>OX451215.1:57848696-58011696 GCA_949628195.1 Phasia obesa | reverse complement strand
AAATATAGGTCGTCACGGATTTTTTTCCTTTTTTCGATTAGACGCTTATTTAAGAAGATACAGCAAAAATAAGATTTTCATATTAAAAAAATTGATTTCTTATGAAAATAAAGGTCGTCACGGATTTTTTCCTTTTTTCGATTAGACGCTTATTTAAGAAGATACGGCAAAATTAAGATTTTCATATAAAAAAATTGATTTTTTATTAAAAATATAGGTCGTCACGGATGTTTGTCCTTTTTTCGATTAGACGCTTATTTAAGAAGATACAGCAAAAATAAGATTTTCATATAAAAAAATTGATTTTTTATGAAAAATATAGGTCGTCACGGATTTTTTTCCTTTTTTCGATTAGACGCTTATTTAAGAAGATACAGCAAAAATAAGATTTTCATATTAAAAAAATTGATTTCTTATGAAAATAAAGGTCGTCACGGATTTTTTCCTTTTTTCGATTAGACGCTTATTTAAGAAGATACGGCAAAATTAAGATTTTCATATAAAAAAATTGATTTTTTATTAAAAATATAGGTCGTCACGGATTTTTGTCCTTTTTTCGATTAGACGCTTATTTAAGAAGATACAGCAAAAATAAGATTTTCATATAAAAAAATTTATATGTTATGAAAAATATAGGTCGTCTCGGATTTTTTTCCTTTTTTCGATTAGACGCTTATTTAAGAAGATACAGCAAAAATAAGATTTTCATATTAAAAAAATTGATTTCTTATGAAAATAAAGGTCGTCACGGATTTTTTCCTTTTTTCGATTAGACGCTTATTTAAGAAGATACGACAAAATTAAGATTTTCATATAAAAAAATTGATTTTTTATTAAAAATATAGGTCGTTACGGATTTTTGTCCTTTTTTCGATTAGACCCTTATTTAAGAAGATACAGCAAAAATAAGATTTTCATATAAAAAAATTTATATTTTATGAAAAATATAGGTCGTCACGGATTTTTTTCCTTTTTTCGATTAGACGCTTATTTAAGAAGATACAGCAAAAATAAGATTTTCATATTAAAAAAATTGATTTCTTATGAAAATAAAGGTCGTCACGGATTTTTTCCTTTTTTCGATTAGACGCTTATTTAAGAAGATACGGCAAAATTAAGATTTTCATATAAAAAAATTGATTTTTTATTAAAAATATAGGTCGTCACGGCTTTTTGTCCTTTTTTCGATTAGACCCTTATTTAAGAAGATACAGCAAAAATAAGATTTTCATATAAAAAAATTGATTTTTTATGAAAAATATAGGTCGTCACGGATTTTTGTCCTTTTTTCGATTAGACGCTTATTTAAGAAGATACAGCAAAAATAAGATTTTCATATAACTTGATTTTTTATGAAAAATATAGGTCGTCACGGATTTTTGTCATTTTTTCGATTAGACCCTTATTTAAGAAGATACAGCAAAAATAAGATTTTCATATAAAAAAATTGATTTTTTATGAAAAATATATGTCGTCACGGATTTTTGTCCTTTTTTCGATTAGACCCTTATTTAAGAAGATACTGCAAAAATAAGATTTTCATTTAACTTGATTTTTTATGAAAAATATAGGTCGTCACGGATTTTTGTCATTTTTTCGATTAGACCCTTACTTAAGAAGATACAGCAAAAATAAGATTTTCATATAAAAAAATTATATTTTATGAAAAATATAGGTCGTCACGGATTTTTTTATATAAAAAAGTTTATTTTTTATGAAAAATATAGGTCGTCACGGAATTTTGTCCTTTTTTCGATGCTTATTTAAGAAGATACAGCAAAAATAAGATTTACATAAAAAAAAATTGATTTTTTATTCAAAATATAGGTCGTCACGGATTTTTGTCCTTTTTTCGATTAGACGCTTATTTAAGAAGATACAGCAAAAATAAGATTTTCATATAAAAAAATTTATATTTTATGAAAAATATAGGTCGTCACGGATTTTTGTCCTTTTTTCGATTAGACGTTTATTAAAGAAGATACAGCAAAAATAAGATTTTCATATTAAAAAAAATTGATTTCTTATGAAAATAAAGGTCGTCACGGATTTTTGTCCTTTTTTCGATTAGACGCTTATTTAAGAAGATACAGCAAAAATAAGATTTTCATATAAAAAAATTGATTTTTTATTAAAAATATATGTCGTCACGTATTTTTGTCCTTTTTTCGATTAGACCCTTATTTAAGAAGATACAGCAAAAATAAGATTTTCATATAAAAAAATTGATTTTTTATGAAAAATATAGGTCGTCACGGATTTTTGTCCTTTTTTCGATTA
The DNA here is from genome assembly GCA_949628195.1 of Phasia obesa. Taxonomy (NCBI): domain Eukaryota; kingdom Metazoa; phylum Arthropoda; class Insecta; order Diptera; family Tachinidae; genus Phasia; species Phasia obesa. The sequence continues at coordinate 58,009,416 of OX451215.1, read as the reverse complement.
GACCCTTATTTAAAAAGATACAGCAAAAATAAGATTTTCATATAAAAAAATTGATTTTTTATGAAAAATATAGGTCGTCACGGATTTTTGTCCTTTTTTCGATTAGACGCTTATTTAAGAAGATACAGCAAAAATAAGATTTTCATATAAAAAAATTTATATTTTATGAAAAATATAGGTCGTCACGGATTTTTTTCCTTTTTTCGATTAGACGCTTATTTAAGAAGATACGGCAAAATTAAGATTTTCATATAAAAAAATTGATTTTTTATTAAAAATATAGGTCGTCACGGATTTTTGTCCTTTTTTCGATTAGACCCTTATTTAAGAAGATACAGCAAAAATAAGATTTTCATATAAAAAATTGATTTTTTATGAAAAATATAGGTCGTCACGGATTTTTTTATATAAAAAAGTTTATTTTTTATGAAAAATATAGGTCGTCACGGAATTTTGTCCTTTTTTCGATGCTTATTTAAGAAGATACAGCAAAAATAAGATTTACATAAAAAATTGATTTTTTATTCAAAATATAGGTCGTCACGGATTTTTGTCCTTTTTTCGATTAGACGCTTATTTAAGAAGATACAGCAAAAATAAGATTTTCATATAAAAAAATTTATATTTTATGAAAAATATAGGTCGTCACGGATTTTTGTCCTTTTTTCGATTAGACGCTTATTTAAGAAGATACAGCAAAAATAAGATTTTCATATAAAAAAGATGATTTTTTATTAAAAATATATGTCGTCACGGATTTTTGTCCTTTTTTCGATTAGACGCTTATTTAAGAAGATACAGCAAAAATAAGATTTTCATATAAAAAAATTTATATTTTATGAAAAATATAGGTCGTCTCGGATTTTTTTCCTTTTTTCGATTAGACGCTTATTTAAGAAGATACAGCAAAAATAAGATTTTCATATTAAAAAAATTGATTTCTTATGAAAATAAAGGTCGTCACGGATTTTTTCCTTTTTTCGATTAGACGCTTATTTAAGAAGATACGGCAAAATTAAGATTTTCATATAAAAAAATTGATTTTTTATTAAAAATATAGGTCGTCACGGATTTTTGTCCTTTTTTCGATTAGACGCTTATTTAAGAAGATACAGCAAAAATAAGATTTTCATATAAAAAAATTTATATTTTATGAAAAATATAGGTCGTCTCGGATTTTTTTCCTTTTTTCGATTAGACGCTTATTTAAGAAGATACAGCAAAAATAAGATTTTCATATTAAAAAAATTGATTTCTTATGAAAATAAAGGTCGTCACGGATTTTTTCCTTTTTTCGATTAGACGCTTATTTAAGAAGATACGACAAAATTAAGATTTTCATATAAAAAAATTGATTTTTTATTAAAAATATAGGTCGTTACGGATTTTTGTCCTTTTTTCGATTAGACCCTTATTTAAGAAGATACAGCAAAAATAAGATTTTCATATAAAAAAATTTATATTTTATGAAAAATATAGGTCGTCACGGATTTTTTTCCTTTTTTCGATTAGACGCTTATTTAAGAAGATACAGCAAAAATAAGATTTTCATATTAAAAAAATTGATTTCTTATGAAAATAAAGGTCGTCACGGATTTTTTCCTTTTTTCGATTAGACGCTTATTTAAGAAGATACGGCAAAATTAAGATTTTCATATAAAAAAATTGATTTTTTATTAAAAATATAGGTCGTCACGGCTTTTTGTCCTTTTTTCGATTAGACCCTTATTTAAGAAGATACAGCAAAAATAAGATTTTCATATAAAAAAATTGATTTTTTATGAAAAATATAGGTCGTCACGGATTTTTGTCCTTTTTTCGATTAGACGCTTATTTAAGAAGATACAGCAAAAATAAGATTTTCATATAACTTGATTTTTTATGAAAAATATAGGTCGTCACGGATTTTTGTCATTTTTTCGATTAGACCCTTATTTAAGAAGATACGGCAAAAATAAGATTTTCATATAAAAAAATTGATTTTTTATGAAAAATATATGTCGTCACGGATTTTTGTCCTTTTTTCGATTAGACCCTTATTTAAGAAGATACTGCAAAAATAAGATTTTCATTTAACTTGATTTTTTATGAAAAATATAGGTCGTCACGGATTTTTGTCATTTTTTCGATTAGACCCTTACTTAAGAAGATACAGCAAAAATAAGATTTTCATATAAAAAAATTATATTTTATGAAAAATATAGGTCGTCACGGATTTTTTTATATAAAAAAGTTTATTTTTTATGAAAAATATAGGTCGTCACGGAATTTTGTCCTTTTTTCGATGCTTATTTAAGAAGATACAGCAAAAATAAGATTTACATAAAAAAAAATTGATTTTTTATTCAAAATATAGGTCGTCACGGATTTTTGTCCTTTTTTCGATTAGACGCTTATTTAAGAAGATACAGCAAAAATAAGATTTTCATATAAAAAAATTTATATTTTATGAAAAATATAGGTCGTCACGGATTTTTGTCCTTTTTTCGATTAGACGTTTATTAAAGAAGATACAGCAAAAATAAGATTTTCATATTAAAAAAAATTGATTTCTTATGAAAATAAAGGTCGTCACGGATTTTTGTCCTTTTTTCGATTAGACGCTTATTTAAGAAGATACAGCAAAAATAAGATTTTCATATAAAAAAATTGATTTTTTATTAAAAATATATGTCGTCACGTATTTTTGTCCTTTTTTCGATTAGACCCTTATTTAAGAAGATACAGCAAAAATAAGATTTTCATATAAAAAAATTGATTTTTTATGAAAAATATAGGTCGTCACGGATTTTTGTCCTTTTTTCGATTAGACCCTTATTTAAAAAGATACAGCAAAAATAAGATTTTCATATAAAAAAATTGATTTTTTATGAAAAATATAGGTCGTCACGGATTTTTGTCCTTTTTTCGATTAGACGCTTATTTAAGAAGATACGGCAAAATTAAGATTTTCATATAAAAAAATTGATTTTTTATTAAAAATATAGGTCGTCACGGATTTTTGTCCTTTTTTCGATTAGACCCTTATTTAAGAAGATACAGCAAAAATAAGATTTTCATATAAAAAATTGATTTTTTATGAAAAATATTGGTCGTCACGGATTTTTTTATATAAAAAAGTTTATTTTTTATGAAAAATATAGGTCGTCACGGAATTTTGTCCTTTTTTCGATGCTTATTTAAGAAGATACAGCAAAAATAAGATTTACATAAAAAATTGATTTTTTATTCAAAATATAGGTCGTCACGGATTTTTGTCCTTTTTTCGATTAGACGCTTATTTAAGAAGATACAGCAAAAATAAGATTTTCATATAAAAAAATTAATATTTTATGAAAAATATAGGTCGTCACGGAATTTTGTCCTTTTTTCGATTAGACGCTTATTTAAGAAGATACAGCAAAAATAAGATTTTCATATAAAAAAGATGATTTTTTATTAAAAATATATGTCGTCACGGATTTTTGTCCTTTTTTCGATTAGACCCTTATTTAAGAAGATACAGCAAAAATAAGATTTTCATATTAAAAAAATTGATTTCTTATGAAAATAAAGGTCGTCACGGATTTTTTCCTTTTTTCGATTAGACGCTTATTTAAGAAGATACGGCAAAATTAAGATTTTCATATAAAAAAATTGATTTTTTATTAAAAATATAGGTCGTCACGGATTTTTGTCCTTTTTTCGATTAGACGCTTATTTAAGAAGATACAGCAAAAATAAGATTTTCATATTAAAAAAATTTATTTCTTATGAAAATAAAGGTCGTCACGGATTTTTTCCTTTTTTCGATTAGACGCTTATTTAAGGAGATACAGCAAAAATAAGATTTTCATATAAAAAAATTTATTTTTTATGAAAAATATAGGTCGTCACGGATTTTTGTCCTTTTTTCGATTAGACGCTTATTTAAGAAGATACAGCAAAAATAAGATTTTCATATAAAAAAATTAATATTTTATGAAAAATATAGGTCGTCACGGATTTTTGTCCTTTTTTCGATTAGACGCTTATTTAAGAAGATACAGCAAAAATAAGATTTTCATATAAAAAAATTGATTTTTTATGAAAAATATAGGTCGTCACGGATTTTTGTCCTTTTTTCGATTAGACCCTTATTTAAAAAGATACAGCAAAAATAAGATTTTCATATAAAAAAATTGATTTTTTATGAAAAATATAGGTCGTCACGGATTTTTGTCCTTTTTTCGATTAGACGCTTATTTAAGAAGATACAGCAAAAATAAGATTTTCATATAACTTGATTTTTTATGAAAAATATAGGTCGTCACGAATTTTTGTCATTTTTCCGATTAGACCCTTATTTAAGAAGATACAGCAAAAATAAGATTTTCATATAAAAAAATTGATTTTTTATGAAAAATATATGTCGTCACGGATTTTTGTCCTTTTTTCGATTAGACCCTTATTTAAGAAGATACTGCAAAAATAAGATTTTCATTTAACTTGATTTTTTATGAAAAATATTGGTCGTCACGGATTTTTGTCATTTTTTCGATTAGACCCTTACTTAAGAAGATACAGCAAAAATAAGATTTTCATATAAAAAAATTATATTTTATGAAAAATATAGGTCGTCACGGATTTTTTTATATAAAAAAGTTTATTTTTTATGAAAAATATAGGTCGTCACGGAATTTTGTCCTTTTTTCGATGCTTATTTAAGAAGATACAGCAAAAATAAGATTTACATAAAAAAATTGATTTTTTATTCAAAATATAGGTCGTCACGGATTTTTGTCCTTTTTTCGATTAGACGCTTATTTAAGAAGATACAGCAAAAATAAGATTTTCATATAAAAAAATTTATATTTTATGAAAAATATAGGTCGTCACGGATTTTTGTCCTTTTTTCGATTAGACGTTTATTAAAGAAGATACAGCAAAAATAAGATTTTCATATTAAAAAAAATTGATTTCTTATGAAAATAAAGGTCGTCACGGATTTTTGTCCTTTTTTCGATTAGACGCTTATTTAAGAAGATACAGCAAAAATAAGATTTTCATATAAAAAAATTGATTTTTTATTAAAAATATATGTCGTCACGTATTTTTGTCCTTTTTTCGATTAGACCCTTATTTAAGAAGATACAGCAAAAATAAGATTTTCATATAAAAAAATTGATTTTTTATGAAAAATATAGGTCGTAACTGATTTTTGTCCTTTTTTCGATTAGACCCTTATTTAAAAAGATACAGCAAAAATAAGATTTTCATATAAAAAAATTGATTTTTTATGAAAAATATAGGTCGTCACGGATTTTTTTATATAAAAAAGTTTATTTTTTATGAAAAATATAGGTCGTCACGGAATTTTGTCCTTTTTTCGATTAGACGCTTATTTAGGAAGATACAGCAAAAATAAGATTTTCATATAAAAAAATTGATTTTTTATGAAAAATATAGGTCGCCACGGATTTTTGTCCTTTTTTCGATTAGACCCTTATTTAAAAAGATACAGCAAAAATAAGATTTTCATATAAAAAAATTAATTTTTTATGAAAAATATAGGTCGTCACGGATTTTTGTCCTTTTTTCGATTAGACGCTTATACAGATACAGCAAAAATAAGATTTTCATATTAAAAAAATTGATTTCTTATGAAAATAAAGGTCGTCACGGATTTTTTCCTTTTTTCGATTAGACGCTTATTTAAGAAGATACGGCAAAATTAAGATTTTCATATAAAAAAATTGATTTTTTATTAAAAATATAGGTCGTCACGGATTTTTGTCCTTTTTTCGATTAGACGCTTATTTAAGAAGATACAGCAAAAATAAGATTTTCATATTAAAAAAATTGATTTCTTATGAAAATAAAGGTCGTCACGGATTTTTTCCTTTTTTCGATTAGACGCTTATTTAAGAAGATACAGCAAAAATAAGATTTTCATATAAAAAAATTTATTTTTTATGAAAAATATAGGTCGTCACGGATTTTTGTCCTTTTTTCGATTAGACCCTTATTTAAGAAGATACAGCAAAAATAAGATTTTCATATAAAAAAATTGATTTTTTATGAAAAATATAGGTCGTCACGGATTTTTGTCCTTTTTTCGATTAGACGCTTATTTAAGAAGATACAGCAAAAATAATATTTTCATATAAAAAAATTAATATTTTATGAAAAATATAGGTCGTCACGGAATTTTGTCCTTTTTTCGATTAGACGCTTATTTAAGAAGATACAGCAAAAATAAGATTTTCATATTAAAAAAATTGATTTCTTATGAAAATAAAGGTCGTCACGGATTTTTTCCTTTTTTCGATTAGACGCTTATTTAAGAAGATACGGCAAAATTAAGATTTTCATATAAAAAAATTGATTTTTTATTAAAAATATAGGTCGTCACGGATTTTTGTCCTTTTTTCGATTAGACGCTTATTTAAGAAGATACAGCAAAAATAAGATTTTCATATAAAAAAATTGATTTTTTGAAAAATATAGGTCGTCACGGATTTTTGTCCTTTTTTCGATTAGACCCTTATTTAAAAAGATACAGCAAAAATAAGATTTTCATATAAAAAAATTGATTTTTTATGAAAAATATAGGTCGTCACGGATTTTTTGTCCTTTTTTCGATTAGACGCTTATTTAGGAAGATACAGCAAAAATAAGATTTTCATATAAAAAAATTTATGTTTTATGAAAAATATAGGTCGTCACGGATTTTTTTCCTTTTTTCGATTAGACGCTTATTTAAGAAGATACGGCAAAATTAAGATTTTCATATAAAAAAATTGATTTTTTATTAAAAATATAGGTCGTCACGGATTTTTGTCCTTTTTTCGATTAGACCCTTATTTAAGAAGATACAGCAAAAATAAGATTTTCATATAAAAAATTGATTTTTTATGAAAAATATAGGTCGTCACGGATTTTTTTATATAAAAAAGTTTATTTTTTATGAAAAATATAGGTCGTCACGGAATTTTGTCCTTTTTTCGATTTTTATTTAAGAAGATACAGCAAAAATAAGATTTACATAAAAAATTGATTTTTTATTCAAAATATAGGTCGTCACGGATTTTTGTCCTTTTTTCGATTAGACGCTTATTTAAGAAGATACAGCAAAAATAAGATTTTCATATAAAAAAATTAATATTTTATGAAAAATATAGGTCGTCACGGAATTTTGTCCTTTTTTCGATTAGACGCTTATTTAAGAAGATACAGCAAAAATAAGATTTTCATATAAAAAAATTGATTTTTTATTAAAAATATATGTCGTCACGGATTTTTGTCCTTTTTTCGATTAGACCCTTATTTAAGAAGATACAGCAAAAATAAGATTTTCATATAAAAAAATTGATTTTTTATGAAAAATATAGGTCGTCACGGATTTTTGTCCTTTTTTCGATTAGACCCTTATTTAAAAAGATACAGCAAAAATAAGATTTTCATATAAAAAAATTGATTTTTTATGAAAAATATAGGTCGTCACGGATTTTTGTCCTTTTTTCGATTAGACGCTTATTTAAGAAGATACAGCAAAAATAAGATTTTCATATTAAAAAAATTGATTTCTTATGAAAATAAAGGTCGTCACGGATTTTTTCCTTTTTTCGATTAGACGCTTATTTAAGAAGATACGGCAAAATTAAGATTTTCATATAAAAAAATTGATTTTTTATTAAAAATATAGGTCGTCACGGATTTTTGTCCTTTTTTCGATTAGACGCTTATTTAAGAAGATACAGCAAAAATAAGATTTTCATATTAAAAAAATTGATTTCTTATGAAAATAAAGGTCGTCACGGATTTTTTCCTTTTTCCGATTAGACGCTTATTTAAGAAGATACGGCAAAATTAAGATTTTCATATTAAAAAAATTGATTTCTTATGAAAATAAAGGTCGTCACGGATTTTTTCCTTTTTTCGATTAGACGCTTATTTAAGAAGATACGGCAAAATTAAGATTTTCATATAAAAAAATTGATTTTTTATGAAAAATATAGGTCGTCACGGAATTTTGTCCTTTTTTCGATGCTTATTTAAGAAGATACAGCAAAAATAAGATTTACATAAAAAATTGATTTTTTATTCAAAATATAGGTCGTCACGGATTTTTGTCCTTTTTTCGATTAGACGCTTATTTAAGAAGATACAGCAAAAATAAGATTTTCATATAAAAAAATTAATATTTTATGAAAAATATAGGTCGTCACGGAATTTTGTCCTTTTTTCGATTAGACGCTTATTTAAGAAGATACAGCAAAAATAAGATTTTCATATAAAAAAGATGATTTTTTATTAAAAATATATGTCGTCACGGATTTTTGTCCTTTTTTCGATTAGACCCTTATTTAAGAAGATACAGCAAAAATAAGATATAAAAAAATTGATTTTTTATGAAAAATATAGGTCGTCACGGATTTTTGTCCTTTTTTCGATTAGACCCTTATTTAAAAAGATACAGCAAAAATAAGATTTTCATATAAAAAAATTGATTTTTTATGAAAAATATAGGTCGTCACGGATTTTTGTCCTTTTTTCGATTAGACGCTTATTTAAGAAGATACAGCAAAAATAAGATTTTCATATTAAAAAAATTGATTTCTTATGAAAATAAAGGTTGTCACGGATTTTTTTCCTTTTTTCGATTAGACGCTTATTTAAGAAGATACGGCAAAATTAAGATTTTCATATAAAAAAATTGATTTTTTATTAAAAATATAGGTCGTCACGGATTTTTGTCCTTTTTTCGATTAGACGCTTATTTAAGAAGATACAGCAAAAATAAGATTTTCATATTAAAAAAATTTATTTCTTATGAAAATAAAGGTCGTCACGGATTTTTTCCTTTTTTCGATTAGACGCTTATTTAAGGAGATACAGCAAAAATAAGATTTTCATATAAAAAAATTTATTTTTTATGAAAAATATAGGTCGTCACGGATTTTTGTCCTTTTTTCGATTAGACGCTTATTTAAGAAGATACAGCAAAAATAAGATTTTCATATAACTTGATTTTTTATGAAAAATATAGGTCGTCACGGATTTTTGTCATTTTTTCGATTAGACCCTTATTTAAGAAGATACAGCAAAAATAAGATTTTCATATAAAAAAATTGATTTTTTATGAAAAATATATGTCGTCACGGATTTTTGTCCTTTTTTCGATTAGACCCTTATTTAAGAAGATACTGCAAAAATAAGATTTTCATTTAACTTGATTTTTTATGAAAAATATAGGTCGTCACGGATTTTTGTCATTTTTTCGATTAGACCCTTACTTAAGAAGATACAGCAAAAATAAGATTTTCATATAAAAAAATTATATTTTATGAAAAATATAGGTCGTCACGGATTTTTTTATATAAAAAAGTTTATTTTTTATGAAAAATATAGGTCGTCACGGAATTTTGTCCTTTTTTCGATGCTTATTTAAGAAGATACAGCAAAAATAAGATTTACATAAAAAAAATTGATTTTTTATTCAAAATATAGGTCGTCACGGATTTTTGTCCTTTTTTCGATTAGACGCTTATTTAAGAAGATACAGCAAAAATAAGATTTTCATATAAAAAAATTTATATTTTATGAAAAATATAGGTCGTCACGGATTTTTGTCCTTTTTTCGATTAGACGTTTATTAAAGAAGATACAGCAAAAATAAGATTTTCATATTAAAAAAAATTGATTTCTTATGAAAATAAAGGTCGTCACGGATTTTTGTCCTTTTTTCGATTAGACGCTTATTTAAGAAGATACAGCAAAAATAAGATTTTCATATAAAAAAATTGATTTTTTATTAAAAATATATGTCGTCACGTATTTTTGTCCTTTTTTCGATTAGACCCTTATTTAAGAAGATACAGCAAAAATAAGATTTTCATATAAAAAAATTGATTTTTTATGAAAAATATAGGTCGTCACGGATTTTTGTCCTTTTTTCGATTAGACCCTTATTTAAAAAGATACAGCAAAAATAAGATTTTCATATAAAAAAATTGATTTTTTATGAAAAATATAGGTCGTCACGGATTTTTTTATATAAAAAAGTTTATTTTTTATGAAAAATATAGGTCGTCACGGAATTTTGTCCTTTTTTCGATGCTTATTTAAGAAGATACAGCAAAAATAAGATTTACATAAAAAATTGATTTTTTATTCAAAATATAGGTCGTCACGGATTTTTGTCCTTTTTTCGATTAGACGCTTATTTAAGAAGATACAGCAAAAATAAGATTTTCATATAAAAAAATTAATATTTTATGAAAAATATAGGTCGTCACGGAATTTTGTCCTTTTTTCGATTAGACGCTTATTTAAGAAGATACAGCAAAAATAAGATTTTCATATAAAAAAATTGATTTTTTATTAAAAATATATGTCGTCACGGATTTTTGTCATTTTTTCGATTAGACCCTTATTTAAGAAGATACAGCAAAAATAAGATTTTCATATAAAAAAATTGATTTTTTATTAAAAATATATGTCGTCACGGATTTTTGTCATTTTTTCGATTAGACCCTTATTTAAGAAGATACAGCAAAAATAAGATTTTCATATAAAAAAATTGATTTTTTATGAAAAATATAGGTCGTCACGGAATTTTGTCCTTTTTTCGATGCTTATTTAAGAAGATACAGCAAAAATAAGATTTACATAAAAAATTGATTTTTTATGAAAAATATAGGTCGTCACGGATTTTTGTCCTTTTTTCGATTAGACCCTTATTTAAAAAGATACAGCAAAAATAAGATTTTCATATAAAAAAATTGATTTTTTATGAAAAATATAGGTCGTCACGGATTTTTGTCCTTTTTTCGATTAGACCCTTATTTAAAAAGATACAGCAAAAATAAGATTTTCATATAAAAAAATTGATTTTTTATGAAAAATATAGGTCGTCACGGATTTTTGCCCTTTTTTCGATTAGACGCTTATTTAAGAAGATACAGCAAAAATAAGATTTTCATATAAAAAAATTAATATTTTATGAAAAATATAGGTCGTCACGGAATTTTGTCCTTTTTTCGATTAGACGCTTATTTAAGAAGATACAGCAAAAATAAGATTTTCATATAAAAAAATTGATTTTTTATTAAAAATATATGTCGTCACGGATTTTTGTCCTTTTTTCGATTAGACGCTTATTTAAGAAGATACAGCAAAAATAAGATTTTCATATTAAAAAAATTGATTTCTTATGAAAATAAAGGTCGTCACGGATTTTTTCCTTTTTTCGATTGGACGCTTATTTAAGAAGATACGGCAAAATTAAGATTTTCATATAAAAAAATTGATTTTTTATTAAAAATATAGGTCGTCACGGATTTTTGTCCTTTTTTCGATTAGACGCTTATTTAAGAAGATACAGCAAAAATAAGATTTTCATATTAAAAAAATTGATTTCTTATGAAAATAAAGGTCGTCACGGATTTTTTCCTTTTTTCGATTAGACGCTTATTTAAGAAGATACAGCAAAAATAAGATTTTCATATAAAAAAATTAATATTTTATGAAAAATATAGGTCGTCACGGAATTTTGTCCTTTTTTCGATTAGACGCTTATTTAAGAAGATACAGCAAAAATAAGATTTTCATATAAAAAAATTGATTTTTTATTAAAAATATATGTCGTCACGGATTTTTGTCATTTTTTCGATTAGACCCTTATTTAAGAAGATACAGCAAAATTAAGATTTTCATATAAAAAAATTGATTTTTTATTAAAAATATAGGTCGTCACGGATTTTTGTCCTTTTTTCGATTAGACCCTTATTTAAAAAGATACAGCAAAAATAAGATTTTCATATAAGAAGATACAGCAAAAATAAGATTTTCATATAAAAAAATTAATATTTTATGAAAAATATAGGTCGTCACGGAATTTTGTCCTTTTTTCGATTAGACGCTTATTTAAGAAGATACAGCAAAAATAAGATTTTCATATTAAAAAAATTGATTTCTTATGAAAATAAAGGTCGTCACGGATTTTTTCCTTTTTTCGATTAGACGCTTATTTAAGAAGATACGGCAAAATTAAGATTTTCATATAAAAAAATTGATTTTTTATTAAAAATATAGGTCGTCACGGATTTTTGTCCTTTTTTCGATTAGACGCTTATTTAAGAAGATACAGCAAAAATAAGATTTTCATATAAAAAAATTGATTTTTTATGAAAAATATAGGTCGTCACGGATTTTTGTCCTTTTTTCGATTAGACCCTTATTTAAAAAGATACAGCAAAAATAAGATTTTCATATAAAAAAATTGATTTTTTATGAAAAATATAGGTCGTCACGGATTTTTGTCCTTTTTTCGATTAGACCCTTATTTAAGAAGATACAGCAAAAATAAGATTTTCATATAAAAAATTGATTTTTTATGAAAAATATAGGTCGTCACGGATTTTTTTATATAAAAAAGTTTATTTTTTATGAAAAATATAGGTCGTCACGGAATTTTGTCCTTTTTTCGATGCTTATTTAAGAAGATACAGCAAAAATAAGATTTACATAAAAAATTGATTTTTTATTCAAAATATAGGTCGTCACGGATTTTTGTCCTTTTTTCGATTAGACGCTTATTTAAGAAGATACAGCAAAAATAAGATTTTCATATAAAAAAATTGATTTTTTATTAAAAATATATGTCGTCACGGATTTTTGTCCTTTTTTCGATTAGACCCTTATTTAAGAAGATACAGCAAAAATAAGATTTTCATATAAAAAAATTGATTTTTTATGAAAAATATAGGTCGTCACGGATTTTTGTCCTTTTTTCGATTAGACCCTTATTTAAAAAGATACAGCAAAAATAAGATTTTCATATAAAAAAATTGATTTTTTATGAAAAATATAGGTCGTCACGGATTTTTGCCCTTTTTTCGATTAGACGCTTATTTAAGAAGATACAGCAAAAATAAGATTTTCATATTAAAAAAATTGATTTCTTATGAAAATAAAGGTCGTCACGGATTTTTTCCTTTTTTCGATTAGACGCTTATTTAAGAAGATACGGCAAAATTAAGATTTTCATATAAAAAAATTGATTTTTTATTAAAAATATAGGTCGTCACGGATTTTTGTCCTTTTTTCGATTAGACGCTTATTTAAGAAGATACAGCAAAAATAAGATTTTCATATAAAAAAATTTATTTTTTATGAAAAATATAGGTCGTCACGGATTTTTGTCCTTTTTTCGATTAGACCCTTATTTAAGAAGATACAGCAAAAATAAGATTTTCATATAAAAAAATTGATTTTTTATGAAAAATATAAGTCGTCACGGATTTTTGTCCTTTTTTCGATTAGACCCTTATTTAAAAAGATACAGCAAAAATAAGATTTTCATATAAAAAAATTGATTTTTTATGAAAAATATATGTCGTCACGGATTTTTGTCCTTTTTTCGATTAGACGCTTATTTAAGAAGATACAGCAAAAATAAGATTTTCATATTAAAAAAATTGATTTCTTATGAAAATAAAGGTCGTCACGGATTTTTTCCTTTTTTCGATTAGACGCTTATTTAAGAAGATACGGCAAAATTAAGATTTTCATATAAAAAAATTGATTTTTTATGAAAAATATAGGTCGTCACGGATTTTTGTCCTTTTTTCGATTAGACGCTTATTTAAGAAGATACAGCAAAAATAAGATTTTCATATAAAAAAATTTATTTTTTATGAAAAATATAGGTCGTCACGGATTTTTGTCCTTTTTTCGATTAGACCCTTATTTAAGAAGATACAGCAAAAATAAGATTTTCATATAAAAAAATTGATTTTTTATGAAAAATATAGGTCGTCACGGATTTTTGTCCTTTTTTCGATTAGACCCTTATTTAAAAAGATACAGCAAAAATAAGATTTTCATATAAAAAAATTGATTTTTTATGAAAAATATATGTCGTCACGGATTTTTGTCCTTTTTTCGATTAGACGCTTATTTAAGAAGATACAGCAAAAATAAGATTTTCATATTAAAAAAATTGATTTCTTATGAAAATAAAGGTCGTCACGGATTTTTTCCTTTTTTCGATTAGACGCTTATTTAAGAAGATACGGCAAAATTAAGATTTTCATATAAAAAAATTGATTTTTTATGAAAAATATAGGTCGTCACGGATTTTTGTCCTTTTTTCGATTAGACGCTTATTTAAGAAGATACAGCAAAAATAAGATTTTCATATAAAAAAATTAATATTTTATGAAAAATATAGGTCGTCACGGATTTTTTTCCTTTTTTCGATTAGACGCTTATTTAAGAAGATACAACAAAAATAAGATTTTCATATAAAAAAATTTATATTTTATGAAAAATATAGGTCGTTCATATTAAAAAAATTGATTTCTTATGAAAATAAAGGTCGCCACGGATTTTTCCTTTTTTCGATTAGACCCTTATTTAAGAAGATACTGCAAAAATAAGATTTTCATATAACTTGATTTTTTATGAAAAATATAGGTCGTCACGGATTTTTGTCATTTTTTCGATTAGACCCTTATTTAAGAAGATACAGCAAAAATAAGATTTTCATATAAAAAAATTATATTTTATGAAAAATATAGGTCGTCACGGATTTTTTTATATAAAAAAGTTTATTTTTTATGAAAAATATAGGTCGTCATGGAATTTTGTCCTTTTTTCGATGCTTATTTAAGAAGATACAGCAAAAATAAGATTTACATAAAAAAAAATTGATTTTTTATTCAAAATATAGGTCGTCACGGATTTTTGTCCTTTTTTCGATTAGACGCTTATTTAAGAAGATACAGCAAAAATAAGATTTTCGTATAAATTGATTTTTTATGAAAAATATATGTCGTCACGGATTTTTGTCCTTTTTTCGATTAGACCCTTATTTAAGAAGATACAGCAAAAATAAGATTTTCATATTAAAAAAATTGATTTCTTATGAAAATAAAGGTCGTCACGGATTTTTTCCTTTTTTCGATTAGACGCTTATTTAAGAAGATACGGCAAAATTAAGATTTTCATATAAAAAAATTGATTTTTTATTAAAAATATAGGTCGTCACGGATTTTTGTCCTTTTTTCGATTAGACGCTTATTTAAAAAGATACAGCAAAAATAAGATTTTCATATTAAAAAAATTGATTTCTTATGAAAATAAAGGTCGTCACGGATTTTTTCCTTTTTTCGATTAGACGCTTATTTAAGAAGATACAGCAAAAATAAGATTTTCATATAAAAAAATTTATTTTTTATGAAAAATATAGGTCGTCACGGATTTTTGTCCTTCTTTCGATTAGACGCTTATTTAAGAAGATACAGCAAAAATAAGATTTTCATATAAAAAAATTAATATTTTATGAAAAATATAGGTCGTCACGGATTTTTTTCCTTTTTTTCGATTAGACGCTTATTTAAGAAGATACAACAAAAATAAGATTTTCATATAAAAAAATTTATATTTTATGAAAAATATAGGTCGTTCATATTAAAAAAATTGATTTCTTATGAAAATAAAGGTCGTCACGGATTTTTCCTTTTTTCGATTAGACCCTTATTTAAGAAGATACTGCAAAAATAAGATTTTCATATAACTTGATTTTTTATGAAAAATATAGGTCGTCACGGATTTTTGTCATTTTTTCGATTAGACCCTTATTTAAGAAGATACAGCAAAAATAAGATTTTCATATAAAAAAATTGATTTTTTATGAAAAATATATGTCGTCACGGATTTTTGTCCTTTTTTCGATTAGACCCTTATTTAAGAAGATACAGCAAAAATAAGATTTTCATATAAAAAAATTGATTTTTTATGAAAAATATAGGTCGTCACGGATTTTTGTCCTTTTTTCGATTAGACCCTTATTTAAAAAGATACAGCAAAAATAAGATTTTCATATAAAAAAATTGATTTTTTATGAAAAATATAGGTCGTCACGGATTTTTGTCCTTTTTTCGATTAGACGCTTATTTAAGAAGATACAGCAAAAATAAGATTTTCATATTAAAAAAATTGATTTCTTATGAAAATAAAGGTCGTCACGAATTTTTTCCTTTTTTCGATTAGACGCTTATTTAAGAAGATACGGCAAAATTAAGATTTTCATATAAAAAAAATTGATTTTTTATTAAAAATATAGGTCGTCACGGATTTTTGTCCTTTTTTCGATTAGACGCTTATTTAAGAAGATACAGCAAAAATAAGATTTTCATATTAAAAAAATTGATTTCTTATGAAAATAAAGGTCGTCACGGATTTTTTCCTTTTTTCGATTAGACGCTTATTTAAGAAGATACAGCAAAAATAAGATTTTCATATAAAAAAATTTATTTTTTATGAAAAATATAGGTCGTCACGGATTTTTTTCCTTTTTTCGATTAGACCCTTATTTAAGAAGATACAGCAAAAATAAGATTTTGGTATAAATTGATTTTTTATGAAAAATATATGTCGTCACGGATTTTTGTCCTTTTTTCGATTAGACCCTTATTTAAGAAGATACAGCAAAAATAAGATTTTCGTATTAAAAAAATTGATTTCTTATGAAAATAAAGGTCGTCACGGATTTTTTCCTTTTTTCGATTAGACGCTTATTTAAGAAGATACGGCAAAATTAAGATTTTCATATAAAAAAATTGATTTTTTATTAAAAATATAGGTCGTCACGGATTTTTGTCCTTTTTTCGATTAGACGCTTATTTAAGAAGATACAGCAAAAATAAGATTTTCATATTAAAAAAATTGATTTCTTATGAAAATAAAGGTCCTCACGGATTTTTTCCTTTTTTCGATTAGACGCTTATTTAAGAAGATACGGCAAAATTAAGATTTTCATATAAAAAAATTGATTTTTTATTAAAAATATAGGTCGTAACGGATTTTTGTCCTTTTTTCGATTAGACGCTTATTTAAGAAGATACAGCAAAAATAAGATTTTCATATTAAAAAAATTGATTTCTTATGAAAATAAAGGTCGTCACGGATTTTTTCCTTTTTACGATTAGACGCTTATTTAAGAAGATACAGCAAAAATAAGATTTTCATATAAAAAAATTTATTTTTTATGAAAAATATAGGTCGTCACGGATTTTTGTCCTTTTTTCGATTAGACGCTTATTTAAGAAGATACAGCAAAAATAAGATTTTCATATAACTTGATTTTTTATGAAAAATATAGGTCGTCACGGATTTTTGTCCTTTTTTCGATTAGACCCTTATTTAAAAAGATACAGCAAAAATAAGATTTTCATATAAAAAAATTGATTTTTTATGAAAAATATAGGTCGTCACGGATTTTTGTCCTTTTTTCGATTAGACGCTTATTTAAGAAGATACAGCAAAAATAAGATTTTCATATTAAAAAAATTGATTTCTTATGAAAATAAAGGTCGTCACGGATTTTTTCCTTTTTTCGATTAGACGCTTATTTAAGAAGATACAGCAAAAATAAGATTTTCATATAAAAAAATTTATTTTTTATGAAAAATATAGGTCGTCACGGATTTTTGTCCTTTTTTCGATTAGACCCTTATTTAAGAAGATACAGCAAAAATAAGATTTTGGTATAAATTGATTTTTTATGAAAAATATATGTCGTCACGGATTTTTGTCCTTTTTTCGATTAGACCCTTATTTAAGAAGATACAGCAAAAATAAGATTTTCATATTAAAAAAATTGATTTCTTATGAAAATAAAGGTCGTCACGGATTTTTTCCTTTTTTCGATTAGACGCTTATTTAAGAAGATACGGCAAAATTAAGATTTTCATATAAAAAAATTGATTTTTTATTAAAAATATAGGTCGTCACGGATTTTTGTCCTTTTTTCGATTAGACGCTTATTTAAGAAGATACAGCAAAAATAAGATTTTCATATTAAAAAAATTGATTTCTTATGAAAATAAAGGTCGTCACGGATTTTTTCCTTTTTTCGATTAGACGCTTATTTAAGAAGATACAGCAAAAATAAGATTTTCATATAAAAAAATTTATTTTTTATGAAAAATATAGGTCGTCACGGATTTTTGTCCTTTTTTCGATTAGACGCTTATTTAAGAAGATACAGCAAAAATAAGATTTTCATATAAAAAAATTAATATTTTATGAAAAATATAGGTCGTCACGGATTTTTTTCCTTTTTTCGATTAGACGCTTATTTAAGAAGATACAACAAAAATAAGATTTTCATATAAAAAAATTTATATTTTATGAAAAATATAGGTCGTTCATATTAAAAAAATTGATTTCTTATGAAAATAAAGGTCGTCACGGATTTTTCCTTTTTTCGATTAGACCCTTATTTAAGAAGATACTGCAAAAATAAGATTTTCATATAACTTGATTTTTTATGAAAAATATAGGTCGTCACGGATTTTTGTCATTTTTTCGATTAGACCCTTATTTAAGAAGATACAGCAAAAATAAGATTTTCATATAAAAAAATTATATTTTATGAAAAATATAGGTCGTCACGGATTTTTTTATATAAAAAAGTTTATTTTTTATGAAAAATATAGGTCGTCACGGAATTTTGTCCTTTTTTCGATGCTTATTTAAGAAGATACAGCAAAAATAAGATTTACATAAAAAAAAATTGATTTTTTATTCAAAATATAGGTCGTCACGGATTTTTGTCCTTTTTTCGATTAGACGCTTATTTAAGAAGATACAGCAAAAATAAGATTTTCGTATAAATTGATTTTTTATGAAAAATATATGTCGTCACGGATTTTTGTCCTTTTTTCGATTAGACCCTTATTTAAGAAGATACAGCAAAAATAAGATTTTCATATAAAAAAATTTATTTTTTATGAAAATATAGGTCGTCACGAATTTTTGTCCTTTTTTCGATTAGACCCTTATTTAAGAAGATACAGCAAAAATAAGATTTACATAAAAAAAAATTGATTTTTTATTAAAAATATATGTCGTCACGGATTTTTGTCCTTTTTTCGATTAGACCCTTATTTAAGGAGATACAGCAAAAATAAGATTTTCATATAAAAAAATTGATTTTTTTATGAAAAATATAGGTCGTCACGGATTTTTGTCCTTTTTTCGATTAGACGCTTATTAAAGAAGATACAGCAAAAATAAGATTTTCATATAAAAAAATTTATATTTTATGAAAAATAAGATTTTCATATTAAAAAAATTGATTTCTTATGAAAATAAAGGTCGTCACGGATTTTTGTCCTTTTTTCGATTAGACGCTTATTTAAGAAGATACAGCAAAAATAAGATTTTCATATAAAAAAATTTATATTTTATGAAAAATAAGATTTTCATATAAAAAAATTTATTTTTTATGAAAAATATAGGTCGTCACGGATTTTTGTCCTTTTTTCGATTAGACCCTTATTTAAGGAGATACAGCAAAAATAAGATTTTCATATAAAAAAATTTATATTTTATGAAAAATATAGGTCGTTCATATTAAAAAAATTGATTTCTTATGAAAATAAAGGTCGTCACGGATTTTTCCTTTTTTCGATTAGACGCTTATATAAGAAGATACGGCAAAATTAAGATTTTCATATAAAAAAATTGATTTTTTATTAAAAATATATGTCGTCACGGATTTTTGTCCTTTTTTCGATTAGACCCTTATTTAAGAAGATACTGCAAAAATAAGATTTTCATATAACTTGATTTTTTATGAAAAATATAGGTCGTCACGGATTTTTGTCATTTTTTCGATTAGACCCTTATTTAAGAAGATACAGCAAAAATAAGATTTTCATATAAAAAAATTATATTTTATGAAAAATATAGGTCGTCACGGATTTTTTTATATAAAAAAGTTTATTTTTTATGAAAAATATAGGTCGTCACGGAATTTTGTCCTTTTTTCGATGCTTATTTAAGAAGATACAGCAAAAATAAGATTTACATAAAAAAAAATTGATTTTTTATTCAAAATATAGGTCGTCACGGATTTTTGTCCTTTTTTCGATTAGACGCTTATTTAAGAAGATACAGCAAAAATAAGATTTTCGTATAAATTGATTTTTTATGAAAAATATATGTCGTCACGGATTTTTGTCCTTTTTTCGATTAGACCCTTATTTAAGAAGATACAGCAAAAATAAGATTTTCATATAAAAAAATTTATTTTTTATGAAAATATAGGTCGTCACGAATTTTTGTCCTTTTTTCGATTAGACCCTTATTTAAGAAGATACAGCAAAAATAAGATTTACATAAAAAAAATTGATTTTTTATTAAAAATATATGTCGTCACGGATTTTTGTCCTTTTTTCGATTAGACGCTTATTTAAGAAGATACAGCAAAAATAAGATTTTCATATAAAAAAATTAATATTTTATGAAAAATATAGGTCGTCACGGATTTTTTTCCTTTTTTCGATTAGACGCTTATTTAAGAAGATACAACAAAAATAAGATTTTCATATAAAAAAATTTATATTTTATGAAAAATATAGGTCGTTCATATTAAAAAAATTGATATCTTATGAAAATAAAGGTCGTCACGGATTTTTCCTTTTTTCGATTAGACCCTTATTTAAGAAGATACTGCAAAAATAAGATTTTCATATAACTTGATTTTTTATGAAAAATATAGGTCGTCACGGATTTTTGTCATTTTTTCGATTAGACCCTTATTTAAGAAGATACAGCAAAAATAAGATTTTCATATAAAAAAATTGATTTTTTATGAAAAATATATGTCGTCACGGATTTTTGTCCTTTTTTCGATTAGACCCTTATTTAAGAAGATACAGCAAAAATAAGATTTTCATATAAAAAAATTTATTTTTTATGAAAAATATAGGTCGTCACGGATTTTTGTCCTTTTTTCGATTAGACCCTTATTTAAAAAGATACAGCAAAAATAAGATTTTCATATAAAAAAATTGATTTTTTATGAAAAATATAGGTCGTCACGGATTTTTGTCCTTTTTTCGATTAGACGCTTATTTAAGAAGATACAGCAAAAATAAGATTTTCATATTAAAAAAATTGATTTCTTATGAAAATAAAGGTCGTCACGGATTTTTTCCTTTTTTCGATTAGACGCTTATTTAAGAAGATACGGCAAAATTAAGATTTTCATATAAAAAAATTGATTTTTTATTAAAAATATAGGTCGTCACGGATTTTTGTCCTTTTTTCGATTAGACGCTTATTTAAGAAGATACAGCAAAAATAAGATTTTCATATTAAAAAAATTGATTTCTTATGAAAATAAAGGTCGTCACGGATTTTTTCCTTTTTTCGATTAGACGCTTATTTAAGAAGATACAGCAAAAATAAGATTTTCATATAAAAAAATTTATTTTTTATGAAAAATATAGGTCGTCACGGATTTTTGTCCTTTTTTCGATTAGACCCTTATTTAAGAAGATACAGCAAAAATAAGATTTTGGTATAAATTGATTTTTTATGAAAAATATATGTCGTCACGGATTTTTGTCCTTTTTTCGATTAGACCCTTATTTAAGAAGATACAGCAAAAATAAGATTTTCATATTAAAAAAATTGATTTCTTATGAAAATAAAGGTCGTCACGGATTTTTTCCTTTTTTCGATTAGACGCTTATTTAAGAAGATACGGCAAAATTAAGATTTTCATATAAAAAAATTGATTTTTTATTAAAAATATAGGTCGTCACGGATTTTTGTCCTTTTTTCGATTAGACGCTTATTTAAGAAGATACAGCAAAAATAAGATTTTCATATTAAAAAAATTGATTTCTTATGAAAATAAAGGTCGTCACGGATTTTTTCCTTTTTTCGATTAGACGCTTATTTAAGAAGATACAGCAAAAATAAGATTTTCATATAAAAAAATTTATTTTTTATGAAAAATATAGGTCGTCACGGATTTTTGTCCTTTTTTCGATTAGACGCTTATTTAAGAAGATACAGCAAAAATAAGATTTTCATATAAAAAAATTAATATTTTATGAAAAATATAGGTCGTCACGGATTTTTTTCCTTTTTTCGATTAGACGCTTATTTAAGAAGATACAACAAAAATAAGATTTTCATATAAAAAAATTTATATTTTATGAAAAATATAGGTCGTTCATATTAAAAAAATTGATTTCTTATGAAAATAAAGGTCGTCACGGATTTTTCCTTTTTTCGATTAGACCCTTATTTAAGAAGATACTGCAAAAATAAGATTTTCATATAACTTGATTTTTTATGAAAAATATAGGTCGTCACGGATTTTTGTCATTTTTTCGATTAGACCCTTATTTAAGAAGATACAGCAAAAATAAGATTTTCATATAAAAAATTGATTTTTTTGAAAAATATATGTCGTCACGGATTTTTGTCCTTTTTTCGATTAGACCCTTATTTAAGAAGATACTGCAAAAATAAGATTTTCATATAACTTGATTTTTTATGAAAAATATAGGTCGTCACGGATTTTTGTCATTTTTTCGATTAGACCCTTATTTAAGAAGATACAGCAAAAATAAGATTTTCATATAAAAAAATTATATTTTATGAAAAATATAGGTCGTCACGGATTTTTTTATATAAAAAAGTTTATTTTTTATGAAAAATATAGGTCGTCACGGAATTTTGTCCTTTTTTCGATGCTTATTTAAGAAGATACAGCAAAAATAAGATTTACATAAAAAAAAATTGATTTTTTATTCTAAATATAGGTCGTCACGGATTTTTGTCCTTTTTTCGATTAGACGCTTATTTAAGAAGATACAGCAAAAATAAGATTTTCGTATAAATTGATTTTTTATGAAAAATATATGTCGTCACGGATTTTTGTCCTTTTTTCGATTAGACCCTTATTTAAGAAGATACAGCAAAAATAAGATTTTCATATAAAAAAATTTATTTTTTATGAAAATATAGGTCGTCACGAATTTTTGTCCTTTTTTCGATTAGACCCTTATTTAAGAAGATACAGCAAAAATAAGATTTACATAAAAAAAAAATTGATTTTTTTATGAAAAATATAGGTCGTCACGGATTTTTGTCCTTTTTTCGATTAGACGCTTATTAAAGAAGATACAGCAAAAATAAGATTTTCATATTAAAAAAATTGATTTCTTATGAAAATAAAGGTCGTCACGGATTTTTTCCTTTTTTCGATTAGACGCTTATTTAAGAAGATACAGCAAAAATAAGATTTTCATATAAAAAAATTTATATTTTATGAAAAATAAGATTTTCATATTAAAAAAATTGATTTCTTATGAAAATAAAGGTCGTCACGGATTTTTGTCCTTTTTTCGATTAGACGCTTATTTAAGAAGATACAGCAAAAATAAGATTTTCATATAAAAAAATTTATATTTTATGAAAAATAAGATTTTCATATAAAAAAATTTATTTTTTATGAAAAATATAGGTCGTCACGGATTTTTGTCCTTTTTTCGATTAGACCCTTATTTAAGGAGATACAGCAAAAATAAGATTTTCATATAAAAAAATTTATATTTTATGAAAAATATAGGTCGTTCATATTAAAAAAATTGATTTCTTATGAAAATAAAGGTCGTCACGGATTTTTCCTTTTTTCGATTAGACGCTTATTTAAGAAGATACGGCAAAATTAAGATTTTCATATAAAAAAATTGATTTTTTATTAAAAATATATGTCGTCACGGATTTTTGTCCTTTTTTCGATTAGACCCTTATTTAAGAAGATACTGCAAAAATAAGATTTTCATATAACTTGAATTTTTATGAAAAATATAGGTCGTCACGGATTTTTGTCATTTTTTCGATTAGACCCTTATTTAAGAAGATACAGCAAAAATAAGATTTTCATATAAAAAAATTATATTTTATTAAAAATATATGTCGTCACGGATTTTTGTCCTTTTTTCGATTAGACGCTTATTTAAGAAGATACAGCAAAAATAAGATTTTCATATAAAAAAATTAATATTTTATGAAAAATATAGGTCGTCACGGATTTTTTTCCTTTTTTCGATTAGACGCTTATTTAAGAAGATACAGCAAAAATAAGATTTTCATATTAAAAAAATTGATTTCTTATGAAAATAAAGGTCGTCACGGATTTTTTCCTTTTTTCGATTAGACGCTTATTTAAGAAGATACGGCAAAATTAAGATTTTCATATAAAAAAAATTGATTTTTTATTAAAAATATAGGTCGTCACGGATTTTTGTCCTTTTTTCGATTAGACGCTAATTTAAGAAGATACAGCAAAAATAAGATTTTCATATTAAAAAAATTGATTTCTTATGAAAATAAAGCTCGTCACGGATTTTTTCCTTTTTTCGATTAGACGCTTATTTAAGAAGATACAGCAAAAATAAGATTTTCATATAAAAAAATTTATTTTTATGAAAAATATAGGTCGTCACGGATTTTTGTCCTTTTTTGGATTAGACCCTTATTTAAGAAGATACAGCAAAAATAAGATTTTCGTATAAATTGATTTTTTATGAAAAATATATGTCGTCAAGGATTTTTGTCCTTTTTTCGATTAGACGCTTATTTAAGAAGATACAGCAAAAATAAGATTTTCATATAAAAAAATTTATATTTTATGAAAAATATAGGTCGTCACGGATTTTTTTATATAAAAAGTTTATATTTTATAAAAAATATAGGTCGTCACGGATTTTTTTTATATAAAAAAGTTCATTTTTTATGAAAAATATAGGTCGTCACGGAATTTTGTCCTTTTTTCGATGCTTATTTAAGAAGATACAGCAAAAATAAGATTTTCATATAAAAAAATTGATTTTTTATGAAAAATATAGGTCGTCACGGATTTTTGTCCTTTTTTCGATTAGACGCTTATTAAAGAAGATAAAGCAAAAATAAGATTTTCATATTAAAAAAATTGATTTCTTATGAAAATAAAGGTCGTCACGGATTTTTGTCCTTTTTTCGATTAGACGCTTATTTAAGAAGATACAGCAAAAATAAGATTTTCATATAAAAAAATTTATATTTTATGAAAAATATAGGTCGTCATGGATTTTTGTCCTTTTTTCGATTAGTCGTTTATTAAAGAAGATACAGCAAAAATAAGATTTTCATATTAAAAAAATTGATTTCTTATGAAAATAAAGGTCGTCACGGATTTTTGTCCTTTTTTTCGATTAGACGCTTATTTAAGAAGATACAGCAACAATAAGATTTTCATATAAAAAAATTGATTTTTTATGAATAATATAGGTCGTCACGGATTTTTTTATATAAAAAGTTTATTTTTTATGAAAAATATAGGTCGTCACGGATTTTTGTCCTTTTTTCGATTAGACGTTTATTAAAGAAGATACAGCAAAAATAAGATTTTCATATTAAAAAAATTGATTTCTTATGAAAATAAAGGTCGTCACGGATTTTTGTCCTTTTTTAGATTAGACGCTTATTTAAGAAGATACAGCAACAATAAGATTTTCATATTAAAAAAATTGATTTCTTATGAAAATAAAGGTCGTCACGGATTTTTGTCCTTTTTTCGATTAGACGCTTATTTAAGAAGATACAGCAAAAATAAGATTTTCATATAAAAAAATTGATTTTTTATGAAAAATATATGTCGTCACGGATTTTTGTCCTTTTTTCGATTAGACCCTTATTTAAGAAGATACAGCAAAAATAAGATTTTCATATAAAAAAATTGATTTTTTATGAAAAATATGAGTCGTCACGGATTTTTGTCCTTTTTTCGATTAGACGCTTATTTAAGAAGATACAGCAAAAATAAGATTTTCATATAAAAAAAATTTATTTTTTATGAAAAATATAGGTCGTCACGGATTTTTCCCCTTTTTTCGATTAGACCCTTATTTAAGAAGATACAGCAAAAACAAGATTTTCGTATAAATTGATTTTTTATGAAAAATATATGTCGTCACGGATTTTTGTCCTTTTTTCGATTAGACCCTTATTTAAGAAGATACAGCAAAAATAAGATTTTCATATAAATTGATTTTTGTATTTATGAAAAATATATGTCGTCACGGATTTTTGTCCTTTTTTCGATTAGACCCTTATTTAAGAAGATACAGCAAAAATAAAATTTTCATATAAAAAAATTTATTTTTTATGAAAAATATAGGTCGTCACGGATTTTTCCCCTTTTTTCGATTAGACCCTTATTTAAGAAGATACAGCAAAAATAAGATTTTCGTATAAATTGATTTTTTATGAAAAATATATGTCGTCACGGATTTTTGTCCTTTTTTCGATTAGACCCTTATTTAAGAAGATACAGCAAAAATAAGATTTTCATATAAAAAATTTATATTTTATGAAAAATATAGGTCGTCACGGATTTTTGTCCTTTTTTCGATTAGACCCTTATTTAAGAAGATACAGCAAAAATAAGATTTTCATATAAATTGATTTTTGTATTTATGAAAAATATATGTCGTCACGGATTTTTGTCCTTTTTTCGATTAGACCCTTATTTAAGAAGATACAGCAAAAATAAGATTTTCATATAAATTGATTTTTGTATTTATGAAAAATATATGTCGTCACGGATTTTTGTCCTTTTTTCGATTAGACCCTTATTTAAGAAGATACAGCAAAAATAAAATTTTCATATAAAAAAATTTATTTTTTATGAAAAATATAGGTCGTCACGGATTTTTGACCTTTTTTGGATTAGACCCTTATTTAAGAAGATACAGCAAAAATAAGATTTTCGTATAAATTGATTTTTTATGAAAAATATATGTCGTCAAGGATTTTTGTCCTTTTTTCGATTAGACGCTTATTTAAGAAGATACAGCAAAAATAAGATTTTCATATAAAAAAATTTATATTTTATGAAAAATATAGGTCGTCACGGATTTTTTTATATAAAAAGTTTATATTTTATAAAAAATATAGGTCGTCACGGATTTTTTTTATATAAAAAAGTTCATTTTTTATGAAAAATATAGGTCGTCACGGAATTTTGTCCTTTTTTCGATGCTTATTTAAGAAGATACAGCAAAAATAAGATTTTCATATAAAAAAATTGATTTTTTATGAAAAATATAGGTCGTCACGGATTTTTGTCCTTTTTTCGATTAGACGCTTATTAAAGAAGATAAAGCAAAAATAAGATTTTCATATTAAAAAAATTGATTTCTTATGAAAATAAAGGTCGTCACGGATTTTTGTCCTTTTTTCGATTAGACGCTTATTTAAGAAGATACAGCAAAAATAAGATTTTCATATAAAAAAATTTATATTTTATGAAAAATATAGGTCGTCATGGATTTTTGTCCTTTTTTCGATTAGTCGTTTATTAAAGAAGATACAGCAAAAATAAGATTTTCATATTAAAAAAATTGATTTCTTATGAAAATAAAGGTCGTCACGGATTTTTGTCCTTTTTTTCGATTAGACGCTTATTTAAGAAGATACAGCAACAATAAGATTTTCATATAAAAAAATTGATTTTTTATGAATAATATAGGTCGTCACGGATTTTTTTATATAAAAAGTTTATTTTTTATGAAAAATATAGGTCGTCACGGATTTTTGTCCTTTTTTCGATTAGACGTTTATTAAAGAAGATACAGCAAAAATAAGATTTTCATATTAAAAAAATTGATTTCTTATGAAAATAAAGGTCGTCACGGATTTTTGTCCTTTTTTAGATTAGACGCTTATTTAAGAAGATACAGCAACAATAAGATTTTCATATTAAAAAAATTGATTTCTTATGAAAATAAAGGTCGTCACGGATTTTTGTCCTTTTTTCGATTAGACGCTTATTTAAGAAGATACAGCAAAAATAAGATTTTCATATAAAAAAATTGATTTTTTATGAAAAATATATGTCGTCACGGATTTTTGTCCTTTTTTCGATTAGACCCTTATTTAAGAAGATACAGCAAAAATAAGATTTTCATATAAAAAAATTGATTTTTTATGAAAAATATGAGTCGTCACGGATTTTTGTCCTTTTTTCGATTAGACGCTTATTTAAGAAGATACAGCAAAAATAAGATTTTCATATAAAAAAAATTTATTTTTTATGAAAAATATAGGTCGTCACGGATTTTTCCCCTTTTTTCGATTAGACCCTTATTTAAGAAGATACAGCAAAAACAAGATTTTCGTATAAATTGATTTTTTATGAAAAATATATGTCGTCACGGATTTTTGTCCTTTTTTCGATTAGACCCTTATTTAAGAAGATACAGCAAAAATAAGATTTTCATATAAATTGATTTTTGTATTTATGAAAAATATAGGTCGGCACGGATTTTTGTCATTTTTTCGATTAGACCCTTATTTAAGAAGATACAGCAAAAATAAGATTTTCATATAAAAAATTTATATTTTATGAAAAATATAGGTCGTCACGGATTTTTGTCCTTTTTTCGATTAGACCCTTATTTAAGAAGATACAGCAAAAATAAGATTTTCATATAAATTGATTTTTGTATTTATGAAAAATATATGTCGTCACGGATTTTTGTCCTTTTTTCGATTAGACCCTTATTTAAGAAGATACAGCAAAAATAAGATTTTCATATAAATTGATTTTTGTATTTATGAAAAATATATGTCGTCACGGATTTTTGTCCTTTTTTCGATTAGACCCTTATTTAAGAAGATACAGCAAAAATAAAATTTTCATATAAAAAAATTTATTTTTTATGAAAAATATAGGTCGTCACGGATTTTTCCCCTTTTTTCGATTAGACCCTTATTTAAGAAGATACAGCAAAAATAAGATTTTCGTATAAATTGATTTTTTATGAAAAATATATGTCGTCACGGATTTTTGTCCTTTTTTCGATTAGACCCTTATTTAAGAAGATACAGCAAAAATAAGATTTTCATATAAAAAATTTATATTTTATGAAAAATATAGGTCGTCACGGATTTTTGTCCTTTTTTCGATTAGACCCTTATTTAAGAAGATACAGCAAAAATAAGATTTTCATATAAATTGATTTTTGTATTTATGAAAAATATATGTCGTCACGGATTTTTGTCCTTTTTTCGATTAGACCCTTATTTAAGAAGATACAGCAAAAATAAGATTTTCATATAAATTGATTTTTGTATTTATGAAAAATATATGTCGTCACGGATTTTTGTCCTTTTTTCGATTAGACCCTTATTTAAGAAGATACAGCAAAAATAAAATTTTCATATAAAAAAATTTATTTTTTATGAAAAATATAGGTCGTCACGGATTTTTCCCCTTTTTTCGATTAGACCCTTATTTAAGAAGATACAGCAAAAATAAGATTTTCGTATAAATTGATTTTTTATGAAAAATATATGTCGTCACGGATTTTTGTCCTTTTTTCGATTAGACCCTTATTTTTAAGAAGATACAGCAAAAATAAGATTTTCATATAAATTGATTTTTGTATTTATGAAAAATATAGGTCGTCACGGATTTTTGTCATTTTTTCGATTAGACCCTTATTTAAGGAGATACAGCAAAAATAAGATTTTCATATAAAAAATTTATATTTTATGAAAAATATAGGTCGTCACGGATTTTTGTCCTTTTTTCGATTAGACCCTTATTTAAGAAGATACAGCAAAAATAAGATTTTCATATAAAAAAATTGATTTTTTATGAAAAATATAGGTCGTCACGGATTTTTGTCCTTTTTTCGATTAGACGTTTATTAAAGAAGATACAGCAAAAATAAGATTTTCATATTAAAAAAATTGATTTCTTATGAAAATAAAGGTCGTCACGGATTTTTGTCCTTTTTTCGATTAGACGCTTATTTAAGAAGATACAGCAACAATAAGATTTTCATATAAAAAAATTTATATTTTATGAAAAATATAGGTCGTCACGGATTTTTGTCCTTTTTTCGATTAGACGTTTATTAAAGAAGATACAGCAAATATAAGATTTTCATATTAAAAAAATTGATTTCTTATGAAAATAAAGGTCGTCACGGATTTTTGTCCTTTTTTTGATTAGACGCTTATTTAAGAAGATACAGCAACAATAAGATTTTCATATAAAAAAATTGATTTTTTATTAAAAATATAGGTAGTCACGGATTTTTGTCCTTTTTTCGATTAGACCCTTATTTAAAAAGATACAGCAAAAATAAGATTTTCATATAAAAAAATTGATTTTTTATGAAAAATATAGGTCGTCACGGATTTTTGTCCTTTTTTCGATTAGACGCTTATTTAAGAAGATACAGCAAAAATAAGATTTTCATATAAAAAAATTATATTTTATGAAAAATATAGGTCGTCACGGATTTTTTTATATAAAAAAGTTTATTTTTTATGAAAAATATAGGTCGTCACGGATTTTTGTCCTTTTTTCGATTAGACCCTTATTTAAGAAGATACAGCAAAAATAAGATTTTCATATAAATTGATTTTTGTATTTATGAAAAATATATGTCGTCACGGATTTTTGTCCTTTTTTCGATTAGACCCTTATTTAAGAAGATACAGCAAAAATAAGATTTTCATATAAATTGATTTTTGTATTTATGAAAAATATATGTCGTCACGGATTTTTGTCCTTTTTTCGATTAGACCCTTATTTAAGAAGATACAGCAAAAATAAGACTTTCATATAAAAAAATTGATTTTTTATGAAAAACATAGGTCGTCACGGATTTTTGTCCTTTTTTCGATTAGACGCTTATTTAAGAAGATACAGCAAAAATAAGATTTTCATATAAAAAAATTAATATTTTATGAAAAATATAGGTCGTCACGGATTTTTGTCCTTTTTTCGATTAGACCCTTATTTAAGAAGATACAGCAAAAATAAGATTTTCATATAAAAAAATTGATTTTTTATGAAAAATATGAGTCGTCACGGATTTTTGTCCTTTTTTCGATTAGACGCTTATTTAAGAAGATACAGCAAAAATAAGATTTTCATATAAAAAAAATTTATTTTTTATGAAAAATATAGGTCGTCACGGATTTTTCCCCTTTTTTCGATTAGACCCTTATTTAAGAAGATACAGCAAAAATAAGATTTTCGTATAAATTGATTTTTTATGAAAAATATATGTCGTCACGGATTTTTGTCCTTTTTTCGATTAGACCCTTATTTAAGAAGATACAGCAAAAATAAGATTTTATATAAATTGATTTTTGTATTTATGAAAAATATAGGTCGTCACGGATTTTTGTCATTTTTTCGATTAGACCCTTATTTAAGAAGATACAGCAAAAATAAGATTTTCATATAAAAAATTTATATTTTATGAAAAATATAGGTCGTCACGGATTTTTGTCCTTTTTTCGATTAGACCCTTATTTAAGAAGATACAGCAAAAATAAGATTTTCATATAAATTGATTTTTGTATTTATGAAAAATATATGTCGTCACGGATTTTTGTCCTTTTTTCGATTAGACCCTTATTTAAGAAGATACAGCAAAAATAAGATTTTCATATAAATTGATTTTTGTATTTATGAAAAATATATGTCGTCACGGATTTTTGTCCTTTTTTCGATTAGACCCTTATTTAAGAAGATACAGCAAAAATAAAATTTTCATATAAAAAAATTTATTTTTTATGAAAAATATAGGTCGTCACGGATTTTTCCCCTTTTTTCGATTAGACCCTTATTTAAGAAGATACAGCAAAAATAAGATTTTCGTATAAATTGATTTTTTATGAAAAATATATGTCGTCACGGATTTTTGTCCTTTTTTCGATTAGACCCTTATTTTTAAGAAGATACAGCAAAAATAAGATTTTCATATAAATTGATTTTTGTATTTATGAAAAATATAGGTCGTCACGGATTTTTGTCATTTTTTCGATTAGACCCTTATTTAAGGAGATACAGCAAAAATAAGATTTTCATATAAAAAATTTATATTTTATGAAAAATATAGGTCGTCACGGATTTTTGTCCTTTTTTCGATTAGACCCTTATTTAAGAAGATACAGCAAAAATAAGATTTTCATATAAAAAAATTGATTTTTTATGAAAAATATAGGTCGTCACGGATTTTTGTCCTTTTTTCGATTAGACGTTTATTAAAGAAGATACAGCAAAAATAAGATTTTCATATTAAAAAAATTGATTTCTTATGAAAATAAAGGTCGTCACGGATTTTTGTCCTTTTTTCGATTAGACGCTTATTTAAGAAGATACAGCAACAATAAGATTTTCATATAAAAAAATTTATATTTTATGAAAAATATAGGTCGTCACGGATTTTTGTCCTTTTTTCCATTAGACGTTTATTAAAGAAGATACAGCAAATATAAGATTTTCATATTAAAAAAATTGATTTCTTATGAAAATAAAGGTCGTCACGGATTTTTGTCCTTTTTTTGATTAGACGCTTATTTAAGAAGATACAGCAACAATAAGATTTTCATATAAAAAAATTGATTTTTTATTAAAAATATAGGTAGTCACGGATTTTTGTCCTTTTTTCGATTAGACCCTTATTTAAAAAGATACAGCAAAAATAAGATTTTCATATAAAAAAATTGATTTTTTATGAAAAATATAGGTCGTCACGGATTTTTGTCCTTTTTTCGATTAGACGCTTATTTAAGAAGATACAGCAAAAATAAGATTTTCATATAAAAAAATTATATTTTATGAAAAATATAGGTCGTCACGGATTTTTTTATATAAAAAAGTTTATTTTTTATGAAAAATATAGGTCGTCACGGAATTTTGTCCTTTTTTCGATGCTTATTTAAGAAGATACAGCAAAAATAAGATTTACATAAAAAAAAATTGATTTTTTATTCAAAATATAGGTAGTCACGGATTTTTGTCCTTTTTTCGATTAGACGCTTATTTAAGAAGATACAGCAAAAATAAGATATTCATATAAAAAAATTGATTTTTTATTAAAAATATATGTCGTCACGGATTTTTGTCCTTTTTTCGATTAGACCCTTATTTAAGAAGATACAGCAAAAATAAGACTTTCATATAAAAAAATTGATTTTTTATGAAAAACATAGGTCGTCACGGATTTTTGTCCTTTTTTCGATTAGACGCTTATTTAAGAAGATACAGCAAAAATAAGATTTTCATATAAAAAAATTAATATTTTATGAAAAATATAGGTCGTCACGGATTTTTTTCCTTTTTTCGATTAGACGCTTATTTAAGAAGATACAGCAAAAATAAGATTTTCATATTAAAAAAATTGATTTCTTATGAAAATAAAGGTCGTCACGGATTTTTTCCTTTTTTCGATTAGACGCTTATTTAAGAAGATACGGCAAAATTAAGATTTTCATAAAAAAAAAATTGATTTTTTATTAAAAATATAGGTCGTCACGGATTTTTGTCCTTTTTTCGATTAGACGCTTATTTAAGAAGATACAGCAAAAATAGGATTTTCATATTAAAAAAATTGATTTCTTATGAAAATAAAGCTCGTCACGGATTTTTTCCTTTTTTCGATTAGACGCTTATTTAAGAAGATACAGCAAAAATAAGATTTTCATATAAAAAAATTTATTTTTATGAAAAATATAGGTCGTCACGGATTTTTGTCCTTTTTTCGATTAGACCCTTATTTAAGAAGATACAGCAAAAATAAGATTTTCGTATAAATTGATTTTTTATGAAAAATATATGTCGTCACGGATTTTTGTCCTTTTTTCGATTAGACGCTTATTTAAGAAGATACAGCAAAAATAAGATTTTCATATAAAAAATTTATATTTTATGAAAAATATAGGTCGTCACGGATTTTTTTTATATAAAAAAGTTCATTTTTATGAAAAATATAGGTCGTCACGGAATTTTGTCCTTTTTTCGATGCTTATTTAAGAAGATACAGCAAAAATAAGATTTTCATATAAAAAAATTGATTTTTTATGAAAAATATAGGTCGTCACGGATTTTTGTCCTTTTTTCGATTAGACGCTTATTAAAGAAGATAAAGCAAAAATAAGATTTTCATATTAAAAAAATTGATTTCTTATGAAAATAAAGGTCGTCACGGATTTTTGTCCTTTTTTCGATTAGACGCTTATTTAAGAAGATACAGCAAAAATAAGATTTTCATATAAAAAAATTTATATTTTATGAAAAATATAGGTCGTCATGGATTTTTGTCCTTTTTTCGATTAGTCGTTTATTAAAGAAGATACAGCAAAAATAAGATTTTCATATTAAAAAAATTGATTTCTTATGAAAATAAAGGTCGTCACGGATTTTTGTCCTTTTTTTCGATTATACGCTTATTTAAGAAGATACAGCAACAATAAGATTTTCATATAAAAAAATTGATTTTTTATTAAAAATATAGGTAGTCACGGATTTTTGTCCTTTTTTCGATTAGACCCTTATTTAAAAAGATACAGCGAAAATAAGATTTTCATATAAAAAAATTGATTTTTTATGAAAAATATATGTCGTCACGGATTTTTGTCTTTTTCGATTAGACCCTTATTTAAGAAGATACAGTAAAAATAAGATTTTCATATAAAAAATTTATATTTTATGAAAAATATAGGTCGTCACGGATTTTTGTCCTTTTTTCGATTAGACGCTTATTTAAGAAGATACAGCAAAAATAAGATTTTCATATAAAAAAATTTATATTTTATGAAAAATAAGATTTTCATATAAAAAAATTTATTTTTTATGAAAAATATAGGTCGTCACGGATTTTTGTCCTTTTTTCGATTAGACGTTTATTAAAGAAGATACAGCAAAAATAAGATTTTCGTATTAAACAAATTGATTTCTTATCAAAATAAAGGTCGTCACGGATTTTTGTCCTTTTTTCGATTAGACGCTTATTTAAGAACATACAGCAACAATAAGATTTTCATATAAAAAAATTAATTTTTTATTAAAAATATAGGTCGTCACGGATTTTTCCTTTTTTCGATTAGACGCTTATTTAAGAAGATACGGCAAAATTAAGATTTTCATATAAAAAAATTGATTTTTTATGAAAAATATAGGTCGTCACGGATTTTTGTCCTTTTTTCGATTAGACGCTTATTTAAGAAGATAAAGCAAATATAAGATTTTCATATTAAAAAAATTGATTTCTTATGAAAATAAATGTCGTCACGGATTTTTGTCCTTTTTTCCATTAGACGCTTATTTAAGAAGATAAAGCAAAAATAAGATTTTCATATAAAAAAATTGATTTTTTATGAAAAATATAGGTCGTCACGGATTTTTGTCCTTTTTTCGATTAGACGCTTATTTAAGAAGATAAAGCAAATATAAGATTTTCATATTAAAAAAATTGATTTCTTATGAAAATAAATGTCGTCACGGATTTTTGTCCTTTTTTCGATTAGACGCTTATTTAAGAAGGTACAGCAAAAATAAGATTTTCATATAAAAAAATTGATTTCTTATGAAAATAAAGGTCGTCACGGATTTTTGTTGTTTTTTCGATTAGACGCTTATTTAAGAAGATACAGCAAAAATATGATTTTCATATAACAAAATTGATTTTTTATTAAAAATATAGGTCGTCACGGATTTTTGTCCTTTGTTCGATTAGACCCTTATTTAAGAAGATACAGCAAAAATAAGATTTTCATATAAAAAAATTTATTTTTTATGAAAAATATAGGTCGTCACGGATTTTTATCCTTTTTTCGATTAGACGCTTATTTAAGAAGATACAGCAAAAATAAGATTTTCATATAAAAAAATTTATTTTTTATGAAAAATATAGGTCGTCACGGATTTTTGTCCTTTTTTCGATTAGACCCTTATTTAAGAAGATACAGCAAAAATAAGAGTTTCATATAAAAAAATTTATATTTTATGAAAAATATAGGTCGTCACGGATTTTTGTCCTTTGTTCGATTAGACGCTTATTTAAGAAGATACAGCAAAAATAAGATTTTCATATAAAAAAATTGATTTCTTATGAAAATAAAGGTCGTCACGGATTTTTGTCCTTTTTTTCGATTAGACGCTTATTTAAGAAGATACAGCAAAACTATGATTTTCATATAAAAAAATTGATTTTTTATTAAAAATATAGGTCGTCACGGATTTTTGTCCTTTGTTCGATTAGACCCTTATTTAAGAAGATACAGCAAAAATAAGATTTTCATATAAAAAAATTTATTTTTTATGAAAATATAGGTCGTCACGAATTTTTGTCCTTTTTTCGATTAGACCCTTATTTAAGAAGATACAGCAAAAATAAGATTTACATAAAAAAAAATTGATTTTTTATTAAAAATATATGTCGTCACGGATTTTTGTCCTTTTTTCGATTAGACCCTTATTTAAGGAGATACAGCAAAAATAAGATTTTCATATAAAAAAATTGATTTTTTTATGAAAAATATAGGTCGTCACGGATTTTTGTCCTTTTTTCGATTAGACGCTTATTAAAGAAGATACAGCAAAAATAAGATTTTCATATAAAAAAATTTATATTTTATGAAAAATAAGATTTTCATATTAAAAAAATTGATTTCTTATGAAAATAAAGGTCGTCACGGATTTTTGTCCTTTTTTCGATTAGACGCTTATTTAAGAAGATACAGCAAAAATAAGATTTTCATATAAAAAAATTTATATTTTATGAAAAATAAGATTTTCATATAAAAAAATTTATTTTTTATGAAAAATATAGGTCGTCACGGATTTTTGTCCTTTTTTCGATTAGACCCTTATTTAAGGAGATACAGCAAAAATAAGATTTTCATATAAAAAAATTGATTTTTTATGAAAAATTTAGGTCGTCACGGATTTTTGTCCTTTTTTCGACTAGACGATTATTTAAGAAGATACAGCAAAAATAAGATTTTCATATAAATAAATTTATATTTTATGAAAAATATAGGTCGTCACGGATTTCTGTCCTTTTTTCGATTAGACGTTTATTAAAGAAGATACAGCAAAAATAAGATTTTCATATTAAAAAAATTGATTTCTTATGAAAATAAAGGTCGTCACGGATTTTTGTCCTTTTTTCGATTAGACGCTTATTTAAGAACATACAGCAACAATAAGATTTTCATATAAAAAATTGATTTCTTATTAAAAATATAGGTCGTCACGGATTTTTGTCCTTTTTTCGATTAGACGCTTATTTAAGAAGATAAAGCAAATATAAGATTTTCATATTAAAAAAATTGATTTCTTATGAAAATAAATGTCGTCACGGATTTTTGTCCTTTTTTCGATTAGACGCTTATTTAAGAAGGTACAGCAAAAATAAGATTTTCATATAAAAAAATTGATTTCTTATGAAAATAAAGGTCGTCACGGATTTTTGTCCTTTTTTCGATTAGACGCTTATTTAAGAAGATACAGCAAAAATAAGATTTTCATATAAAAAAATTGATTTTTTATGAAAAATATATGTCGTCACGGATTTTTGTCCTTTTTTCGATTAGACCCTTATTTAAGAAGATACAGTAAAAATAAGATTTTCATATAAAAAATTTATATTTTATGAAAAATATAGGTCGTCACGGATTTTTGTCCTTTTTTCGATTAGACGCTTATTTAAGAAGATACAGCAAAAATAAGATTTTCATATTAAACAAATTGATTTCTTATCAAAATAAAGGTCGTCACGGATTTTTGTCCTTTTTTCGATTAGACCCTTATTTAAGGAGATACAGCAAAAATAAGATTTTCATATAAAAAAAATTTAATTTTTATGAAAAATTTAGGTCGTCAAGGATTTTTGTCCTTTTTTCGACTAGACGCTTATTTAAGAAGATACAGCAAAAATAAGATTTTCATATAAAAAAATTTATATTTTATGAAAAATATAGGTCGTCACGGATTTTTGTCCTTTTTTCGATTAGACGTTTATTAAAGAAGATACAGCAAAAATAAGATTTTCGTATTAAACAAATTGATTTCTTATCAAAATAAAGGTCGTCACGGATTTTTGTCCTTTTTTCGATTAGACGCTTATTTAAGAACATACAGCAACAATAAGATTTTCATATAAAAAAATTAATTTTTTATTAAAAATATAGGTCGTCACGGATTTTTCCTTTTTTCGATTAGACGCTTATTTAAGAAGATACGGCAAAATTAAGATTTTCATATAAAAAAATTGATTTTTTATGAAAAATATAGGTCGTCACGGATTTTTGTCCTTTTTTCGATTAGACGCTTATTTAAGAAGATAAAGCAAATATAAGATTTTCATATTAAAAAAATTGATTTCTTATGAAAATAAATGTCGTCACGGATTTTTGTCCTTTTTTCCATTAGACGCTTATTTAAGAAGATAAAGCAAAAATAAGATTTTCATATAAAAAAATTGATTTTTTATGAAAAATATAGGTCGTCACGGATTTTTGTCCTTTTTTCGATTAGACGCTTATTTAAGAAGATAAATCAAATATAAGATTTTCATATTAAAAAAATTGATTTCTTATGAAAATAAATGTCGTCACGGATTTTTGTCCTTTTTTCGATTAGACGCTTATTTAAGAAGGTACAGCAAAAATAAGATTTTCATATAAAAAAATTGATTTCTTATGAAAATAAAGGTCGTCACGGATTTTTGTTGTTTTTTCGATTAGACGCTTATTTAAGAAGATACAGCAAAAATATGATTTTCATATAAAAAAATTGATTTTTTATTAAAAATATAGGTCGTCACGGATTTTTGTCCTTTGTTCGATTAGACCCTTATTTAAGAAGATACAGCAAAAATAAGATTTTCATATAAAAAAATTTATTTTTTATGAAAAATATAGGTCGTCACGGATTTTTGTCCTTTTTTCGATTAGACGCTTATTTAAGAAGATACAGCAAAAATAAGATTTTCATATAAAAAAATTTATTTTTTATGAAAAATATAGGTCGTCACGGATTTTTGTCCTTTTTTCGATTAGACCCTTATTTAAGAAGATACAGCAAAAATAAGAGTTTCATATAAAAAAATTTATATTTTATGAAAAATATAGGTCGTCACGGATTTTTGTCCTTTGTTCGATTAGACGCTTATTTAAGAAGATACAGCAAAAATAAGATTTTCATATAAAAAAATTGATTTCTTATGAAAATAAAGGTCGTCACGGATTTTTGTCCTTTTTTTCGATTAGACGCTTATTTAAGAAGATACAGCAAAAATATGATTTTCATATAAAAAAATTGATTTTTTATTAAAAATATAGGTCGTCACGGATTTTTGTCCTTTGTTCGATTAGACCCTTATTTAAGAAGATACAGCAAAAATAAGATTTTCATATAAAAAAATTTATTTTTTATGAAAATATAGGTCGTCACGAATTTTTGTCCTTTTTTCGATTAGACCCTTATTTAAGAAGATACAGCAAAAATAAGATTTACATAAAAAAAAAATTGATTTTTTATTAAAAATATATGTCGTCACGGATTTTTGTCCTTTTTTCGATTAGACCCTTATTTAAGGAGATACAGCAAAAATAAGATTTTCATATAAAAAAATTGATTTTTTTATGAAAAATATAGGTCGTCACGGATTTTTGTCCTTTTTTCGATTAGACGCTTATTAAAGAAGATACAGCAAAAATAAGATTTTCATATAAAAAAATTTATATTTTATGAAAAATAAGATTTTCATATTAAAAAAATTGATTTCTTATGAAAATAAAGGTCGTCACGGATTTTTGTCCTTTTTTCGATTAGACGCTTATTTAAGAAGATACAGCAAAAATAAGATTTTCATATAAAAAAATTTATATTTTATGAAAAATAAGATTTTCATATAAAAAAATTTATTTTTTATGAAAAATATAGGTCGTCACGGATTTTTGTCCTTTTTTCGATTAGACCCTTATTTAAGGAGATACAGCAAAAATAAGATTTTCATATAAAAAAATTGATTTTTTATGAAAAATTTAGGTCGTCACGGATTTTTGTCCTTTTTTCGACTAGACGCTTATTTAAGAAGATACAGCAAAAATAAGATTTTCATATTAAAAAAATTGATTTCTTATGAAAATAAAGGTCGTCACGGATTTTTGTCCTTTTTTCGATTAGACGCTTATTTAAGAAGATACAGCAAAAATATGATTTTCATATAAAAAAATTGATTTTTTATTAAAAATATAGGTCGTCACGGATTTTTGTCCTTTTTTCGATTAGACGCTTATTTAAGAAGGTACAGCAAAAATAAGATTTTCATATAAAAAAATTTATTTTTTATGAAAAATATAGGTCGTCACGGATTTTTGTCCTTTTTTCCATTAGACCCTTATTTAAGAAGATACAGCAAAAATAAGATTTTCATATAAAAAAATTGATTTTTTATTAAAAATATAGGTCGTCACGGATTTTTGTCCTGTGTTCGATTAGACCCTTATTTAAGAAGATACAGCAAAAATAAGATTTTCATATAAAAAAATTTATATTTTATGAAAAATATAGGTCGTCACGGATTTCTGTCCTTTTTTCGATTAGACGTTTATTAAAGAAGATACAGCAAAAATAAGATTTTCATATTAAAAAAATTGATTTTTTATGAAAAATATATGTCGTCACGGATTTTTGTCCTTTTTTCGATTAGACCCTTATTTAAGAAGATACAGTAAAAATAAGATTTTCATATAAAAAATTTATATTTTATGAAAAATATAGGTCGTCACGGATTTTTGTCCTTTTTTCGATTAGACGCTTATTTAAGAAGATACAGCAAAAATAAGATTTTCATATTAAACAAATTGATTTCTTATCAAAATAAAGGTCGTCACGGATTTTTGTCCTTTTTTCGATTAGACCCTTATTTAAGGAGATACAGCAAAAATAAGATTTTCATATAAAAAAATTGATTTTTTATGAAAAATTTAGGTCGTCACGGATTTTTGTCCTTTTTTCGATTAGACGCTTATTTAAGAAGATACAGCAAAAATAAGATTTTCATATAAAAAAATTTATATTTTATGAAAAATAAGATTTTCATATAAAAAAATTAATATTTTATGAAAAATATAGGTCGTCACGGAATTTTGTCCTTTTTTCGATTAGACCCTTATTTAAGGAGATACAGCAAAAATAAGATTTTCATATAAATAAATTTATATTTTATGAAAAATATAGGTCGTCACGGATTTCTGTCCTTTTTTCGATTAGACGTTTATTAAAGAAGATACAGCAAAAATAAGATTTTCATATTAAAAAAATTGATTTCTTATGAAAATAAAGGTCGTCACGGATTTTTGTCCTTTTTTCGATTAGACGCTTATTTAAGAACATACAGCAACAATAAGATTTTCATATAAAAAATTGATTTTTCATTAAAAATATAGGTCGTCACGGATTTTTGTCCTTTTTTCGATTAGACGCTTATTTAAGAAGATAAAGCAAATATAAGATTTTCATATTAAAAAAATTGATTTCTTATGAAAATAAATGTCGTCACGGATTTTTGTCCTTTTTTCGATTAGACGCTTATTTAAGAAGGTACAGCAAAAATAGGATTTTCATATAAAAAAATTGATTTCTTATGAAAATAAAGGTCGTCACGGATTTTTGTCCTTTTTTCGATTAGACGCTTATTTAAGAAGATACAGCAAAAATATGATTTTCATATAAAAAAATTGATTTTTTATGAAAAATATAGGTCGTCACGGATTTTTGTCCTTTTTTCGATTAGACGCTTATTTAAGAAGATACAGCAAAAATAAGATTTTCATATAAAAAAATTGATTTTTTATTAAAAATATAGGTCGTCACGGATTTTTGTCCTGTGTTCGATTAGACCCTTATTTAAGAAGATACAGCAAAAATAAGATTTTCATATAAAAAAATTTATATTTTATGAAAAATATAGGTCGTTCATATTAAAAAAATTGATTTCTTATGAAAATAAAGGTCGTCACGGATTTTTCCTTTTTTCGATTAGACGCTTATTTAAGAAGATACGGCAAAATTAAGATTTTCATATAAAAAAATTGATTTTTTATGAAAAATATATGTCGTCACAGCAAAAATAAGATTTTCATATAAAAAAATTGATTTTTTATGAAAAATTTAGGTCGTCACGGATTTTTGTCCTTTTTTCGACTAGACGCTTATTTAAGAAGATACAGCAAAAATAAGATTTTCATATAAATAAATTTATATTTTATGAAAAATATAGGTCGTCACGGATTTCTGTCCTTTTTTCGATTAGACGTTTATTAAAGAAGATATAGCAAAAATAAGATTTTCATATTAAAAAAATTGATTTCTTATGAAAATAAAGGTCGTCACGGATTTTTGTCCTTTTTTCGATTAGACGCTTATTTAAGAACATACAGCAACAATAAGATTTTCATATAAAAAATTGATTTTTTATTAAAAATACAGGTCGTCACGGATTTTTGTCCTTTTTTCCATTAGACGCTTATTTAAGAAGATAAAGCAAAAATAAGATTTTCATATAAAAAAATTGATTTTTTATGAAAAATATAGGTCGTCACGGATTTTTGTCCTTTTTTCGATTAGACGCTTATTTAAGAAGATAAAGCAAATATAAGATTTTCATATTAAAAAAATTGATTTCTTATGAAAATAAATGTCGTCACGGATTTTTGTCCTTTTTTCGATTAGACGCTTATTTAAGAAGGTACAGCAAAAATAAGATTTTCATATAAAAAAATTGATTTCTTATGAAAATAAAGGTCGTCACGGATTTTTGTCCTTTTTTCGATTAGACGCTTATTTAAGAAGATACAGCAAAAATATGATTTTCATATAAAAAAATTGATTTTTTATTAAAAATATAGGTCGTCACGGATTTTTGTCCTTTTTTCGATTAGACGCTTATTTAAGAAGGTACAGCAAAAATAAGATTTTCATATAAAAAAATTTATTTTTTATGAAAAATATAGGTCGTCACGGATTTTTGTCCTTTTTTCCATTAGACCCTTATTTAAGAAGATACAGCAAAAATAAGATTTTCATATAAAAAAATTGATTTTTTATTAAAAATATAGGTCGTCACGGATTTTTGTCCTTTGTTCGATTAGACAATTATTTAAGAAGATACAGCAAAAATAAGATTTTCATATAAAAAAATTTATATTTTATGAAAAATATAGGTCGTTCATATTAAAAAAATTGATTTCTTATGAAAATAAATGTCGTCACGGATTTTTGTCCTTTTTTCGATTAGACGCTTATTTAAGAAGGTACAGCAAAAATAAGATTTTCATATAAAAAAATTGATTTCTTATGAAAATAAAGGTCGTCACGGATTTTTGTCCTTTTTTCGATTAGACGCTTATTTAAGAAGATACAGCAAAAATATGATTTTCATATAAAAAAATTGATTTTTTATTAAAAATATAGGTCGTCACGGATTTTTGTCCTTTTTTCGATTAGACGCTTATTTAAGAAGGTACAGCAAAAATAAGATTTTCATATAAAAAAATTTATTTTTTATGAAAAATATAGGTCGTCACGGATTTTTGTCCTTTTTTCCATTAGACCCTTATTTAAGAAGATACAGCAAAAATAAGATTTTCATATAAAAAAATTGATTTTTTATTAAAAATATAGGTCGTCACGGATTTTTGTCCTGTGTTCGATTAGACCCTTATTTAAGAAGATACAGCAAAAATAAGATTTTCATATAAAAAAATTTATATTTTATGAAAAATATAGGTCGTTCATATTAAAAAAATTGATTTCTTATGAAAATAAAGGTCGTCACGGATTTTTCCTTTTTTCGATTAGACGCTTATTTAAGAAGATACGGCAAAATTAAGATTTTCATATAAAAAAATTGATT
Organism: Phasia obesa; assembly: GCA_949628195.1. Lineage (NCBI taxonomy): Eukaryota > Metazoa > Arthropoda > Insecta > Diptera > Tachinidae > Phasia > Phasia obesa. The sequence continues at coordinate 57,965,854 of OX451215.1, read as the reverse complement.
TTTTATGAAAAATATATGTCGTCACAGCAAAAATAAGATTTTCATATAAAAAAATTGATTTTTTATGAAAAATTTAGGTCGTCACGGATTTTTGTCCTTTTTTCGACTAGACGCTTATTTAAGAAGATACAGCAAAAATAAGATTTTCATATAAATAAATTTATATTTTATGAAAAATATAGGTCGTCACGGATTTTTGTCCTTTTTTCCATTAGACGCTTATTTAAGAAGATAAAGCAAAAATAAGATTTTCATATAAAAAAATTTATATTTTATGAAAAATATAGGTCGTCACGGATTTTTGTCCTTTTTTCCATTAGACGCTTATTTAAGAAGATAAAGCAAAAATAAGATTTTCATATAAAAAAATTTATATTTTATTAAAAATATAGGTCGTCACGGATTTTTGTCCTTTTTTCGATTAGACGCTTATTTAAGAAGGTACAGCAAAAATAAGATTTTCATATAAAAAAATTTATTTTTTATGAAAAATATAGGTCGTCACGGATTTTTGTCCTTTTTTCCATTAGACCCTTATTTAAGAAGATACAGCAAAAATAAGATTTTCATATAAAAAAATTGATTTTTTATTAAAAATATAGGTCGTCACGGATTTTTGTCCTTTGTTCGATTAGACAATTATTTAAGAAGATACAGCAAAAATAAGATTTTCATATAAAAAAATTTATATTTTATGAAAAATATAGGTCGTTCATATTAAAAAAATTGATTTCTTATGAAAATAAAGGTCGTCACGGATTTTTCCTTTTTTCGATTAGACCCTTATTTAAGAAGATACGGCAAAATTAAGATATTCATATAAAAAAATTGATTTTTTATGAAAAATATATGTCGTCACGGATTTTTGTCCTTTTTTCGATTAGACCCTTATTTAAGAAGATACTGCAAAAATAAGATTTTCATATAACTTGATTTTTTATGAAAAATATAGGTCGTCACGGATTTTTGTCATTTTTTCGATTAGACCCTTATTTAAGAAGATACAGCAAAAATAAGATTTTCATATAAAAAAATTATATTTTATGAAAAATATAGGTCGTCACGGATTTTTTTATATAAAAAAGTTTATTTTTTATGAAAAATATAGGTCGTCACGGAATTTTGTCCTTTTTTCGATGCTTATTTAAGAAGATACAGCAAAAATAAGATTTACATAAAAAAAATTGATTTTTTATTCAAAATATAGGTCGTCACGGATTTTTGTCCTTTTTTCGATTAGACCCTTATTTAAGAAGATACAGCAAAAATAAGATTTTCATATAAAAAAATTGATTTTTTATGAAAAATATAGGTCGTCACGGATTTTTGTCCTTTTTTCGATTAGACCCTTATTTAAAAAGATACAGCAAAAATAAGATTTTCATATAAAAAAATTGATTTTTTATGAAAAATATAGGTCGTCACGGATTTTTGTCCTTTTTTCGATTAGATGCTTATTTAAGAAGATACAGCAAAAATAAGATTTTCATATAAAAAAATTAATATTTTATGAAAAATATAGGTCGTCACGGATTTTTTTCCTTTTTTCGATTAGACGCTTATTTAAGAAGATACAGCAAAAATAAGATTTTCATATTAAAAAAATTGATTTCTTATGAAAATAAAGGTCGTCACGGATTTTTTCCTTTTTTCGATTAGACGCTTATTTAAGAAGATACGGCAAAATTAAGATTTTCATATAAAAAAATTGATTTTTTATTAAAAATATAGGTCGTCACGGATTTTTGTCCTTTTTTCGATTAGACGCTTATTTAAGAAGATACAGCAAAAATAAGATTTTCATATTAAAAAAATTGAATTCTTATGAAAATAAAGGTCGTCACGGATTTTTTCCTTTTTTCGATTAGACGCTTATTTAAGAAGATACGGCAAAATTAAGATTTTCATATAAAAAACTTGATTTTTTATTAATAATATAGGTCGTCACGGATTTTTTTCCTTTTTTCGATTAGACCCTTATTTAAGAAGATACAGCAAAAATAAGATTTTCATATAAAAAAATTTATTTTTTATTAAAAATATAGGTCGTCACGGATTTTTGTCCTTTGTTCGATTAGACAATTATTTAAGAAGATACAGCAAAAATAAGATTTTCATATAAAAAAATTTATATTTTATGAAAAATATAGGTCGTTCATATTAAAAAAATTGATTTCTTATGAAAATAAATGTCGTCACGGATTTTTGTCCTTTTTTCGATTAGACGCTTATTTAAGAAGGTACAGCAAAAATAAGATTTTCATATAAAAAAATTGATTTCTTATGAAAATAAAGGTCGTCACGGATTTTTGTCCTTTTTTCGATTAGACGCTTATTTAAGAAGATACAGCAAAAATATGATTTTCATATAAAAAAATTGATTTTTTATTAAAAATATAGGTCGTCACGGATTTTTGTCCTTTTTTCGATTAGACGCTTATTTAAGAAGGTACAGCAAAAATAAGATTTTCATATAAAAAAATTTATTTTTTATGAAAAATATAGGTCGTCACGGATTTTTGTCCTTTTTTCCATTAGACCCTTATTTAAGAAGATACAGCAAAAATAAGATTTTCATATAAAAAAATTTATATTTTATGAAAAATATAGGTCGTTCATATTAAAAAAATTGATTTCTTATGAAAATAAAGGTCGTCACGGATTTTTCCTTTTTTCGATTAGACGCTTATTTAAGAAGATACGGCAAAATTAAGATTTTCATATAAAAAAATTGATTTTTTATGAAAAATATATGTCGTCACAGCAAAAATAAGATTTTCATATAAAAAAATTGATTTTTTATGAAAAATTTAGGTCGTCACGGATTTTTGTCCTTTTTTCGACTAGACGCTTATTTAAGAAGATACAGCAAAAATAAGATTTTCATATAAATAAATTTATATTTTATGAAAAATATAGGTCGTCACGGATTTCTGTCCTTTTTTCGATTAGACGTTTATTAAAGAAGATATAGCAAAAATAAGATTTTCATATTAAAAAAATTGATTTCTTATGAAAATAAAGGTCGTCACGGATTTTTGTCCTTTTTTCGATTAGACGCTTATTTAAGAACATACAGCAACAATAAGATTTTCATATAAAAAATTGATTTTTTATTAAAAATATAGGTCGTCACGGATTTTTGTCCTTTTTTCCATTAGACGCTTATTTAAGAAGATAAAGCAAAAATAAGATTTTCATATAAAAAAATTGATTTTTTATGAAAAATATAGGTCGTCACGGATTTTTGTCCTTTTTTCGATTAGACGCTTATTTAAGAAGATAAAGCAAATATAAGATTTTCATATTAAAAAAATTGATTTCTTATGAAAATAAATGTCGTCACGGATTTTTGTCCTTTTTTCGATTAGACGCTTATTTAAGAAGGTACAGCAAAAATAAGATTTTCATATAAAAAAATTGATTTCTTATGAAAATAAAGGTCGTCACGGATTTTTGTCCTTTTTTCGATTAGACGCTTATTTAAGAAGATACAGCAAAAATATGATTTTCATATAAAAAAATTGATTTTTTATTAAAAATATAGGTCGTCACGGATTTTTGTCCTTTTTTCGATTAGACGCTTATTTAAGAAGGTACAGCAAAAATAAGATTTTCATATAAAAAAATTTATTTTTTATGAAAAATATAGGTCGTCACGGATTTTTGTCCTTTTTTCCATTAGACCCTTATTTAAGAAGATACAGCAAAAATAAGATTTTCATATAAAAAAATTGATTTTTTATTAAAAATATAGGTCGTCACGGATTTTTGTCCTTTGTTCGATTAGACAATTATTTAAGAAGATACAGCAAAAATAAGATTTTCATATAAAAAAATTTATATTTTATGAAAAATATAGGTCGTTCATATTAAAAAAATTGATTTCTTATGAAAATAAAGGTCGTCACGGATTTTTCCTTTTTTCGATTAGACCCTTATTTAAGAAGATACGGCAAAATTAAGATATTCATATAAAAAAATTGATTTTTTATGAAAAATATATGTCGTCACGGATTTTTGTCCTTTTTTCGATTAGACCCTTATTTAAGAAGATACTGCAAAAATAAGATTTTCATATAACTTGATTTTTTATGAAAAATATAGGTCGTCACGGATTTTTGTCAGAAAAAAATTGATTTCTTATGAAAAATATAGGTCGTCACGGATTTTTATCCTTTTTTCGATTAGACCCTTATTTAAGAAGATACAGCAAAAATAAGATTTTCATATAAAAAAATTGATTTTTTATGAAAAATATATGTCGTCACGGATTTTTGTCCTTTTTTCGATTAGACCCTTATTTAAGAAGATACTGCAAAAATAAGATTTTCATATAACTTGATTTTTTATGAAAAATATAGGTCGTCACGGATTTTTGTCATTTTTTCGATTAGACCCTTATTTAAGAAGATACAGCAAAAATAAGATTTTCATATAAAAAAATTATATTTTATGAAAAATATAGGTCGTCACGGATTTTTTTATATAAAAAAGTTTATTTTTTATGAAAAATATAGGTCGTCACGGAATTTTGTCCTTTTTTCGATGCTTATTTAAGAAGATACAGCAAAAATAAGATTTACATAAAAAAAATTGATTTTTTATTCAAAATATAGGTCGTCACGGATTTTTGTCCTTTTTTCGATTAGACCCTTATTTAAGAAGATACAGCAAAAATAAGATTTTCATATAAAAAAATTGATTTTTTATGAAAAATATAGGTCGTCACGGATTTTTGTCCTTTTTTCGATTAGACCCTTATTTAAAAAGATACAGCAAAAATAAGATTTTCATATAAAAAAATTGATTTTTTATGAAAAATATAGGTCGTCACGGATTTTTGTCCTTTTTTCGATTAGATGCTTATTTAAGAAGATACAGCAAAAATAAGATTTTCATATAAAAAAATTAATATTTTATGAAAAATATAGGTCGTCACGGATTTTTTTCCTTTTTTCGATTAGACGCTTATTTAAGAAGATACAGCAAAAATAAGATTTTCATATTAAAAAAATTGATTTCTTATGAAAATAAAGGTCGTCACGGATTTTTTCCTTTTTTCGATTAGACGCTTATTTAAGAAGATACGGCAAAATTAAGATTTTCATATAAAAAAATTGATTTTTTATTAAAAATATAGGTCGTCACGGATTTTTGTCCTTTTTTCGATTAGACGCTTATTTAAGAAGATACAGCAAAAATAAGATTTTCATATTAAAAAAATTGAATTCTTATGAAAATAAAGGTCGTCACGGATTTTTTCCTTTTTTCGATTAGACGCTTATTTAAGAAGATACGGCAAAATTAAGATTTTCATATAAAAAACTTGATTTTTTATTAATAATATAGGTCGTCACGGATTTTTTTCCTTTTTTCGATTAGACCCTTATTTAAGAAGATACAGCAAAAATAAGATTTTCATATAAAAAAATTTATTTTTTATGAAAAATATAGGTCGTCACGGATTTTTGTCCTTTTTTCGATTAGACTCTTATTTAAGAAGATACAGCAAAAATAAGATTTTCGTATAAATTGATTTTTTATGAAAAATATATGTCGTCACGGATTTTTGTCCTTTTTTCGATTAGACCCTTATTTAAGAAGATACAGCAAAAATAAGATTTTCATATAAATTGATTTTTGTCATTTTTTCGATTAGACGCTTATTTAAGAAGATACAGCAAAAATAAGATTTTCATATAAAAAATTTATATTTTATGAAAAATATAGGTCGTCACGGATTTTTTTATATAAAAAAGTTCATTTTTTATGAAAAATATAGGTCGTCACGGATTTTTGTCCTTTTTTCGATTAGACGCTTATTTAAGAAGATACAGCAAAAATAAGATTTTCATATTAAAAAAATTGATTTCTTATGAAAATAAAGGTCGTCACGGATTTTTTCCTTTTTTCGATTAGACCCTTATTTAATAAGATACAGCAAAAATAAGATTTTCATATTAAAAAAATTGATTTCTTATGAAAATAAAGGTCGTCACGGATTTTTTCCTTTTTTCGATTAGACGCTTATTTAAGAAGATACGGCAAAAATAAGATTTTCATATAAAAAAATTTATTTTTTATGAAAAATATAGGTCGTCACGGATTTTTGTCCTTTTTTCCATTAGACCCTTATTTAAGAAGATACAGCAAAAATAAGATTTTCATATAAAAAAATTGATTTTTTATTAAAAATATAGGTCGTCACGGATTTTTGTCCTTTGTTCGATTAGACAATTATTTAAGAAGATACAGCAAAAATAAGATTTTCATATAAAAAAATTTATATTTTATGAAAAATATAGGTCGTTCATATTAAAAAAATTGATTTCTTATGAAAATAAATGTCGTCACGGATTTTTGTCCTTTTTTCGATTAGACGCTTATTTAAGAAGGTACAGCAAAAATAAGATTTTCATATAAAAAAATTGATTTCTTATGAAAATAAAGGTCGTCACGGATTTTTGTCCTTTTTTCGATTAGACGCTTATTTAAGAAGATACAGCAAAAATATGATTTTCATATAAAAAAATTGATTTTTTATTAAAAATATAGGTCGTCACGGATTTTTGTCCTTTTTTCGATTAGACGCTTATTTAAGAAGGTACAGCAAAAATAAGATTTTCATATAAAAAAATTTATTTTTTATGAAAAATATAGGTCGTCACGGATTTTTGTCCTTTTTTCCATTAGACCCTTATTTAAGAAGATACAGCAAAAATAAGATTTTCATATAAAAAAATTGATTTTTTATTAAAAATATAGGTCGTCACGGATTTTTGTCCTGTGTTCGATTAGACCCTTATTTAAGAAGATACAGCAAAAATAAGATTTTCATATTAAAAAAATTGATTTCTTATGAAAATAAAGGTCGTCACGGATTTTTTCCTTTTTTCGATTAGACGCTTATTTAAGAAGATACGGCAAAATTAAGATTTTCATATAAAAAAAATTGATTTCTTATGAAAATAAAGGTCGTCACGGATTTTTTCCTTTTTTCGATTAGACGCTTATTTAAGAAGATACGGCAAAATTAAGATTTTCATATAAAAAAATTTATTTTTTATGAAAAATATAGGTCGTCACGGATTTTTGTCCTTTTTTCCATTAGACCCTTATTTAAGAAGATACAGCAAAAATAAGATTTTCATATAAAAAAATTGATTTTTTATTAAAAATATAGGTCGTCACGGATTTTTGTCCTGTGTTCGATTAGACCCTTATTTAAGAAGATACAGCAAAAATAAGATTTTCATATAAAAAAATTTATATTTTATGAAAAATATAGGTCGTTCATATTAAAAAAATTGATTTCTTATGAAAATAAAGGTCGTCACGGATTTTTCCTTTTTTCGATTAGACGCTTATTTAAGAAGATACGGCAAAATTAAGATTTTCATATAAAAAAATTGATTTTTTATGAAAAATATATGTCGTCACAGCAAAAATAAGATTTTCATATAAAAAAATAGATTTTTTATGAAAAATTTAGGTCGTCACGGATTTTTGTCCTTTTTTCGACTAGACGCTTATTTAAGAAGATACAGCAAAAATAAGATTTTCATATAAATAAATTTATATTTTATGAAAAATATAGGTCGTCACGGATTTCTGTCCTTTTTTCGATTAGACGTTTATTAAAGAAGATATAGCAAAAATAAGATTTTCATATTAAAAAAATTGATTTCTTATGAAAATAAAGGTCGTCACGGATTTTTGTCCTTTTCTCGGCAAAATTAAGATTTTCATATAAAAAAATTGATTTTTTATGAAAAATATATGTCGTCACAGCAAAAATAAGATTTTCATATAAAAAAATTGATTTTTTATGAAAAATTTAGGTCGTCACGGATTTTTGTCCTTTTTTCGACTAGACGCTTATTTAAGAAGATACAGCAAAAATAAGATTTTCATATAAATAAATTTATATTTTATGAAAAATATAGGTCGTCACGGATTTCTGTCCTTTTTTCGATTAGACGTTTATTAAAGAAGATATAGCAAAAATAAGATTTTCATATTAAAAAAATTGATTTCTTATGAAAATAAAGGTCGTCACGGATTTTTGTCCTTTTTTCGATTAGACGCTTATTTAAGAACATACAGCAACAATAAGATTTTCATATAAAAAATTGATTTTTTATTAAAAATATAGGTCGTCACGGATTTTTGTCCTTTTTTCCATTAGACGCTTATTTAAGAAGATAAAGCAAAAATAAGATTTTCATATAAAAAAATTGATTTTTTATGAAAAATATAGGTCGTCACGGATTTTTGTCCTTTTTTCGATTAGACGCTTATTTAAGAAGATAAAGCAAATATAAGATTTTCATATTAAAAAAATTGATTTCTTATTAAGAAGGTACAGCAAAAATAAGATTTTCATATAAAAAAATTGATTTCTTATGAAAATAAAGGTCGTCACGGATTTTTGTCCTTTTTTCGATTAGACGCTTATTTAAGAAGATACAGCAAAAATATGATTTTCATATAAAAAAATTGATTTTTTATTAAAAATATAGGTCGTCACGGATTTTTGTCCTTTTTTCGATTAGACGCTTATTTAAGAAGGTACAGCAAAAATAAGATTTTCATATAAAAAAATTTATTTTTTATGAAAAATATAGGTCGTCACGGATTTTTGTCCTTTTTTCCATTAGACCCTTATTTAAGAAGATACAGCAAAAATAAGATTTTCATATAAAAAAATTGATTTTTTATTAAAAATATAGGTCGTCACGGATTTTTGTCCTTTGTTCGATTAGACAATTATTTAAGAAGATACAGCAAAAATAAGATTTTCATATAAAAAAATTTATATTTTATGAAAAATATAGGTCGTTCATATTAAAAAAATTGATTTCTTATGAAAATAAAGGTCGTCACGGATTTTTCCTTTTTTCGATTAGACGCTTATTTAAGAAGATAAAGCAAATATAAGATTTTCATATTAAAAAAATTGATTTCTTATTAAGAAGGTACAGCAAAAATAAGATTTTCATATAAAAAAATTGATTTCTTATGAAAATAAAGGTCGTCACGGATTTTTGTCCTTTTTTCGATTAGACCCTTATTTAAGAAGATACTGCAAAAATAAGATTTTCATATAACTTGATTTTTTATGAAAAATATAGGTCGTCACGGATTTTTGTCAGAAAAAAATTGATTTCTTATGAAAAATATAGGTCGTCACGGATTTTTATCCTTTTTTCGATTAGACCCTTATTTAAGAAGATACAGCAAAAATAAGATTTTCATATAAAAAAATTGATTTTTTATGAAAAATATATGTCGTCACGGATTTTTGTCCTTTTTTCGATTAGACCCTTATTTAAGAAGATACTGCAAAAATAAGATTTTCATATAACTTGATTTTTTATGAAAAATATAGGTCGTCACGGATTTTTGTCATTTTTTCGATTAGACCCTTATTTAAGAAGATACAGCAAAAATAAGATTTTCATATAAAAAAATTATATTTTATGAAAAATATAGGTCGTCACGGATTTTTTTATATAAAAAAGTTTATTTTTTATGAAAAATATAGGTCGTCACGGAATTTTGTCCTTTTTTCGATGCTTATTTAAGAAGATACAGCAAAAATAAGATTTACATAAAAAAAATTGATTTTTTATTCAAAATATAGGTCGTCACGGATTTTTGTCCTTTTTTCGATTAGACCCTTATTTAAGAAGATACAGCAAAAATAAGATTTTCATATAAAAAAATTGATTTTTTATGAAAAATATAGGTCGTCACGGATTTTTGTCCTTTTTTCGATTACACCCTTATTTAAAAAGATACAGCAAAAATAAGATTTTCATATAAAAAAATTGATTTTTTATGAAAAATATAGGTCGTCACGGATTTTTGTCCTTTTTTCGATTAGATGCTTATTTAAGAAGATACAGCAAAAATAAGATTTTCATATAAAAAAATTAATATTTTATGAAAAATATAGGTCGTCACGGATTTTTTTCCTTTTTTCGATTAGACGCTTATTTAAGAAGATACAGCAAAAATAAGATTTTCATATTAAAAAAATTGATTTCTTATGAAAATAAAGGTCGTCACGGATTTTTTCCTTTTTTCGATTAGACGCTTATTTAAGAAGATACGGCAAAATTAAGATTTTCATATAAAAAAATTGATTTTTTATTAAAAATATAGGTCGTCACGGATTTTTGTCCTTTTTTCGATTAGACGCTTATTTAAGAAGATACAGCAAAAATAAGATTTTCATATTAAAAAAATTGAATTCTTATGAAAATAAAGGTCGTCACGGATTTTTTCCTTTTTTCGATTAGACGCTTATTTAAGAAGATACGGCAAAATTAAGATTTTCATATAAAAAACTTGATTTTTTATTAATAATATAGGTCGTCACGGATTTTTTTCCTTTTTTCGATTAGACCCTTATTTAAGAAGATACAGCAAAAATAAGATTTTCATATAAAAAAATTTATTTTTTATGAAAAATATAGGTCGTCACGGATTTTTGTCCTTTTTTCGATTAGACCCTTATTTAAGAAGGTACAGCAAAAATAAGATTTTCATATAAAAAAATTTATTTTTTATGAAAAATATATGTCGTCACGGATTTTTGTCCTTTTTTCGATTAGACCCTTATTTAAGAAGATACAGCAAAAATAAGATTTTCATATAAATTGATTTTTGTCATTTTTTCGATTAGACGCTTATTTAAGAAGATACAGCAAAAATAAGATTTTCATATAAAAAATTTATATTTTATGAAAAATATAGGTCGTCACGGATTTTTTTATATAAAAAAGTTCATTTTTTATGAAAAATATAGGTCGTCACGGATTTTTGTCCTTTTTTCGATTAGACGCTTATTTAAGAAGATACAGCAAAAATAAGATTTTCATATTAAAAAAATTGATTTCTTATGAAAATAAAGGTCGTCACGGATTTTTTCCTTTTTTCGATTAGACCCTTATTTAATAAGATACAGCAAAAATAAGATTTTCATATTAAAAAAATTGATTTCTTATGAAAATAAAGGTCGTCACGGATTTTTTCCTTTTTTCGATTAGACGCTTATTTAAGAAGATACGGCAAAAATAAGATTTTCATATAAAAAAATTTATTTTTTATGAAAAATATAGGTCGTCACGGATTTTTGTCCTTTTTTCCATTAGACCCTTATTTAAGAAGATACAGCAAAAATAAGATTTTCATATAAAAAAATTGATTTTTTATTAAAAATATAGGTCGTCACGGATTTTTGTCCTTTGTTCGATTAGACAATTATTTAAGAAGGTACAGCAAAAATAAGATTTTCATATAAAAAAATTTATATTTTATGAAAAATATAGGTCGTTCATATTAAAAAAATTGATTTCTTATGAAAATAAATGTCGTCACGGATTTTTGTCCTTTTTTCGATTAGACGCTTATTTAAGAAGGTACAGCAAAATTAAGATTTTCATATAAAAAAATTGATTTCTTATGAAAATAAAGGTCGTCACGGATTTTTGTCCTTTTTTCGATTAGACGCTTATTTAAGAAGATACAGCAAAAATATGATTTTCATATAAAAAAATTGATTTTTTATTAAAAATATAGGTCGTCACGGATTTTTGTCCTTTTTTCGATTAGACGCTTATTTAAGAAGGTACAGCAAAAATAAGATTTTCATATAAAAAAATTTATTTTTTATGAAAAATATAGGTCGTCACGGATTTTTGTCCTTTTTTCCATTAGACCCTTATTTAAGAAGATACAGCAAAAATAAGATTTTCATATAAAAAAATTGATTTTTTATTAAAAATATAGGTCGTCACGGATTTTTGTCCTGTGTTCGATTAGACCCTTATTTAAGAAGATACAGCAAAAATAAGATTTTCATATAAAAAAATTTATATTTTATGAAAAATATAGGTCGTTCATATTAAAAAAATTGATTTCTTATGAAAATAAAGGTCGTCACGGATTTTTCCTTTTTTCGATTAGACGCTTATTTAAGAAGATACGGCAAAATTAAGATTTTCATATAAAAAAATTGATTTTTTATGAAAAATATATGTCGTCACAGCAAAAATAAGATTTTCATATAAAAAAATAGATTTTTTATGAAAAATTTAGGTCGTCACGGATTTTTGTCCTTTTTTCGACTAGACGCTTATTTAAGAAGATACAGCAAAAATAAGATTTTCATATAAATAAATTTATATTTTATGAAAAATATAGGTCGTCACGGATTTCTGTCCTTTTTTCGATTAGACGTTTATTAAAGAAGATATAGCAAAAATAAGATTTTCATATTAAAAAAATTGATTTCTTATGAAAATAAAGTTCGTCACGGATTTTTGTCCTTTTCTCGATTTAAGAACATACAGCAACAATAAGATTTTCATATAAAAAATTGATTTTTTATTAAAAATATAGGTCGTCACGGATTTTTGTCCTTTTTTCCATTAGACGCTTATTTAAGAAGATAAAGCAAAAATAAGATTTTCATATAAAAAAATTGATTTTTTATGAAAAATATAGGTCGTCACGGATTTTTGTCCTTTTTTCGATTAGACGCTTATTTAAGAAGATAAAGCAAATATAAGATTTTCATATTAAAAAAATTGATTTCTTATGAAAATAAATGTCGTCACGGATTTTTGTCCTTTTTTCGATTAGACGCTTATTTAAGAAGGTACAGCAAAAATAAGATTTTCATATAAAAAAATTGATTTCTTATGAAAATAAAGGTCGTCACGGATTTTTGTCCTTTTTTCCATTAGACGCTTATTTAAGAAGATACAGCAAAAATATGATTTTCATATAAAAAAATTGATTTTTTATTAAAAATATAGGTCGTCACGGATTTTTGTCCTTTTTTCGATTAGACGCTTATTTAAGAAGGTACAGCAAAAATAAGATTTTCATATAAAAAAATTTATTTTTTATGAAAAATATAGGTCGTCACGGATTTTTGTCCTTTTTTCCATTAGACCCTTATTTAAGAAGATACAGCAAAAATAAGATTTTCATATAAAAAAATTTATATTTTATGAAAAATATAGGTCGTTCATATTAAAAAAATTGATTTCTTATGAAAATAAAGGTCGTCACGGATTTTTCCTTTTTTCGATTAGACCCTTATTTAAGAAGATACGGCAAAATTAAGATATTCATATAAAAAAATTGATTTTTTATGAAAAATATATGTCGTCACGGATTTTTGTCATTTTTTCGATTAGACCCTTATTTAAGAAGATACAGCAAAAATAAGATTTTCATATAAAAAAATTATATTTTATGAAAAATATAGGTCGTCACGGATTTTTTTATATAAAAAAGTTTATTTTTTATGAAAAATATAGGTCGTCACGGAATTTTGTCCTTTTTTCGATGCTTATTTAAGAAGATACAGCAAAAATAAGATTTACATAAAAAAAATTGATTTTTTATTCAAAATATAGGTCGTCACGGATTTTTGTCCTTTTTTCGATTAGACCCTTATTTAAGAAGATACAGCAAAAATAAGATTTTCATATAAAAAAATTGATTTTTTATGAAAAATATAGGTCGTCACGGATTTTTGTCCTTTTTTCGATTAGACCCTTATTTAAAAAGATACAGCAAAAATAAGATTTTCATATAAAAAAATTGATTTTTTATGAAAAATATAGGTCGTCACGGATTTTTGTCCTTTTTTCGATTAGATGCTTATTTAAGAAGATACAGCAAAAATAAGATTTTCATATAAAAAAATTAATATTTTATGAAAAATATAGGTCGTCACGGATTTTTTTCCTTTTTTCGATTAGACGCTTATTTAAGAAGATACAGCAAAAATAAGATTTTCATATTAAAAAAATTGATTTCTTATGAAAATAAAGGTCGTCACGGATTTTTTCCTTTTTTCGATTAGACGCTTATTTAAGAAGATACGGCAAAATTAAGATTTTCATATAAAAAAATTGATTTTTTATTAAAAATATAGGTCGTCACGGATTTTTGTCCTTTTTTCGATTAGACGCTTATTTAAGAAGATACAGCAAAAATAAGATTTTCATATTAAAAAAATTGATTTCTTATGAAAATAAAGGTCGTCACGGATTTTTTCCTTTTTTCGATTAGACGCTTATTTAAGAAGATACGGCAAAATTAAGATTTTCATATAAAAAACTTGATTTTTTATTAATAATATAGGTCGTCACGGATTTTTTTCCTTTTTTCGATTAGACCCTTATTTAAGAAGATACAGCAAAAATAAGATTTTCATATAAAAAAATTTATTTTTTATGAAAAATATAGGTCGTCACGGATTTTTGTCCTTTTTTCGATTAGACCCTTATTTAAGAAGATACAGCAAAAATAAGATTTTCGTATAAATTGATTTTTTATGAAAAATATATGTCGTCACGGATTTTTGTCCTTTTTTCGATTAGACCCTTATTTAAGAAGATACAGCAAAAATAAGATTTTCATATAAATTGATTTTTGTATTTATGAAAAATATAGGTCGTCACGGATTTTTGTCATTTTTTCGATTAGACGCTTATTTAAGAAGATACAGCAAAAATAAGATTTTCATATAAAAAATTTATATTTTATGAAAAATATAGGTCGTCACGGATTTTTTTATATAAAAAAGTTCATTTTTTATGAAAAATATAGGTCGTCACGGATTTTTGTCCTTTTTTCGATTAGACGCTTATTTAAGAAGATACAGCAAAAATAAGATTTTCATATTAAAAAAATTGATTTCTTATGAAAATAAAGGTCGTCACGGATTTTTTCCTTTTTTCGATTAGACCCTTATTTAATAAGATACAGCAAAAATAAGATTTTCATATTAAAAAAATTGATTTCTTATGAAAATAAAGGTCGTCACGGATTTTTTCCTTTTTTCGATTAGACGCTTATTTAAGAAGATACGGCAAAATTAAGATTTTCATATAAAAAAAATTGATTTCTTATGAAAATAAAGGTCGTCACGGATTTTTTCCTTTTTTCGATTAGACGCTTATTTAAGAAGATACGGCAAAATTAAGATTTTCATATAAAAAAATTTATTTTTTATGAAAAATATAGGTCGTCACGGATTTTTGTCCTTTTTTCCATTAGACCCTTATTTAAGAAGATACAGCAAAAATAAGATTTTCATATAAAAAAATTGATTTTTTATTAAAAATATAGGTCGTCACGGATTTTTGTCCTGTGTTCGATTAGACCCTTATTTAAGAAGATACAGCAAAAATAAGATTTTCATATAAAAAAATTTATATTTTATGAAAAATATAGGTCGTTCATATTAAAAAAATTGATTTCTTATGAAAATAAAGGTCGTCACGGATTTTTCCTTTTTTCGATTAGACGCTTATTTAAGAAGATACGGCAAAATTAAGATTTTCATATAAAAAAATTGATTTTTTATGAAAAATATATGTCATCACGGATTTTTGTCCTTTTTTCGATTAGACCCTTATTTAAGAAGATACTGCAAAAATAAGATTTTCATATAACTTGATTTTTTATGAAAAATATAGGTCGTCACGGATTTTTGTCAGAAAAAAATTGATTTCTTATGAAAAATATAGGTCGTCACGGATTTTTATCCTTTTTTCGATTAGACCCTTATTTAAGAAGATACAGCAAAAATAAGATTTTCATATAAAAAAATTGATTTTTTATGAAAAATATATGTCGTCACGGATTTTTGTCCTTTTTTCGATTAGACCCTTATTTAAGAAGATACTGCAAAAATAAGATTTTCATATAACTTGATTTTTTATGAAAAATATAGGTCGTCACGGATTTTTGTCATTTTTTCGATTAGACCCTTATTTAAGAAGATACAGCAAAAATAAGATTTTCATATAAAAAAATTATATTTTATGAAAAATATAGGTCGTCACGGATTTTTTTATATAAAAAAGTTTATTTTTTATGAAAAATATAGGTCGTCACGGAATTTTGTCCTTTTTTCGATGCTTATTTAAGAAGATACAGCAAAAATAAGATTTACATAAAAAAAATTGATTTTTTATTCAAAATATAGGTCGTCACGGATTTTTGTCCTTTTTTCGATTAGACCCTTATTTAAGAAGATACAGCAAAAATAAGATTTTCATATAAAAAAATTGATTTTTTATGAAAAATATAGGTCGTCACGGATTTTTGTCCTTTTTTCGATTAGACCCTTATTTAAAAAGATACAGCAAAAATAAGATTTTCATATAAAAAAATTGATTTTTTATGAAAAATATAGGTCGTCACGGATTTTTGTCCTTTTTTCGATTAGATGCTTATTTAAGAAGATACAGCAAAAATAAGATTTTCATATAAAAAAATTAATATTTTATGAAAAATATAGGTCGTCACGGATTTTTTTCCTTTTTTCGATTAGACGCTTATTTAAGAAGATACAGCAAAAAAAAAGATTTTCATATTAAAAAAATTGATTTCTTATGAAAATAAAGGTCGTCACGGATTTTTTCCTTTTTTCGATTAGACGCTTATTTAAGAAGATACGGCAAAATTAAGATTTTCATATAAAAAAATTGATTTTTTATTAAAAATATAGGTCGTCACGGATTTTTGTCCTTTTTTCGATTAGACGCTTATTTAAGAAGATACAGCAAAAATAAGATTTTCATATTAAAAAAATTGATTTCTTATGAAAATAAAGGTCGTCACGGATTTTTTCCTTTTTTCGATTAGATGCTTATTTAAGATGATACAGCAAAAATAAGATTTTCATATAAAAAAATTGATTTTTTATGAAAAATATAGGTCGTCACGGATTTTTGTCCTTTTTTCGATTAGACGCTTATTTAAGAAGATAAAGCAAAAATAAGATTTTCATATTAAAAAAATTTATTGTTTATGAAAAATATAGGTCGTCACGGATTTTTGTCCTTTTTTCGATTAGACCCTTATTTAAAAAGATACAGCAATAATAAGATTTTCATATAAAAAAATTGATTTTTTATGAAAATGAAGGTCGTCACGGATTTTTGTCCTTTTTTCGATTAGACGCTTATTTAAGAAGATACAGCAAAAATAAGATTTTCATATAAAAAATTGATTTTTTATTAAAAATATATGTCGTCGCGGATTTTTGTCCCTTTTTCGATTAGACCCTTATTTAAGAAGATACAGCAAAAATAATATTTTCATATAAAAAAATTTATATTTTATGAAAAATATAGGTCGTCGCGGATTTTTGTCCTTTTTTCGATTAGACCCTTATTTAAGAAGATACAGCAAAAATAAGATTTTCATATAAAAAAATTTATTTTTTATTTAAGAAGATACAGTAAAAATAAGATTTTCCTATAAAAAAATTTATTTTCTATGAAAAATATAGGTCGTCACGGATTTTTGTCCTTTTTTCGATTAGACCCTTATTTAAGAAGATACAGCAAAAATAAGATTTTCATATTAAAAAAATTAATTTCTTATGAAAATAAAGGTCGTCACGGATTTTTGTCCTTTTTTCGATTAGACGCTTATTTAAGAAGATACAGCAACAATAAGATTTTCATATAAAAAAATTTATCTTTTATGAAAAAATATAGGTCGTCACGGATTTTTGTCCTTTTTTCGATTAGACGCTTATTTAAGAAAATAAAGCAAAAACAAGATTTTCATATTAAAAAAATTGATTTCTTATGAAAATAAAGGTCGTCACGGATTTTTTCCTTTTTTCGATTAGACGCTTATTTAAGAAGATACAGCAAAAATAAGATTTTCATATAAAAAAATTAATTTTTTGTGAAAAATATAGGTCGTCACGGATTTTTGTCCTTTTTTCGATTAGACGCTTATTTAAGAAGATACAGCAACAATAAGATTTTCATATAAAAAAATTTATCTTTTATGAAAAAATATAGGTCGTCACGGATTTTTGTCCTTTTTTCGATTAGACGCTTATTTAAGAAGATACAGCAAAAATAAGATTTTCATATTAAAAAAATTGATTTCTTATGAAAATAAAGGTCGTCAGGGATTTTTCTCCTTTTTTCGATTAGACGCTTATTTTAGAAGATACAGCAAAAATAAGATTTTCATATAAAAAAAATTTTTTTTTATGAAAAAAATAGGTCGTCACGGATTCTGTCCTTTTTTCGAATAGACCCTTATTTAAGAAGATACAGCCTATTCCAGGCACAGTCTGCAAATATCATTTTCTTCGTTTTTCATCTTGGGCAGATGATACTTTAAGTCTCCATGAACTGTCACTAATACAGTTTATACTCTCTTTGAGTACTATTCAGGCCTGTCTACATGTGGAAGCCCCCTTGAGGTTCAAATAGTTAACACATTGTAGAATATTCACCCGCACTGAGCCATTCCCCAAACACCATAGTTGCTTAAGTTTTTATAGGTCTCAAAATCATTGTGTAAATCCTTTGGCTATATTCCTCAACTAGGGCCACACTTGTTTACGTTAAAGAAATTTACTAAATAACATTTAATTTTCTCAACATACAAGTATGTATAGAATTTAAAAAAGACGCAATTATTTTCAAAATATTAAATTCTTCCCACTGTGCTGTGCTGTGCTGAGTGTAATGCAGATAATTATAATTCTGTAGCATTTTGTATGAGCAAAGCGCACCCAAGTGTAAAGATAAACCAAAAAGTAGATAAGATTATATTCTCTTAATTTTACACATAAAATAAATTTATACATACATGTTTACAAAACAATATCAAGAAAATTTATTTTCGCATAAATAAGACAACCGTTAATTATAACTATAAGCCTTTTCATGAATATTTATGGAGAAAAATGCAAACATTTGGAATTGTAAAAAAATAAAAAAGTAAAAAATGTAAATACCTATTAAGTACTTTCAAAATAAAATACAACAAGTTATGCGTGAGGTATTGAAATTTTGGGTTTTCCAATTCAAAATTGCCTTTATTGTTTCGGAAATATATTCGGCTATCGCAAATACTTATTAAAATTGATCTTGTTTACCCTGTATGTTTAACACACCTTACATTTTTGAAGATAATACAAATTTATCGTTATAATTTTGTAAATAAATTATCAGTACACTAAGACAAAAAAGTATAGACAGCCTACGAATAGAAAATTATAAGTTTTATGTTTCAAATGGAGATGTCTGATTTGAATATCAAAATTTGTATCAATGTGCTTACAGATTGAATTTGAAATTTTAGAACAAAGTAAAGGGGGGAGGGAGTGTGTTGCAAAACCACTTTTATAGTACAATTTTTAAAAATTATGGGCGGCAACAGCTACTCTGGAGTAGGCCTTGCACTCCCCAGATTGGCCTACGCCAATGGTTGTAAAGAAAAAGTTTAATTTTGTAAAATGGATGCATTTGTAAATTATGTGTGGGTTGACGTTATCCTCTATACGAAAATTTTAATTGCTGCTCAATTATATTACTTGCCACAGTGATTTGGCAACAACGCCGCCAAGTCAACAATAGTAAGAGAGAACTTTCTAGGTAGCAGTCTTTAATAACATACGTATGTTTCTTACAAAAACAAAACAGTCGCAGACTTTTTTAATTAGACGAGGTACGAAAACATACATTTCGTTTTATAAAACAATAAAATGAGCAATAATTGAAATGTAAGTAGTTATTGCAGATTATCTGTAACTTTTAGCTTAACCCTTTAACGAAAATAATGATAGGATAAATTAAATCTGATTTTAACTTAGGGTTGCTATTGATGCCTAAAAATATAAAGTAAAAAAAATTTATATTTTTTCTTTTTTTTTTTTTTTTGGTGGTAAAAATATTTCTTTGCGTGCAGCGGGATTATTAGCAAATAATCTTAGGTTGAAAAATGAATCTCTCGCATATTCGAAAGGCCGTGCAGAGTAGAATATACAAGAATTCTCGAATCTCTTGCGTATTCTACATTATTTTAGGATTTTCTTGCTAATTTTTAGTTAGGCCTCATCATGAAATTATTGTCATTTCTTTTTATTTTGATAATATTAATATATGCCCAAAATGTGCCGAATTATCTCATCCTTGAGCTCTTGAATTGTTGCTGGCTTATCGACGTACACCTTTTCTTTCAAATAACCCTGTTAATTATATTATTTTTTGTTTTTGGTTAGATAATTATCCTTGCAAGCAGATTCACTTGAAGGAGTTTGATTTATAGAGTTATTTCTGGCAAGCACTTTAACCTGCAGAAAACGTGGATCAAGGGTAAAAAAAAGAACACAAGTTGAACCTTTTTAGTTTCAAAGTAAAACTCACTTTGCACGTTTTTATTTACTTTCTTTTATACTTAAATTATGCTTACATATAATAATTAAATTTACTACTAAGTAACACAATACAAATGACAAATTGCATAGTTATCAAAACAAAATAAAAGTTGCTGGCTTAACTATAAAATTCATTGGCCTTTAAAAGTGTCATTAGCTTTTAATAATTACAAATTAAAAAGTGTCGTTGACTTTAAATAATTAAAACAAAAAGTGAATTTCTTAAATAGGTCAAATAAATGCTTAAGTAGGAAATGTTTACGTTTAAATAAAAGTAAACAATGTTTTTTTTTTTTGTTTGAATAAAAATGTATGTGTATTAACATGCTCCCCCCGTTGAGCACAGCTCAAATACAAAATAAAGATCAATAAACAAAAGATTTCTTCTGTTTATAGACATTTTTTTTTTTTTTTTGTTAATGAGCTGATCAACGAGATGTAACAAGTGCTGGGCTGGCATTTTTTTGAGGCTGAGTTGATTCTGTTTAAATACTTGACGTTAGTCAAACATGGACAGTGAACTCTGAAGTTGGTTGTTGTTTGCGAGGCGTTGGAATTGGAGTCTCAGTTTGTTTCGACTTTCGTTTTATGATCAGATAAATTAGGATGGCAACTGTGATTAATAATGATGTATAGCCCACTGTGATGTGATGGTAGTTGTGGGTGTTAATTTTGTTCGGCAGCTGAAGTATTTGTTGTTCGTGTAAAGTGGTTTGTAATGTTGTTAAATTTTTTACTTGTGAAATATATTTATTTGTGTGTATTTCATTTAATAATGGTTTTATACGTTCTTCATGACTTCGTTCCGTGATTTCCCACAGGCTAGTGTATGACGTTTTGCTGCTGCTAGATATTACTTGTTGTCCTTGTAATGTCATAAATTTATATTTAAGGATGCAGTTTGGTTCCAATACGAGCAAACCTGATTCTTCTAGGGTTAATTGTGTAATTTCGGATTTACATACTGCTGTTGCTTGAGCTCGAGATGGAATTGCGTATATCCATTTATTTTTATGGTAGAGAGGAGTCCACGAGGCCGAATCTTTTATTATCTGTATTGGGCAGTCTAATTTAGTTTTGTTATGAAATAAATTGATTTCACAGCTACATGCTGTTGAACCTTGTTCATGTCTTACTGACGCCTTGGAGCAGAGATAGAGTTCTTCTTTGAGAAGAGTGCATGAATCGAGTTCGGTATGGCTAAGAGCAAAGTAATGGTTGCGAGCTATGTTGATGATGAGAAAGGATGAACATGGATTTATTGACACTAACGTATTGTTAACCCAATTTGGTATTGGGATCAGGTTAAAGATATCGAACCTATCGCGTTCGATTAATGGTAAGGTCAAGCTAAATATTACTATGTTTTCGGTAAGTCCTCCTTTAACCTTCATCAGTTTGTATAAGTGTAGAGTGTCTTCTTGCCTTACAGGGAGATCTAATGATTCCGGAAGATGGAATTTTATTTTTGCGACTTCAATTTGCAATTGGCGGGGGGTTAAGAGTAATGGACTAATGATACCGTGGTGAGTACTTGTAAGGATATCAATTAGTGACAGTTGTGTATGCTGCAAATTTGCTGCTGTGATTGTTAATTGTATACAAAGCGATGAAAACAAACGATAAAGCCTGTCTTGATGGTATTCTTCTTTAGCCGTAGTAATCATGTTGTGAACTTCTGAGATTTGAAAGTCAATTTGATCAAATTTTTTCTTAATAGCTTCTTGGTCTGACTTCATGATGTTTATGGTAGAATCAATAATTGACGTCTGATTTTTTAACAGGTTAAGCAGATGTGCTTCATTTTCCTTGACTTGTGATATTGTTTGTGCCATGTCTTTTGCATATTCTGAATCCAGCACTCCAAACAGCGAATGTGCAATGTTGCCAACTAAATCGATTGCAGATCTCTTCTGTCTTTTTCCGGAGAGTAAGCTGCTATCCATAGTAAGTTCAGCTTCAGTATGTTCAAAATATTTTACCAGATTTGTACATGTTGATTTTTCTTGCATTTCATTGCATAAATGATTGAGAGTTTTTGTGCCTTCTGAGAATATTGTTAATTCAGACCAAAATCCTTTTAAATCATAATGGACTAATAGTTGCCATTCCGTAGGTGATATTATTGCTGATCCGATTCCTTCAAAATGGATGCCTAATTGCCTTCCAAATTCTTTGTTGTGTACTTGTGCCCCTAACACCAAGGGGATAAATACGGCTGCTATTATAATTGTAAAAATGTTGTGATTGATAGTGGTACACCTTCTCTTGTTGGGAATTTCCTTGTTATTGTTTTGACAACAAGACGACGTTGGCTTTGTTTCAGTTTTAGGAGATTCATTGTGATTGGCTTGACCAGGAGGAGTATTTTGTTCTGAAACATCCTCTTGGATAGAATCTTCACACGATGAATTGTTGATTGGTAGTGGTGCTAATCGAGCAATTGCTCGTCTGACGATGCCCTTTAACGTTTTGACATCCGCTACTCGCACAAAGCCGTCATCACCTTGATGTACTTTGATAATTCTTCCTAACGGCCATTGTAACGGTATTGTGTTATCTTCCTTTATGATGACCATGTCGCCAGGTTGTAAGTTGTTCTTTTGTGTTTGCCACTTATGTCGATATTGAAGTTCAGATAAATATTCTTGTGACCATCTTCTCCAAAATTCCCGTTTTACATGAGTAACTAACTTCCATCTAGTAAGCAGGCCAATTTTTGGTTGGTTGTCTTCTATGTCGGCTTGAGCGTTTAACGGTCCTCCGATGAGAAAGTGACCTGGAGTTAATGCAGCTAAATCATTCGGATTATCCGACATCGGACTGATTGGTCGGGAATTAAGAATACCTTCGATCTCTATTACCACAGTGTCAAGTTCTTCATATGTTAATTCTGCTGTTGATACACTTCTCACTAGTAGATGTTTTGCTGATTTGACTGCTGCTTCCCATAAGCCGCCAAAGTGTGGTGCTCTTGGTGGAATGAAATGAAACATTATCCCTCTGGATGTACACTCCTTACTGATTTTTTCATGAGCTGAATATTCATAAAGTGATTGTGATAGTTCCTTCAGTTGATTTTTGGTGCCAACAAAATTTGTTGCGTTGTCGCAATACAAATTTTTACAATGACCTCTTCTACTGATGAATCGCTTCAATGCGCCTATAAAGGCTTCTGTAGTTAAATCGCTAACCAATTCTAAGTGCACAGCCTTGGTAGCGAAACAGCAAAATACAGCGATGTAAGCTTTGTGTGGCCTTTTTCCCCTTATTTTGTAATGAATCCAAAACGGTCCACAAAAATCTACACCAGAATTGCTAAATGGTCTGGCTGGGGTAACTCGCGTTGATGGCAGGTTTCCCATAATTTGGTTAAGTAGTTTTGGCTTAGCTCGAGTGCATTTGATACAATTGTGCACAATTGATCGTGCTGCAGTTTTTCCTTTGACTGGCCAATATCTTTGCCGTAAGTGAGCTAAAAGTGCTTGAGGTCCGCAGTGTCGGTTATTTTCATGTACCATTTGTATTAGTAATTTTGAGATTGGGTCATTCCAAGGGATTAACATTGGGTGCTTAGCGTCATATGGCAATGTTGATGCCTCTAATCGTCCTCCTACTCTGATAATGCCATTGGAGTCTAAAAATGGAGTGAGGTTGCTAAATTGGCTGCCTTTTCTTACTTCATGATATTTCTTTAAATACTTTAAGTCCTCATCAAAGTCTGACTGTTGCATTGTTCGTATAATGACCATTAGAGCTTGTTCCAATTCTTGAACTGATAACTCTATTTCACGATTTTGCTGGCGTTTTCTAGTATTACTGATGAACCGAAGGATATAACCTGTCACTCGCTGCAGTGTCCTGAAGGACCCGTTGTGGTGTATAGTGTATATTATACTTGTTGAAGTGTCACTTGTTGTTGTGACGGCTGTTATTTTCTTACGCTCCATGGCAATGTCGTTACTAATGTCTTCAGTCTTTGAGAAATTTTGTGGCCAAATTTCATTTTTTCCACAAAGAAATATAGGCCCGTAGAACCATAGTGGGTGTTCGAGTAACTTCCTTGGTGATATACCACGCGACAAGACGTCTGCAGGATTGTCCTTTGATCTCACATGTCGCCATTGCTCAGCAATAGATAATTCTTGAATTGCTGCTATTCGGTTGGCCACGAAAGTTTGGTATAATGATGATTGTGACCGGATCCAGGCTAACACGATCTCTGAATCTGTCCACAAGTACGTGGGGATGTCATCAAAGTTTAAGTCCCTTTTGACCCTTGCTGTTAACTGACTGGCTAATAATGCTGCGCACAGTTCAAGGCGAGGTAGGGTTTGGTGTTTTAAGGGTGCTACACGTGATTTTGCACATAATAGTCTTACAATTACTTGATTGTTTTTGATGACTGATCTGATGTAAACTGCTGCACCATATGCCTTTTCTGAAGCGTCTGCAAAGGCATGAATTTGTATATTTGATGATATTTGTCCTTCAAACATATGTCGAGGTAATTTTAGATTGTTGATGTGTTTCAATTCATTGCGGAATGTCATCCACCGAGCGCGAAGTTCTTCTGGTAACTCATCATCCCAGCCTAGCTTTAGTTGCCAAAGCTCTTGGATAAATATTTTGGCAGTGACAACAATTGGTGATAGCAAACCCAAAGGATCAAATAGCCTGGCTAAATCTGAGCTTACTGTGCGTTTGGTGAGGTGTTTCATTTCCCTTTGGCAGACCTTGACACAGAATTTGTCAGCTGTTGGCATCCATGTTAATCCTAGTGTTTTGACAGTGTGGTTCTCGTTGTTAAAGTCAAAACTAACTTCTTGTTGTTCCTTTGCAGTATTTTGTAGTAGCTGCTGGTGATTTGCTGTCCATTTTTGTAGTTTGAGACCATGCTGGCTTAGTATGTGTTTTAATTCCGTTTGAATTGTCAAGGCTGTATGTAAGTCATCCGCTCCCCCGATTCCATCATCCACATAAAAATTCTTAAGCAGGAACTGTGCTCCATATGGGTATCTCGTTATATTTGATTTACCAATTGTTTGTAAACATTTTGTTGCTAAATATGGTGCCGAACGCGTTCCATATGTGATCGTGTTTAGTTGATAATATTTAATTGGCATTGTTGGGTTTTCCCTCCAGATGATGATTTGGAATTTTCTATCTTCCGGATGCATGATAAATTGGCGATACATCTTCTCTATGTCAGTTGTAAAAACAAAACGTGGTAAACGGAAGCGAAGTAATATGGAAAAGAGCTCACTTTGCACTGTAGGTCCTGTGTGCATTATATCATTTAGGGATGTACCAGTTGAAGTTTTTGTGGATGCATCAAAGACCACTCGAAGCTTTGTTGTGGCGCTTTCCGGTCTTAGGATGCAGTGGTGAGGGATGATATAATTTGGAGATGCAATGGAATTAAAATCTATTTGTGCCATATGACCCAGTGCTTCATACTCTTTCATAAAATTTATGTATTGTGCTTTTATTTCGGGTGCATTGGATAAACGCCTTTCCAGTGAAAGAAATCTGTTGAATGCAATGTTGTGTGACTCTCCCAATGTATCAGGGTTGTCACAAAATGGAATTTTTACCATGAATCTTCCATTCTTGTCGATTGTGTTTGTTTGAGCAAAATGATCTTCGCAGTACTTGTCTGCTATTGATAGGATTTTTTCAACCTGACTTAGATTTTCCATATCCCAAAGTTGGGCAATGGCTTCTTCGAGATTAGTGTCGTCTTCTGTGCACATTCCACACACTGCACTTGATGGTTTATTTCCTCCTACCTTGCCAGCAATAACCCAACCTAATAATGTGTTTTGAAGAATTGGCAAATCATGTCCTAGTTTGATCTGTCCTACTGACATTAATTGGTGATAAAACTCTGCGCCTAGTAAAATGTCTATTTTATCAGGACGATTGAATTCTGGATCGGCAAGCACTATATTCTTCGGAATTGGCCAATGCTCAATATTGAGTGACTGCGACGGTTGAGGAGCAACTATGTGTGTTAGGACTGCAGCCTCAAGTCGCGTATTAAAGTTGTTGATGCGCGATTGTAAGGCTACGTTTACTCTATGTTGCACTCTGGTATTAGTTGATCCGATACCGCTGAGGCGTATTGAAGCTGGTTTTGATGCAATTCCAAGACGTTTAACTAGTCGCTCGCTGATGAGATTTAGCTGTGATCCTGAGTCAAGGATTGCTCTACATTGGATCTCTCTACCGTTTGATTGGACTTTAATCATTGCAGTACCAAGAAGAATGTAGCTTTTTGTTTGAGAGTGGTTTGATGCGGCAAGTGATGCTGCGTTTTGGTTACTTGGTGTGGTGCTGATGCCTAAGGCTGCTGACTGTTGATCTTCTGCATTCTGATTCTGTGTAGCTTTTGCAGCTGGTGCTGCTTGGTTGTTATTAGTGCCTTCGAGATGCAGCAGAGTGTTGTGTTTTTTGTTGCACTTCACGCAACTTCTGAGGTTGCACGCCTTCGCATTATGACCAGGTTTTAGACAGTTCACACAATAGTTTTGTTTCTGAACAAATTGAAGCCTTAATGAAGGTGTTTGTTGAAGAAATATTTTGCATGCGAACAATGGATGATTTCCATTTTTGCACATTCTGCAGTTTGAGCTAACATTGTGATTTGATGTTATGGATGTGCACACCCTTGATTTGGACTGTACACTCTTTTCCCTTTCAGCCATCGATTCCATGGATTGAAAATGCCTTTCCAGAAATTGTAAAAACTCCTTAATTGTTGGTACTTCTCTTGGTTGTAATAATGATTGCTCGTATTGTAGACGTGTAGTTTGGTCTAATCGTTTGAGTAACACATGAAGCAATAGTGGGTCCCATGATGAAGTGTCAATGTCAAAATTTTTGAGGGATAGGAGGCACTCTTGGATTTTATCATGGAACGATTTGTAATTATCATTTGTTGTCTTTGTTGGAGTATCAACCAGCTCATGGATCACTTTCCTTACAAGCAGTCTTTTATTTTCGTAACGTGTTGTCAAGATTGACCATGCCGCTGCAAAGTTTTCTCCCGTGGAACTAAAATGTTTGATTAGGTTTGATGCTTCCCCTACTACATGCGTTTTTAAATACCACATTTTTTGGATGTCCGGAATCGACTGTTTGATGACTAATGATGAGAATAAGTCGTGAAACTCCTTCCACTTCATGTAATTTCCATCAAATTTCGGGATAGTAATTTTTGGAATAGGTACTGCCGATGCGTCTGAATGCCCAATGTTTTGCCCATGATTAATCTGAACTGTATTGTCTCTGAAGTTTCTGGAGGCTGCTCGGACCTGCCCTTCGAGCTGGATAAACCTCTCCATATTGTATACATTCTGGCTTCCTTCATCACATAATTCTGAGATTTTGTAGTGTAGCTCCTCAATGTCTTGCCATAACCTGGTGGCGGCTATGGCATCGTCATGACTAACGTTATCTGTTAATATTCGAGTGACCGATGCCATCATGGCTGCCTGCCTTCGCATAAGTTTTACCAGCTCACCAACTGGTGCCGTGGCTGTCTTAGCGAGTTCTACCTGGACTTGATCATCTGTAGTTTTCCCCCTATCAGGTTTCGTGGCTTCAGGCGTAGGTAGTTTCAGCATTGATGATTCAAACTCCTTCCTGTATTGCTGCACGATATTTAGGATTGATGTATAATAATCCTTTTGGAAGTAATCATGGTCGAATTGTATCTTCTCCAGCTCGCGAATTTGGCTGTCATTGTCTTCAAAGGTTGTCCATTCTTCGTCTAGTCTTCTTAACCGCTCTTGGTAGTAGCTTGTTGATGTCTTCCTCGACGCTGCATCCTTTTTATAGTTGCGGATAATGGTTTCAATCCGCTGACCAATCTGCTGCTGAGAAGTGACCAGTTCCGTAAATGAGCTCATGTTGAACTATTTTATCCTTGATGTGAAGCTGGGATTAACCAATCAAAAAATAAACTAAAGAATAATAATCCTGTGCCTGATACAGGATCACGTCGGGGTCACCAAAAATGTTAATTATATTATTTTTTGTTTTTGGTTAGATAATTATCCTTGCAAGCAGATTCACTTGAAGGAGTTTGATTTATAGAGTTATTTCTGGCAAGCACTTTAACCTGCAGAAAACGTGGATCAAGGGTAAAAAAAAGAACACAAGTTGAACCTTTTTAGTTTCAAAGTAAAACTCACTTTGCACGTTTTTATTTACTTTCTTTTATACTTAAATTATGCTTACATATAATAATTAAATTTACTACTAAGTAACACAATACAAATGACAAATTGCATAGTTATCAAAACAAAATAAAAGTTGCTGGCTTAACTATAAAATTCATTGGCCTTTAAAAGTGTCATTAGCTTTTAATAATTACAAATTAAAAAGTGTCGTTGACTTTAAATAATTAAAACAAAAAGTGAATTTCTTAAATAGGTCAAATAAATGCTTAAGTAGGAAATGTTTACGTTTAAATAAAAGTAAACAATGTTTTTTTTTTTTGTTTGAATAAAAATGTATGTGTATTAACAAACCCCAAAGAAAGAAGTCCAACGGTGTCAAATCACATGATCTTGACATCGCCACCACATGAGATGACACGGCCATTGAATTTGTCGCGCAAAAGAGCCACTGTTTCATTAGCTGTGTGGCAACTGGCACCGTCCTGTTGAAAAAAAAGTAACTGCACACAGTAACTGCATGACCGGCCTCATTTTGGAAAAAAAACGTCCCGATGATGCCGCCAACCCATAAAGCGCACAAAACAGTCACTGTTTGTGGGTGCATTGCTTTTTCGACAATCATTCTTGGATTATCATTCCCCCAAATGCGGCAATTCTGGTTATTGACGAATCCACTGAGGTGAAAATGTGCCTCATCACTAAAGATGATTTTCTTCGAAAATTGATCATCCACTGTTGCCATTTCTTGCCACCATTCTGACTATTGACGACGTTTGGAATGATCAAGATGCTTTATTTCTTGAGTCAATTGCACCGTGTAAGCGTGTAAACGCAAGTCTTTATGCAAAATGTTCATCAACGACGAGCGTGATAGGTGCAATTGTTGAGTACGATGACAAGTGGAGGTGGACGGCTCTTCAGCCACACTATCGTGAACAGCAGCAATATTTTCTGCAGTACTAGCTGAATGAGCATGCACTGGTATTTTCACATCTCCTACAGACCCGGTTTGCCCAAATTTTTTCACGATTTTTCCGATTGTACGAACATTTGGACGATTAAATTGGCCGAAAAAATCACGAAGTGCACGATATGCCTTTTGATTTGTATTCCCATTTTTATAATAAGCCTGAATAACTTTAACGCGTTGCTCGATTGTGTATCTTTCCATGGTTAAAATTTAATTAGTCTGAAATTGAGAAATCTGAAATTAAAAGCAGAAAAAAAATTTTCGTTTAGGTGTGTTTCTCATTCAATATCGGCCCTTAAAATTTAACCACTTGATATTTGTTTTTTTCTCTTTAATATTCTTCCCACCAAGAAAACAATATATAAGCTTTAGGGTTAAAGGGAATATTCTTCCCACCAAATGAAAAATCATTGAAGAGAAAACAATGTGCAAGGTAAGCAAAAAATATGTGTCATTTTAAAGATATTAGATATAAATCTACGAAAACTAGAAGAAATTACCACATATCACCACATGATATCGAAAATATACACCGAATTTGCTCGGAATTTCAAAAATACATGTTTTCAATTTACACAATACCCGTTTCGAAAAAAATTGTCGTTGCTAAAGGTAAAAAATATACTTTATTCCTTTCATTTATTGTTGCCAAATCGAAAAAATAACTGCGATTGATATGATACCTTATCAATGAAGAAAAATTAGGTTTGTGGGAAAATTATGCCCTCTAAATGTAAAAGGGAAAAAGTATAGTTATATTAACGAAAAACTACGTATGTACATAATATGTAAAAATTTCATAACTTTACCTACTGACAAGTTATAATAATGGGACGACCTAAAACTTCAAAAACCATATGCTCAGAATGTGTGTGTGTGAACAAATGCCATTGTTCATTTTATGTAAACAATCTAATTTTCACATCAATAATTTTGTAATTCTAAAATATTTTATTATTTGATGACAGAGAGTCAACAACCTTTCAATTAGAATGAACACCTTAACTCAGAAGTAAAATGTTTAAAGTAAAAAGACAAACTCTTTATTACTTTGACCCACATGAATAGGTTCATGTCGACACAAATTTACATATAAATTTAAACATATTTATTTTTTAATTGTTTCTTTTTAGTTTTGTTCATTAACTTTTTAATGTTTGACTTTTGGGTGTAAGTTGTGATTTTAAAGCAAGAGCCCCCATGCAAACCCCTAAGAGTCTGCGAGCACATACACAATCTCAACTAGAATCTCAGAGAGAACAAAACATGTAAAAATTTTAAATCAGTAGCATACCAGCTAACATACCAGCTTTCAACAAGATAGGTTTGTGTCACTTTCCTTAATATTTAGCACACCAATGCATTTTCATTTTAACCACTTTTTATAGTTGGGGGCCTTTGTTTTAAAGTTCAATAACTTTGAAATATATATCTTGTGATTCACAAAAATTTTATTTATGCTTAGTTTGAATCGGTATTTTTAAGGTGTGCTTATTAGATGTTATGGTATTCTGTTTTTCAAAACATTTACACTTGACCGAACTTGTTGCCCTATTTTTTGGTTTAACCCCTTTATACATACTTTTATACATATGTACATACATATATAATTTTTTATTTATTATTATTATTATTTTTTTGCTTAAAGTAAACTCGTCAACTGTTCCATTTGATTGTTGCATTTTTTAGAGCGCAAACAGCATATGAAAACATAAAAAGAACTCGAATACTTTCTTTTAGATTAACAAATTAATATAATGATGGCTGTTGAGACTAGCTTAACGACAAAGGCTTAAAAGAAAAGGCTATATATTATTTGCTACTAAGTTCCCCGAGGCAGAGCATGTTACAGCTCGCCAATACTGATAAAGACCCAAAGAAATTAGATGTTTTTTCGATTTATTACTTTCCAAAATTTTCAATATCAGAGTATCAGTACAGCTCTAGGTCGTCTGCTTTGGTTGAAATTTAAATATCTCAGTGCTCATATATATACCACTAAGAACTGATATGTTGACCTTATCTAACGGTGTCTTACCATTGAAATTTGGGTAGACCAGCGCACCCATTGTTCAATATAAGTATTCCAAATTGAGTAGTAATTTATGGAACATGGAAAGCCTGGACCCATGCTCTCACCCTTTGTGTAGAGGTTTTTGGAGACCATCAAACTCCTGACACTCTATTGGTGGCTTTTCTGTTGAGTATGCAACAGCATACTTGACCAAATTGCATCATCCCTGCAAATATTGGTCTAAACCACAGCCACCACGTGTACCCCAAAGGGATCTCACAGAGATTGGCGGCTCTCTGTTGGGCTACCAGTTCCTGTGGTACCACAATGCACGAAGTAGCTAAGAAAACTACTATAATCCCTAAGAATTACATCCCTGAAAAACTTTGACACAACTCTACAATTGGATTATTCATTATGGCGAGCAACTAAGCACTTAAAAAGCCCCCTTACGCATAAGACTCTTTTGCAAACTTATTATGGAGGTTGAGCAAGAAATAAAACTCAAAAAAAATTTATTTGTTAAACTTTTGAAAAATATTTTTAGGCTGAACAAGTCAAAGGTTATTATATGTGTAGCAGACCACTTCCATAATGTGTCCGTTTTTGACCCCCTTCCGTCCTCTATGATTACAGGCAACCGAAAGGTAATTTACGGCAACCTACTTACATTAAGTCACGTGCTACAACCAGCCTTTAATCTTGACTTCAGTGATTTCAGACTGTCGACTGGTAACTGTCGGCGTTCTTTCTCAGCCTCTTTCCTTTCCCTGTCTCCTCTTCTTCCTCTGCCTCTCACTTTTAGGCATGTGCTGTAGAGACTCCGACTCGACGTTGAAGGAACCTTTTGAGGTGGCCATTCCACCCCTCGCGAGGTTACTTTGTCATTATCCGGTTTAACGCCATAGGAGAACCTTTAGAGATTAACCTGTTTACCGCTTGCGAGGCGTTCCTGTCCATCCATTCCGAATTCTTTCCTAGGCCATTATTGGTAAAATCGATGTCCACCCACACAGAGCTCCTTATGCGTGGGTAAGTCTACATTGAAACTGGAGGTCGACCGCTATCCAGAGTTCGCATACTAAAGCCAAGCAAAAATTAAAATTTCTCATATTCTATTTCTTTGATAAGTTTGTTTAAATAGAAAATTAATAACAATTGAATCTACCGAGTAGATCGATACGAAGAGTACTGATGACGGACGTAGCTGTCTAGAAAATGTATTCTGCTTTGCTGGTATCTAATTTTTCTTTATCTCTTTATAATTAAGAACTTAAGCCTAAATAATTAATTTATTAATATATATTGTTTATTACTAATATATTATCGTTAAAAATAATGTATTATTCGAAAATGCCTAAAAAAATTTTGCTGTATTTTTTGGGCGCAATGACCTCGTGACCTAAATAATGTTAAAAACAACTAAAACTTTTTCATCGCAAACATGTATAGTTACAGAGAACATAATGCGGTTCTTGTGACTGGTTTTTCATTTAGTCAGCAGAAGTTAACGCATTTACTTTTTAATTGAAAAGAGTTTATTATAATTTCATCAAAATTATAAAATTAATCGGTTAACCGACCAACGATTAATCGAATAGATACAATATACAATACAATTATTTTTCAAAACTCTTGCAAATTACAAATTTTTTCACACATTCAATGTTTGCGTGTGAACGATATGATAAAAAAATATTTTTATACGGTTGCAAAAGAAGTAATAAAACTTGCTATATACATAGATATGTATACATGTATGTGCATTAATATGTACCACATAGAGCTAAAATAAGTTTAAAAATTCAACACAGGTATTTGATGATTATTTAATTTATAATTTCAACTTTAATTTGTCAAGCCACAACATGTTCCAACATCACAGGCGTTCGTTCTCCTTTTGTGAGTATGTTTCGAGTTGAGATGGCGCCAAGTGATAAATTATTATGAAAGCATTTCAAATATTTCGAAAAGTAATTTATTAAATATCGCAAGCCCTTTTCTGCAATTGAAACTTTATAAAACTAGTCGTATGCCTTAAAGTACACATAAATATTATTCTATCTATCAAGACACTATTGTTAGAATTAGAATTGGGAACACAGGAAAGTATCGCATTGCATAAAAACATATAAGTAATATAAATTAGATTCATGTTGGTTAATTTAAAACTTTTTAATTGCTTACTCCAAGTGTGACTTCTTAATTAGTTTAGCTGGTTTGTTTTAGGAGTTTAGGCTTACGAGACATTGATATGTAACTCACGGGATTGTAAGCAAAAAAAATATTTTATTCGCACTTTAACTACTATTTCTGTTCTGTCCATTTCTATTCTGTCACAGATAATAATTGTGATATGACAACCGGAAATTATGCTAACGTGTCTTTGTACATTTAACTCTATCTTCATTTCATTCTGATGTATATACATAAGTGTAACTTGTTGATCTTTTGAATTTGAATCTTGTAAGATTTAGTTTCTTAAGAAGTTCTTTGTTTTTTGTTTTTTTAATCTTAATAGAAGCTGCTTTTTTCATTCGTGCATCTATCTATGGTCATGTGAGTTAGTCATTTAGGTATTTTTTGTCTATTTTAGTTTCTACATACTTGTTTAACTGTTTCTCATCATGGTTTGATGCGTATCTTTGCCACAATTAAAAGGAAATTAGTGCGCCATGTAATAATGACAACTACCAACAAACAAAATAATGTTCATATACACAGTTGAAGAAGCAATATCTTTGGTTATACGTTATACTGGAAATATTATTTTCATAATACATCCATTCATACATAGACACATATTATTTAGAATAATTTTAGTGCTTTATACCGGTTTGATTTTCGCAGATCAGATAACAGTCTGCGATTTGTTTGTGCAACAAAAATAGAAAATATGTTAGTGGTAACTAACAACTATTTCACAGAGTGAGGAAATTAATTCTCAAATATCCACCAACGGTTTATTGTAAATTAAATTTATTAAAATTAAAAAAAAATCAACTTGGCTGATTGGGTCATTTACTATCTTCGCTGACTAATATATTATAAGAATTAAAAATTAAAAAGCATAGACACTGAAATTTTATTTCATATACCATAGAGTTGTGCTTGTTAGTTCATAAGTAAGCCATCTGTTTAGATTTGTTCTAAGCAGCTGAACTGAACTAGGGAGCTGAGTGAACTAGAGAGGCTAAAGAGGCTAAAGAGAACTAAGGAGCTAATATGAGCTCAGTGTGTTTATTAGCTCACTTAGGTCAGTTAAGTGATAAGATAAACTGCACTAGGTCATTCAAAAACTACACAACTCTAATAACTAAAATTTTTCTAAAATTGCTTCTTGTTCTGCCACTTTGCGCGTTGGTAGACGTATTGTTTTTACCCAGTTGTAAGACCACCGTAAGAATATGTGCAAACACAAATAAAATTTTTACTTTATAAAACTAAATTCTTGTCCAAACACTCTTCTACTGCGCAGTGTTTGATTTTTTTTAATCAAACATTTTAGCTATATATCAAAAATTTTAGCTATAAAACTAGATTATTTTTCGAACTCTCTTCTACTACGTCTGTGTGAAATTTTGTCTTAATCGAACTGGAAGTTTAAAAATTGACAAAATTTTTGAACAATGAAAAAGATGTAAGGATTGATTTTTTCTGTTAAATATCATGAAAAATATTTTACTTTAAGCCTGCTAAGGTTTATCTGAAATAAATATTTGTAAAATCCTCTATAAAATCATTTCATAACGCAAGCAATCTATAACATTTTATTTCTCTTTATAAAAGCTTTAAACTTGACAAAAAATCTTTGAGATTATATTAAACTTGTTTTGTAAAAAGTATGGATGAATTCTACGCCAATACCGATATATCGGCGATACAACGTACTTCACAAATTCCATCAGACATACATTGAATGCCTCAATTTACTGATTGTTAGTGAGCTAGTCTATCATTCTGGCGATTGGAACTTACAATTAAAGTGTGAATAAGGATGAAAGAGGTGGTAACAATTTTACTTCGAAGATACTACAAAGTCAATAAGTATTGCCACATCCTATTTTTCTGACGCCATTCTATTAATTAACTGTCTTCGAATAGTGTTTAAAATTTTTCTTATATATGGGAAAATAAGCGTCTAACTTAGTACTGACTCTCTTAATGAATTCGATTTGATTTATATACATTATTTGATTGTATATACAAATCACCAATATTTCAATTACATTTTACCAGTTCTATAACAAAAACCATATTTTTTTAGTTTTGAAGGGGAATATCGAAGCAAACCGCTTCCATTCGAATCCCTTCCGTCGCAATAACTACATACCAGGTTCAGCACAGCTGAGTGTACACCTTCTCCTGCTCCACAGTCGATAAGCAAAAATGCTGATGTCTTTATACAAACACTCATTGTATACAACGCCTTTCGCAATAAGTTTCCGATGCAGTCTTTCCACTATTTTTTTTCCTACACTCATGCCTTTCATCGGCATTTGAGTTTCCCTAACCTTCTTACTAACTAGGTTCATTACAGTCTTATGCCCGATGTTCGGCCTAAAGCTGCCGTCGACCTAATGAATAAGTCCAACGGTAAAAATATCAACACTGCCTTAATGGCCTTTGTTGGTTCCACGCGCATTGAACAACATATACTCATACTAGCAATCCTTTGCACCCTCTAAACCACCGATGCATAAGTTATTATGGATTGCACCGTCATTGTGTAAATCCAGTATGCAGCCTTTTGCGAGATTCCCCACGTAGCACAAAAAAACTTGTTCACATTGATACAAAAAAATATTTATATATTTTGTGTTTCGTTGACCTACATATTTTATATAAATTTTATTGTAAAGTTCTTTTTGTTCAATTAAATAATATATAAAAAGAAGAAATTTTCTTTTTCTATTTTTATTATTTATTTTGTTTGATTTGAAAAATTTCCCAATGTTTCGATCAACTTCGTTGATCATCTTCAGGGGATCTAAAATATAATTATAATCCCAAATAACATTGAAAACATAACATAATTCGAAAACAAAATAAGTATTTTACAGTGTCATAATTAAAAACAGTAGAAATTTATAAAAAATTTTGTTTATTTGTAAAAATTGGTTTAACAATGCAATTATTGAGAATTAAATAAGATTGTTTTTAAAATACAACTATTTGTAAGTCAAAAACAAATTATTTATTAAATTGTTAATTAGTTCGAATACACCGTTGATGTTTTTTCTAAATTTTATTAAATAGACGAATCCCCTGAAGAAGTTAACAAAAAAATTCACGAAACGTTGGGAGAAACATGTAATATAACTGCATTTTTATTGACATGAAATAAGTTAGGCCTTACCAGCTGAAATGTTTTATTAAACAAAAACCTAAGGTAACAAAATAAAATTGGCCAAAAATAGATATACAAATCAATTATTACAATTTTCAATTAAAAATCTGCATTTTAAAATAAAGATTATGTGTTTTTAATTTTTCCGCGCTTCTGTTGGTTGCACTATTGTCATAATATGTAACTAAAGCTGATTTATCTTCTTTTGATTCGTGGTCCATGTTTGTTTATTGTGTGTCTGTATATCTGTGCACATCTCTCTACATCGCTCCTGTAATTAAGTCTCTCGTCAGTTGGTACATCAATAATATGTAACATCTCAAGCGTAAATCTCTTTTTGTAATTATCCTCTCTTGATAATACTGTGATGTTTTCAAAATTTGGTTTATGACCTGTTGCAGCACAGTTGGCTGCAAGTGCAGTTTTTTGAGTTGAAGGTTTTTCTCTAGATTTTATATCGGATTTGTGTGAAGCCATCCTAGTCTCAAGTTTTGTCTTTACAGTACCAACATATATATGTATATTGGACTCGTCCCCATGGCAGCTTATTTGCTAAACTATATTAGACTTATCTTCATTATCTAATTTTGATTTAGTTTGGCTAAAAAGTCTATTTAACGTATTTATGGTTTTGAAAGCTAATTTATTTTTTTCTTTATCGAAAATGTCCGATTGTTTAAATCTTTCAGAAAAACCAGGAACATATACCATGGATTTGTATATTTTCGAAGAATTTTCAATTTTATTATTTTCGTTTTGGCTCTTATATTTCACATGTTCTAATAAATCCTTGATTGTTTTATTAGGGAAATCATTTTTCCTTAATATTTTTGTAATTTTCTTTACGTTTTTAGAGTAAAAAGAGCGGTCACGGATCGTTAAAACTCGGTTAATAAAATTGAGAGCAGTATTTATTATGATTTTCCTAGGATGTTTTGAATAGAAATTTATAATTCTTCCTGATGGCTTAGGTTTTTGATACTAATCCAATTTCAACCGGTTTTGCTTTCTGATAACTTTTGAATCCAAATACGGTAATCTGTTGATGTTTTCCATCTCCATTGTATACTGTATTCCATTGTTAAACGCGTTTAGTGCTTTCAATGTAATTTCAACATTGTCCTTTCTAACAATTGCGAAAAGGTCGTCTACATACATATTTTGTTAAAAGTCGTAGTTTGTCTTCTAAGTTTCTGAGAGTTTCTTCCAATAATTCTTCCATAATAATATCTGCTATTATTGGTGAAACAGGTGAACCCATTGGCATTCCCTTCATCTATTCACAAAAATATATTTTAGAATATATTTTGTTCGGCATATTTTCTCTGTCATGTGATAATGGTATTTTTTGTATTTTTAGTCGTACCAGTCCATTAGCCTTGAAGGCTAAAAGAATCCACTTCGAATATAAATTTATATTTTTTATTCCCGTTCGTATAACGTAATTCTTGGCCATTTAATATTACAAAGGGTGGCACCCTGTTAATAGCAGTTGTTAAATTTCCACAGTCCATTGATTCTACTATAATTATTACCTACTTACATATTGACCTACTTACATATTTGAATGCAAAATTGCCATGTTAATTTTTAATAATACGCAACCGTATGTGAACCTTAAATGAAAATCAATTTAAACACAAGTTACTAAAAATTGCACTATTTTAAGAAATGCCGCAGTTATCCGCAAAATTAACATGTAATTTAAATAAAATCGATACGTAAATGGAATAATAACTTACCCAAGAGAAAATTCAAAGCGTTAATTTTAAATGTCGACAGAAATCCAAAACGATTTTCGTGCAAAATATTTAAAACATTGCTGCAAAAATTGCACTCGAAAAGGCTTATTGAAAAATAATGTATTTTGCTTAGACAATCATTTAAATAATGTTTGCAGCAATTGCATTTCGAAAAATTTTGCACCTAAGTCACATACCCAGTGTCAGACGATGCTAAAAGGGCTTTCATTTGCCTGCACTTCGAAGAGTACTTAAGTTCTGTACGTATCGTTGTGTTTTTGGTTTGAATCTACAACGCGTTTACATTTAAATGGAAGTCAATTGTAATTTATTTGACTTCGTAATCATGAAGGCAAATTGATCACTTTTTTACCATAATTACCAAGAGCTGTAAGTGCATGCTTATTTGTATGCGTATAAATATGGATTTAGAGTCAGAAATTTTAAATAATTAATACATTGAAATTTTTATCCGGCAATAAGCGCTAGAGTGTTGCTCAAAATTTAAAAAAGGTGCGAAGTTAGTACCCAAGTCAAATAACACAGTGCAACACGGAAAAAAACCATATACGGACACCACTACGTGATAAAAGACCAAAAAAAGACCCCTGTCTTCCAGTTTTGCCCAAAGTCCTCCAGGTTTTTTTTATGGGCCCTCAAAGATGTGGGGCCTCGATGTCATTTTTGCAAAAAATGATCATTTACTCAAGCTCATATTTTGCAAACCGTTTGATATTTTGATATACTCTCTGAGGCAAAGTTATAGCTCTTGTCATAAAGAACAAAAATTGTTAACATATAAAATAAAAAAAACTCCATCTTCAAGGTCAAAATCGCAAAAAACTTTAAAAAATTCAATTTTTTTACCTTTTTTCCCCTGTTCAGGTCCATAGGTAGCAAACCGTTCAAAATTCAAGGAAACAATCAACTACAAAAATTAACCTAAGATCTCAGTAAACAACTTTCTAGAACATATGAACTTCCTAGGAATGATTCTTAACACCGTTTAGGTAGCGCTTAGGTAGCCGCAAAAGTGAAAAATTTCCCGAAAATTTTTAAATTCATTTCGGCTACCTAAGCGCCTTTGCCTCAGAGAGTATATCAAAATTTCAAACGGTTTGCAAAATATGAGCTTGAGTAAATGATCATTTTTCATGATCACATGTTTGAGGGCCCATAAAAAAAACCTGGAGGACTTGGGGTAAAACTGGGAGACAGGGGTCTTTTTTTTTTGGTCTTTTATGACGTAGTGGTGACCGTATATGGTTATTTTGCCATGACTTAAAAAATTACACAGTGTGTAATTATATGTGCAATGCTTCAGGTTTAATTCGAATTAAAAGAAACAATTGAAATTGGGAAAAGATAGTATAAAATAACAAAATTATATTAAACCATTTTTTAACATGAAAAAAATTAATTTAAATCTCCATGTAAAATATTTATGTGTGAAAAATTTTATTTAATAGAACATATTATTTTAGTTATAAAATAAAAGTTTTATATACTATATGTTAAGAAGAGGTTGTATTACTCTTGGGTGTCCGGATCAATTTGACACCATGGGGCATTGACTCCGCTAGTTTTATCAGGACAGACACATCAATATTGACCCATTCAACCTATATGGCTTTTTTAGCTGTTTTCAGCTGTCATATAGCTCGGAAGATGCATATATTTTTGTAGAAGGTATTCACCATTGATCCTCGATAGAATTGAGGTCTTGGATTAAAGCAGACCACTCGACCAAAGTAATTTGTCGAAAGTTAAAGAACTCCTTTATCTTCTTCACCACGTGGTTTGATTCATTATCCTGCTGAATTTAATTCCTGCTGAATTTAATTCAACGCCTTGTAAATCACCAGCAAAATCAAGGTATTCGCTGTGTAACAAATCTTTATAGATTTCTGCATTCAATTTTCCTAGCACAAAGCCTATTTTTGACTTCCCTTTTGATAATAAATTCCGCCCATACCTTGAGTGATCCTGCACCTTGAACTCGTTTGTGGCTTGCTTCCTACGACCAGATGGCCTCCAATATTTGTAGAGACCATATGGTCTGTGTAATTTAAACTTTTTTGTCAATGAATATCACAGTTTCAAATTTATTTTCCCAAAATGTATACTTTTCACAAAATATCATATGTGCATTTTTATGTTGTTGTTTTAGACATGGTTTAGGCACTCGGTACTTATATTAAGGTACTCATATTGTTTTATTATTTGATGAACTCATTGTTTAGTCACATTTAGACCAAGTTCCACTTTTACTTGCCTACAACTCATGTGCCTATTAGTTGCGAACTTCAGTATGCGCCGTTTGCTCCTATCACCAATAGTGCATATCCGGCCGCTACGTTTATTATTCGTGTTCCGGTTTCTCTTTACAGAAACAGCAATTTGCACAACATTCATGCCGGATTGACAAATTCCCTTCATCTGCTAATTCAGTTTCATATGGCATTTTCCTCAAAATTCAAGAAATTTGATTTGTTTTTCATCTTATACATTTGCTTATTTGGCAGCAGTTAGAAGACAAATAATTCATTTTGCACATTTAAATATTTTGCAGAGGATTTTCGACATACAAATAACTGTACGAATGCGATGCAAAAATAAATTTAACTTACAACAACAAGAGATAAAGTAATTTTTAAATACACATTAATAGTAATTGTAATAGCTTGCACGGTAACTTAATTAAATTAGATTTTTAAAACCATTGAATTAAGCTAAAAATTGAAAACTGAAATGTTTTCAATAACAATTACATGTAATATTAATTCGAATTTTATAATTCAGTCATTGTAATATAAATTTTTCAATTACAAATTATGTGTAATTTGCAATTAAAAAACCGTGTTATTTGTAATTGAAACCCCCAATTCCAATTGCCAAAAATAATTATTCCCATGAAAAACTCCCAAATGTTCCATCGCGAATGATTCCAGTAACAAATTTACTTGTATTTTACGGTAGAAATCATTCACGATAAAAAAATTGGGAATAATTATTCGCGATAGGGGTGAATTAGTTAAATGTATTGTTATTAAAATTTAATTTTATTAAAAATTACAATTA
Source organism: Phasia obesa (assembly GCA_949628195.1). Taxonomy (NCBI): domain Eukaryota; kingdom Metazoa; phylum Arthropoda; class Insecta; order Diptera; family Tachinidae; genus Phasia; species Phasia obesa. The sequence goes on along the minus strand of OX451215.1, from coordinate 57,924,269 downwards.
TGTACATGTTAATACGAGATTGCCTGTGAAATTCATTAAAAAATTTTGTTACCCCAGGTCTGTTAAAAGTAAGCAAAGTAATACTTGTATTTGCCTTGATAGACTGATTAGTAGTGCGCTAGTCTATCAGTCTGGGGGTTGCGAATTCGATTCCCGCCAAAGACTCTACAACAAATACAACAATACAAGAACAAAATGTTATTTTATTATTGCTTTGTAGTTCGAAATGTCAAAATATATAGAAGAAAATTGAGAAGGCGTGTATGTATTTTATTGCTTTCTTCTTCTGCACTATAAAATTTCTAAACACGTACAACTTTTGACATGTCGAACTACTAAATCAGCTGGGCGGACGACACTACCTAGTAAGATACCTTTTTTTTCGCAATTTTTTATTTATTGTATCTTCAATATAATTGAACTATCAATAATTACTCATATCTTAAGTCTAAAAATAAAAATATACATGATAAGTCCAACCAGTGCTGGACAAAAAAAAATGTATGTTTCACGGTTACTGTAATTTGCGGATTATCCCTCTGATGTACGGATGAGAGAAGCAGTGTCCCTCCTTCTTAGTCGAATGTAACCAGGTTCATTTAGTATGTTACGGGCCAGTGGATTAGGATGAGTTTCAAGCTTCTTTAAATAACTTATGGCAAGTTTCGCTATTTCCGCTTTAACTGTTGGCACGTTTAGATCTTTATGGATGTTCGAGTTTTTTATATACCAAGGAGCAGATGTAATTATACGAAGAATCTTGTTTTGGCGCCTTTGAATTTTTTATACGTTGGTAGCTGAGGCAGTGCCCCATAATTGAATGCCATAACACCATATTGGTTTTAGAATTGACTTGTATAATAAAAGTTTGCAATATAAAGCTAGAGTAGAATTTCTGCCAATAAGCCAGTTTAGTTGGACTGCTTTTAACTTCATTTGTGTTAACTTTGTTTCTATGTGCCGTTTCCATGTAAGGCGCCGGTCAAGATGTATGCCGAGATATTTGACGTCTGAAAGCTGGGGTATCGTTTGGTTATTTATCCGAATAGGGGGGCAAGATTCTCTACGCAGTGTGAAAGTTATGTGAGTACATATTTGTTCATTCACTTTTATTCTCCATTTCTTCAACCATTTTTCTAAATTGGATATGTGGTCTTGTAAATATCGTGATGCTACTTCGGGTCTTTCGTGAATGCTCAAAAAAGCTGTGTCGTCAGCAAATGTCGATGTGTGAACTCGGTTACTAGTTGGCATGTCTGAAGTACACAATAAGTATAAAAAGGGCCCCAATATACTACCTTGGGGAACTCCGGCTTCGATTGGCTGGGGTGAGCTCAAAAAATCTCCTTCTTTCACAATAAATTTTCGTTCGGTTAAATAACTATCTAGCAGCTTATATAGGTTTACGGGCAAATTCAGTTTTAGCTTGTATATTAAGCCTTCATGCCATTCCTTATCGAATGCTTGAGAAACGTCGATAAAAAGCGCAGAGCAGTATTTTCTCTCTTCAAATGTCTTCTTAACAACATTGACTAACCTGTGAGTTTGTTCGATCGTACTATGTTTTTTCCTGAAACCCAATTGATGGTTTGGAATACATCCTTTGTCGCTTAGAATAGGGTTAAGCTTAGTTATTAACATCCTCTCAAACAGCTTTGACATATTTGACAAAAGGCTTATAGGTCTGTATGATTCAATTTTTGTGTGGTCTTTTCCTGGTTTAGGAATCATGGTTACCAAGGATACCTTCCACTCTGTGGGGAAGTACTCAAGACGTAAAATGGCATTAAAAATAAAAAGAACGATTCTGCGAGCTATACGGGGCAATTCAAATAACATCTTGTTACTGATTTTGTAACCGCCAGGGGCTTTTTTGGTGTTTAAATCCGTTATTGCCTTTTCAATATCACCAAATTCAAATCTTATCGGTATTGCAGCACTAGCCTCGACAATTGGCAACTCAACTATATCAGTCGATATATTCGGGGAAAAACCCTTTTCAAATGTCCAACAAATAAATTGCCCTTTTCGGAATCACTCCTTGCCCAGCCTCCAGATGTAGTTCGCAGGGGAGGCTTACGTAAGACTGGCCTTTTAAGAGTTCTACAAGCACGCCATAATGAATAATCTGATTGAGGAGTTGCGTCTAGGTCTCCCAAATAGTTTTTCAGGGATGCTACTCTTCTAGATTCCAGCATGTCTCTTAGCCGGTTCGTGCATTCCTTAAGTCTGCTTTTGAGTTGAGGAGATCTCTGTAATTGCCATTCTCTACGAATTTTTCTTTTTTCAGCCAAGAGTCGTTCGATATCTGCAGAATAAATTAGATTGTATCTAGCTAATTGTCGGGTTATTGTTGAATGTTGGGCAGCTGATTTGAGGTTTTGGTCAAAATCAATAAGACTCCGCTCTACGTCTTTAGGTGTTCTTAGCGGGATGTTTTCCGAACAATGAGTACTAAGATACTTTCTATATTTCGACCAATTAATGCTTGTGCTAGTCGTTGGTGATATGATGTTTTGTTTGTCCCATATATAGACGATAGTGGGTGAATGATCTGAGGATAATTCAAGCGACGCTTCAGCTTTAATCATTTCTCTCGGAATACCCTTAAACACGCCAAAATCAATAACATCAGGTATTTTTTGTCGATCAGTAGGCCAATAGGTGGGTTGTCCACTCGATATAACATTCAGACGCATTTTTGAAATTGTGTCAAACAAAATACGACCTTTTGGAATTATTAGGCGTGATCCCCAAAACGTATGTTTAGCGTTGTAGTCGCCTGATGCTATGAAACAGGGACCTAGTGATTTGTAGAAGTCGCTATACTGACTTTCCGAAATTTGAAATCTAGGAGGTGAATAAATCGAAGAAATAACTAAGCTTTGATGAAATTCTTTAAGACAGATATTTGTTGCTTGAAGGTAATTCTCACAAAAATCACGCAGTAAATAATGTTTGATTCGGACCTTAATAAGTATTGCCGAGCCTCCACATGCTCTTCCACGGGGGTCCTTAGTGTCATATAAAATATAGCCATTGATTTTAAAAACGCTATTTGTTGTTAAGTGTGTCTCGGAAATCAGCACAGTTCATGGTTTGTTTAGTACCGCCTGCAACATCATAGATTGCATGCGTACCATTTCTTGCATCATGCTGCTCATAGAGCTCATAAAACTGTTTAACGAATGCACTAATGTCTCGATGCTTGCTTCGAGACGATTACAGTTATCAGATGATGGTTGTTCTTTAGGTTCTGGGTGCAAATGTGGTGTAGAATTATTTTTCGGTGTCGCTTTATGTACTGAAACATGATTAGTTTTTAACATATCCGCGTATGAAACATGTTGGGTTGTTGGTTGGGCTAACTGAGGGTAATGAGCATTTGCTCGATATTGTGGGTGCTTAGCAGGAGTATTTGATTTTTGAGTGGTTTTCCTTACCATGGAAAAAACTGGACAGCCTCTGTAGTTAGCAGTGTGGTTTCCACCGCAATTGCTACATTTTTTAACTTTCGAGTCATCCCTTGCTTTGTCGCATTGGGCGGAACAATGTAGCTCTCCACACACAACGCAAACCGGAGGCAATTTGCAGTAAGCCCTAGTATGACCATATTCTTGGCAATTTAGACACTGTACGGGTCCTGATCTCTTATGCGGTTCCTCTACGCTTATTTTGCGGTGCAACAGATATCTTAAATTATAGATAGGGTGCGTTTCGTTCTTTTTCAATCGCATATCTCCAGGTTCCAGCTCAACGCGAAATAGAGGTTGTGGAACACGTTCTCGATTTCTGAGGTTGTCTACACTTTTTACCTTAAATCCCGCTTTTTGGAGGCCATCTCTAATTTCGACTGGATCAACGTATGAGTCTACACCTTTTATAACTACCTGTAGACCTTTACTACTCTTCAGCTGATATGTATAAAAGTTCTTTTTGCAGCTTTCAAACTCGTTTACTACTTTACGATAAATCAATAAATTGTATTTTTGTTTCATCAATGTTGCCACGCTTGATTGGAATTACATAAAATGTGTTCTCACCAATAATTGAAATTAACTTCTTTATTAAGTCGCTGGAGTTTTTTTCCCTTAAATAAATTGGATGTGGTTTGAACGACCTGGGTGCCGTTTTTTTTTTCACTTGTTTCGCTATCTAAAATAGCAAAACGATTATGGGAATTTATTCCGTTAGAGTCCTTGTCTTTTTGTACTTTAGCCAGTGGTGCAATCTGCGAAGATTTAGGGCTTCGACCTCTTTTCAATACAGTTATGTATCTGTCCATTCCTACTTGCGTCTTAGGTTTTTCTACACTATCCATATTAGTTTTGGTAATACTATGTTCAGAAGGCGACTTGTTGGTAGTTATTTTATTGTCATCGCTTATAAGCAGCGAGGAACAAGATTGAGCACGTAATACTGGCGTGGCATTTATATACAAATTGTCACTAGTTTTTTTGTTTTTATTTATTTCAACATTTTTGTTGCTTAAATTAAAGAGGCTCATTAGCCTTTATTGTTTTTGTTTTATTTTTAAAGTAGCAATTCAATATGCCGTTGTATAAAAAAAAAGACGAAAGAAAAAGAAAAAAAATATTTTACAAACAACTTGTTGTTGTATTAAAACAGGTTTGTTTTTTTTTTGTTTTTGTTTTAAATTATTCACACAATGTATGTTTTGTTTTTTGTTAATGCGAGCTTAAAAAAAATCGCGACCGCACTTATCAACGCACAAACTGATACTAAGATACCTTGACTCACTGTTTTGAAACAGTTACATTATTGTTTTCAAAATTTAAGCAAAATGTTTAAAAGCGTGAAATACAAATTAAAAAAAAATCTGTAAATATGTAGTGTCTTAAAAACTATACTAAAAAAATAAAAAAAAAATTATTTGTAAAGATGTGGAGCTCTTTAATACTAAGACGCTTAGGACTTTTTTTATATTTTCAAATTGGACAATGTAATTAAAATGATTTAATTATTTTACATATCTGCCTGCACAAGGTACAATTATGTATGTACGAGTATAAAGGAATGTAAATAAATTATGCATTTACTTTACTGCGAAAGGCTAACTTTTAGCAAAAGAAGTTCTTGATTTTGTATTTTTTTTTCAGTAAAAGATTTTTAATGTTGTTTATTTAGTTTTATTTACATATGTATTTACCTTTGTGTTCTGTGCAGAGGCATCTTGCTGCAAATAAGTATAAAAATATTCTAAAGGTGTGGTACTCATGCGCACATTACCTTAAACCGTATTGTGTAAAGTATTGTCTAGGTAAACAGTCAAAGTTATTTACTACTTTTTGTACATCTATATACTCGTACAAATATAAAGTACAAAATGTGTTTGTTGGCTTGTTTGTCGGAAAGCTATAGCTGCCTACACCAGTGAACCGATCTTTCTGAAATTTCTACAGTTTATTACTAGATATACGGTTGGGCGTGGCACCTCCCATACAAAGTAAATATTTATCATCATGTAGCTTGGTAACAATAATAGGTAGCGCCTTGAAATTTCGCACCCGTAACCTCTATATTAGCATGCAAAGTTTAGCTAAAGATAGACTGGATTGGAAAGGTGGGGTTGGTACCTCCGATACAAAATATATTATACTGTATTCAGAGAACTGAATTAGTTAGCACCTTGAAATTTCGCACCAGTAACCAATATTAACGTACAGTCAAGCTAAACACATTCTGAATTGGAATAGTGGACGTGGTACATTCCATACAAAAGTAAAATTTTTTATCGTGTTCCTGGTACTACAATACATAGATAGACCCTTGAAGCTTTGCATGAGTAACTCCTATGCTAATGCTCATAGTCTACCAAAATACAGAATTAACTGGGACAGTAGGCGTGGTACATACCATACAAAAGTAAAAATTTGTATCCTATATCTTGGGAACTGGAATAGGTAGCGCCTAGAAAATTCCCACCAGTAACCATCATGTTAACGTACATAGTATACCTTAACACAGAATTGGAATAGCGGGCGTGGTACCTCTCTCAAAGTGAAAAATTATTATCGTGTTCCTGGCGAACTACAGTGCCTTGAAACTTTGCACGAGTAACCACTGTGCAAATGCGTAAAATCGTGCAAATGCGTAAATCGTAAAATACAGAATGAATTGGGACAGTGGGCGTGGTACCTCCCATATAAAGTGAAAAATTATTATCGTTTACATAGAAAACTCCAATAGGTATGGTCTTGAAAGTAGGTAAAAGTAACCCTATGGGAATACTCTAGAAAAACATAGGCTGGATTGGGACAGTGATCGTGGTTCCCCTCATACAAAGTAAAAATTATTATCGTGATCTAGGGAAATGAATTAGGTATCACCTTGGAATTTCGCACCAGTAACCCCCATATTAACGTACATAGTCAAGCTAAACACAGGCTGAATAGTGGGCGTGTTACCTCCCATATAAGGTGAAAGAAGTACAATAGATAGTCTTGAAACTTTGCACAAATAACCCTCAGAGTAATGTGCATAGTCTAGCAAAATACAGAGTGGATTGAGACAGTGGGCGTGGTACCTCCCAATTATTATCGTGTACCTGAATAACTACACTAGATAAGTCTATCGAGTTACATAATAAATATGTATAGCTATAGTCTAGCAAAAAACAGATTGGATAAAAACAATAGGCGTCGTACCTTGCATATAAACTAAAACATTTTCGATTTGAGAATAGCGTACGTTTTCTAGTTAAAGTTTGGCCATACTTTTTTCCAAGTTTATATTTTATTTTTTGTGGATGGGTGTAGCGAAGCGCATCGGGGATAGCTAGTAATGCATAAAAGCTGAATTCTCAAGCTAGGAGGTCATAGTAATAAGATTTTATGTATTGCAAACTATTTATTTTTCCAGTAAAAATAAATTAAACATTGTTTCATCGGAAATGTAAGAAGCAAACAATTGTTTGACTTCTTTGAGGCAATGAATTACAAACGTCGAACTTTCGGTAAATGTGTTTGTATGTGCATATACACACCTACATATGTATGTATGTATTTCAATCCCTAAAATTTTGTTCAGTGATGAAACTTTTTTTTGTTTGAGTTATGGCATTTTTATATAAATAACACTTTAAAATAACTTAATATACCTATACGAGTACATTAACATATTCTAGTAAATTTATAAATTAGAAGTACGTGGTGTTCCATAAAATAAAGCCACCTTTTACTACATATTTCGAAAAAGAAAAAAGCATACTTAATCTTCATAACAAATTTTGAGGTTTATATTTTTCTGAGACCGAACAACTGACCAAATAAATTACTTTAGACCGGTTTTAATAAAAACACTTAAAATAAAATGAAATTCAAGATTTTAGGTGTGAAAAAATAGAGCCATCCACTTCAATTATCTAAAAAAAACACAAAATTGCAACAGACGAGTCGAATAACATACTTTAATTATTTTCTAATTACCTCAGTATTTAGTGCTGAGCGGCTGAGCACCGTTTTGGCATGGGGTTAACGAGTTTTTGGCATGTCTCAATTGGAATATTACGCCATGCTCCTTTTACTAACGCCCACAAGTGATCTTTATTAGTTGCCAAAAGTTCTTAATGGGTTTAAGACTGGCAAGTGAGCAAGCCAGCCAGCTTGCTCACTTCGATGAGTGTTTCGGGTCATTTTCTTGCTGAAACACAAATCGAAGCTGCATTTCTTATTCTGCATAAGCCATCACATAACTGTTAAGCAGATAAGTGTAAAAATTAACATCCATTCTTTCCTCCACCTGTAAGGTAGGCCCAGTTCCAGTATATGAAAAACACCCCCACACCATAATATTTCCGCCAGCGTGTTTAATGGTTTTTATGGTGTATTGAGGAAGAAGTTTGGTGTTTGGTACACAGTGGCTGCTTGTCAGAGTTAAATAAATTTAGTTTTGATTCGTCAGACCACAAAGTTGCTTCAAGTGAATAAAGGACAGTAAAATGTAGAAAGTGAGACTATTTTATGGGACACCACTGTATTTATTAACTTGACCAGGGAGTTGGTGCGCGCTGTTCTTTTACTTAAAATAACAGGCGAAATTATTGCAGGGAGTTTATTCTACAGACATAAGTGCGGCTTAATAACGTATTTTCAGTTGAATGGGTTGCGTGATAACTCCTTGCTCGACCACAAATAGATGAGCTCCAATAATAAAAATAAAATCCAAATTTCATACATACTATATGTATTTACTTACATACATACATATGCCTCAAAGGTAATGTGTAACTGCCTGTCCCACAATTTCGCTCGATAACGTTCTTTCGCAGAATTACATTTAAAACAAAATGTTTGAATTTGTTTAAAGTCATAGACTTAAATAATGAAAGTGGTGTTAATGTAGAGCAAACTGTTTTTCGAACTAGATCTTATTGTCTGGAAAAATTTTTAAAAAGGTTGACCTTTACAATAGAAATTCATTTCGCTACGCACAAAAAGGATCCAGTTGCCGTACCCACTACATCAAAACAGCAAAAATTCACATTGACTACACGCAGATGCGAACCATTCAGCCCTTCGGATATAAATCTATCAGGTGTGGACTCCGGGTTATGATATAATCATCACAGCTCAGGGAGTCCACACCTGATGAATTTATATCATGATGAATGACAAACCCAGTATTAAAAATAATGTTTTTTTTTTTTTGTCTTTTTTTTTCTTGCAGACATGCATACAAACATACATATGTTCATATGTATAAAGTTTTACATTCATAATGATATAAATTCATCAGGTGTGAACTCCGGGTACATATTATTATATTATGATGTAAAACGTCATTTCAATTGTATTTGTTACACTGACGTTTATTTTTTTTATTGCAAAAAAGGGGACAAGCGAAAAAGATAATTTTTAATTTCTTTCACAAGTTTTTAAATAGAAAGCGATTAATACTGCGTGGCATATATGTATGTATGTACTTACATAGTATGTACTACATACATATATATTTAAGGTTAATTTCATATCTTAACCTTGCGGCGAAAAATACCCCCGGGGGTTCCAATTGTCACTGCAGTAATGGCAAATGCTTTGACGCGGTTCACTCGGGGAAAATAGGGGCACCAGACGCTAGGGTTCCTAGAGCCTAAATCTGGAAGAAAAGGTCTGTTGTTTTAACACGGGTCCTCTTCGAGGCCCGACCAGTGCCCAAAGGACTGGTACCACGGGAATCGGTGGCTCCACAGAGAGCCTATCCTCTCTGTGACCGGTTATTGGTGAGTTTCCCTTCGGGGGTACACGTGGTGGTTGTGGCTTAAGATCGATTCATGTAGATGTGGTGCAAGGTCGATCAAGTGTGCTGTTGCACTCTCAACAGACGGAATTTGGATAGTCTCCAAACCCCTAAGCAAGAGGTTATAATATGGATCTAGGCTTGCCTTGGAAAGGCTTGCCATATTGTATAAATTGCTACTCATTGTGACTGTATACTACACAATGGGGGCGCTAGTCTACGTCTTTATTTCACTCGGTGTTTGGAGCACCGTGGGATAAAGCCACCGTGGCAGGAGCCCACGTTAATCTAGTAACACATCTTGCGACGAAAAATTAAAAATGATTCATCATAATAAAAATGCATCAACGTCTTCACCTATGTATTGATATTGATAAAAATTTAACTGTTGCTCTGTCGGCGTTATATTACAAGTTATGGTGAAAATTCATCACGTGTGGATATCGGATTAAGGGCATATGATAAAAAATGAGGGAAAAATTTGTGTACGTGTGATCAACTATGATGTAAAAATTAATCAACGATGACTACTCAAACTGGATGAATAAGCCCCTCATCAACTGATGCAGAAACAGATTCAATATTTTTATATTTATTAAAATACATTTTAAAATTGGTTTATACATATTTATTTAATATATAATTTAACATATTTAAATATTTTTATTCGCTCAATGATGACTTCGTTCTACTGCCATTCGAGTATATACATACCTCGAGGATGATTATCAATTCATCTACCTTCCTCATTGTACTTCTCTAGCAGGTCTTCCGAACAGATTGCGCGGATGTCAGCAGTTTTCCCTGATGTTCATTTTATCTTATGCAAATATTTACATATGTAGTCTGTAAAAATAAAATAATAAAGTAAAGTAAAAATTTGAGTTAGTTACTATTGCTTGAGTGAAAATTTCTGTCCATAATTCCAGCTCTACCTCTTCCGCTGCCCAAAGGGTCTACAAGGAAAGAATGCTGGCGACTCCATGGTAACACATTCTATATTTTGAATCACTTTTTTATGCACCAACTACTTTTTACATTTATTTTCTTTTCATATTTCACATTTATTTTAATATTTTAAAAACACGGGGATATATTTTACAATTTAGGACTCAATTTACAGTGACAGAGTTGCATTTTACAAAAAATTCAACTCCGCCACTCACATTCATTTTTTATTTTTGTTTATGCATGAGTTTTCATTGTTCATGTGTTTAGTTTCAATCAAGGCGAATTCATACCAGGTGTGAGCAGTAGGACAACAACTACAACAAAACAACAACTTTGACATTAGATTAGCAGATATGAAACAATGCATTTTTTGACAAGACATTAGCAAAAAAAAAGAGAGCAAAAAACTATCAGCTGGGCTATCGACTCCACCTGGTATGATTTCGCCTTGGTTTCAATCAAGCCAAATTGAATACTAGGTAAAACTGATAACCCAGGTGATAATCTTCCTCTATATGTGTTTTATACCCTGTTATGTCAAAATTTGTTTACGTTTTCTTTGCGACACATTTATATAAATAAAATTTTAAAATAAAAATGTATTTAACTCTAATATTATGTTCCCTTATTTTTATTTTTCACGTTTTTTCACTTTTTACTCTAAATATTATAATGTATTTTGCAAAAACTAGCTTTTGAGTTTTGTCCAACAAATTTATTTATTTTCTTTTGAATTTTTCGTTGGGTTTTTGACAACTGTGGGTGCAAGGTCCCTACAACAATACAAGAACAACATGGCATTTTGTTTTTGCTTTGCAGTTCGAAATGTCAAAAAACAAGAAAATTGAGAAGGCGTGCATGTGTTTTATTGCTTTCTCTCTTCTGGACTATTAAATTTCTAAATACATACAACTTTTGACATGTCGAACTACTAAATCAGCTGGGCGGACGACACTACCTAGTAAGATAAAATTATCTTGTGTGAGTGTTTTTACACAAACAAAATTGCCTGTGGTTGTTTTTGTTATCACATTGCGATTTCCTCGTATTCAATTCGGCTTGGTTTCAATCATCCATTTCTTGTAGGGTATGTGGTAGAGCTGGCAAACTATCGCTAGTCTCGCCATTCGATATTTGATAGAAAACTATCGATAGTATCGAATTTTTTGGGAATGTTAGGTTCCAAGGCGAATTCATACCAGGTGGAGTTGATAGCCCAGCTGATCGTTTTTTGCTCTTGTTTTTTTGCTAATGTTTTGTCAAAAATACATTGTTGCATATCTGCTAATCTAATGTCAAAGTTGTTGTTTTGTTGTAGTTGTTGCTCTACTGCTCACACCTGGTATGAATTCGCCTTGGTTAGGTTCCATATTTTATATGACAAAGTATTCTGTATTATTAACTCCATCAACTTAATTGATCAAGTTTTAAAATTATTTAAGTTAGTTTAATAAAAGAAAACTTATATATTAAACGATCTTAAGTAAAGTTAAGAGTTGTTTTATTAAAAAAAAAGATAATACAAAAAAAACCAAAATATGAAGAATATAAAACTTACCATAGTACAAATTTTTATTTCTTTTTCACAAATTTGTACATACACTATAAATACTATGTACTCGTATATCACATATGTTGTGTATATGTAGGCTGCCCAAGGAATTATTTTATAATCGTAATTTTTTATAATTCTTGAGTAATCCAAAAATTTTTGTTTAAAAAGAGCAGCATATCAACATTTTTTGGCTTTAAACTAGATCTTCTATCTGAAATAATGGCTCCGGCTTTGCTAAACATTCTTTCAGATTCTGTCGAAGTTGCTGGTATGCATAAGTAACGTAAAGCACATGACTTTGTGAGTGACATCTGATCAGAATTCTTCTGTGAATAGATATAACACTGTATAAATTGCTTAATTAACTATATAATTTACCTTTTCATTTTCAACTAACTAATGGCCAATTTATTAATTTATTTTTTCAATGGTAGTATCGCAAACCATCGATAGCCTAATGAAAACAAAACTAGCGATAGTACTATCGATAGTTTGCCAGCTCTAGTATGTGGTAAAATCATAAATTAATCGCCAAATTAGTTTTAAAATGTCAATCTTGACAACCCTGCAGCAGAAAAACAAGTCGAACGGCTTGTAGCCGGCTTAGAGCCGCCGCCGTCTTTTTTTTTTAATTCGAGCCGCCGCCAAATAAAGTGGCTTGTCGCGACTGAAAAATGTTAGTCGGTTATTTTCTTCTTGGTTTTGTCGTAATGCATTTTATCAAAATTTAAATTTATATTTTTAAAAAAGCTGAATAAAAATTTTAAGCTTTTTTTAATTTATTGTTAAGTAAAATTCAACCTATAAAAACATTGGGAACCTTACAAGCTAATAGAATTGTATTTCTTAACTAACTTTCATTTATGTATTTGTTTAGACTGGCAGTATTAAAATATTATTTACAACGTTACAATGCTTCACATGTAACCATTTTATAACTGTTATAAAAATATTTTTGATTTTTAAAAGGTTTATAAAACAACTTTTCATACAAGTTTATATTAATTAAAAATTTTTGAAACATTTTAATTTGTCAAATTCTCATACATTATAGGGGCCAAATTCATAAAACATATTTTCGGTTTGTAAAAAGTTATTAAACAATTTTTTTTGTAAATTTGTTTTACATAAGCATCTCGTATTTTTTTTTTCTCTTTCTAATAACGAACTTGAGCCAGAAAAATTATATTGTAAGGAAAATGAATAGTTATTTCATCCTTTATGAAAGATATATTGGAAAATTTACTTAAGTAAACTTTATTTTATTTGCGTATAAACTTTAAACAAATTTAACTGCAAATGTAAGAAAATTTGTTGTATTTCTCAACACAACACACATGTACCCCCCTTAATAGGACAACATTATTAGTTGTAGTGGATTATAGCGGCTTAAGTCGACTAACAGCCGCCGCCGACAATTTATTGCTCAGCCGCCGCCGCCGAGTTTCTGCCACGACTTGTTTCTCTGCCCTGCAGCTGACTAGTATTTACATTATTGAATTTGTATTCCCAAACACCTTGGTGTTTTCTTAAAGTTGCAAATAAATTTACGCGAAATGGCTGAAAGCGATGTAAATCCATTAAAATTAAGAGAAATTATACTTAATACAAGAAAACCTTTAGTTTTTAAACATTTTCCTCTGAACTGGCCATGTTTTCAGGATGGCCTTGAAGAGTGGTGTAAAACATTTGATGATTTAAATTGTTCTAAAAATTTTGAAAGAATTTCAAAAACTAATTGCTCAGAACCACAGTGGGAGCGAAAACGTGAATTGGTGGAAATGACGGCTATGCAGTTTTTAGAAGAACATAGCAAAGATTGTGAATATTGGTCATGTTTTAATTATAAACGTAAACATGAATTGGCTGCTGAATGTACTTATGGTATAGACTTTTCACCATTTGGTTTTGCACAGGCAGCCGATGATTCTACTTTGTGGTTAGGCTCAAGTGGCGCAAACACACCATGTCATTATGATAGTTATGGTTGTAATATAGTAGCGCAAGTTTTTGGAAAGTAAGCTTGAATATGTAAAAAAATTACTTGTCTTTAATATTTGAGTAATCAAGTAAATTAGTTTTGATATAAAATACAAAGTTGTGATAGGTACATGAAACATCAAAAACATATCGCTTCTTTAATGTATTATAAAATGCTGTTGGCTGTAGCGTTAAATAAGCGATATGTACGTACATTTATATGTCCATACTGACTTTGAAGAGTTTAAATTAAATTATTTTTAATTACCTAGTATTTAAAACTACGGTCCCGTTTTCGAATAACACACGTATATATGTACATATCGATGGTCTCAAGTATAAAGGCCCTTACTAGTGTTTTTACGAAATTGAGTTTTTCAGTGATTCCAATACATTTCACACAAATATAAGTCACAAAACTTAATAGTGTAAATAATAGCAATAGTGTAAAAAATAACGCTTTTACAAAGAGTTGTACATTACAAATTACATTGTGAATATTACAATTGCTATTATGTTTTTACCTTCTCCTGTAAAGTTACAATTATTTGAGTTAGGCCTTTCTAATTGAGACCAACGATATGTTCATTTACCAAAAACACTGTACTCATATTTATTAACAGAAAATCTTGGCTTTTATTGCCACCAAATATACCTCTTACTACCACCCGTATTCCATATGAAGAATCCAGCATATACTGCAAAGAAAATTTCTATTGCTTTTCCGAGGATATAAAGAAATATCTTGAAACATATAAAGAGTTAGTTTATCACGTGATATTGGAACCAAATGACGTTTTAATTGTTCCCAAACATTGGTGGCACTATGTAGAAGCGATTAATATTTCGTTAAGCGTGAACGCCTGGATTCCATTAGAATGTGATCTGGAGCAACAAATAGAAGAATGTATTGTCAAATATTTAATTGAAAATGTTGTTAGAAACTCCGAATTAACGAATAAGTCCTATGTAATGAATCCAAACCAGGTTGGTTTTTCTGCAGTTGTTTTTAATTTATTTTTTATAAATTTAATTTTTGATTTCAGCTAAACACTTTTGCAACAAATGATGAATTATTTAAAATATTAAAATATCTCTTAGACGAATCTGAGAGAAAGCACTCGAATATAAAAAGAGAAACATCTAAATATGACTATCATTATTTAAATGAAAGCGACGTGGAACAACTGTTAAACGATTCTAAAAGCTTTATGACAATTTCATTAATAACCAATGAAGGGTGGGAACATTTCTATAAATCACGATATAGTAGAAAAGCTGAGAGCAAAAGTGAAGAAAGTCCCTTAAATTTCATGGAAGAAGTTCTCATTAGTAGCATTTGTAGTCCTTATATTATAAAAGCGATTAAGAGTGAATTTATAACGCGTTATAAAAAGTGATATTTTTATGTTAAATGATTTCTTAGACAAAATATTTAACAGTATGGGCTGACTTCATAAACGCAGTTTGCAAAGTAACACTGCAATCATTATAGTTCATAAACGCCTTAGCATTATTTTTTACAATGGCGTGAGTTCATTATTGCAGTGCAAATTGTAAATTTGTGCACTGTTTTTATTTGTGATGCGTTGTGAGATGAGCGGTTGAAATGTATTTTCTTAAAATAAAATTTATTAATTATTTTTCAAAATTTAGTAATAAATGCCCTAATGTTCATGTAATAATAAATAATAAATGCCTTAATGATCCACTTAAAATATTTTTTTTACACACAACAAACGAAAATTACGACAAAGCATTTTTGCGTTCATAAACGTTAAAAAAATATGTTGCATAATACATATATGCATTGCTAGCGCATCTGTGTGAAGTGTTGCTTTGCAAACTGCGTTTATGAAATCAGCCATACACTATTTACTCACAGTGAAACATATCTTGTTCAGTTAACAATATGGATTTTGTTTATTGGTATATTTAACTCTTAAACTCCTCCATGCTTATAAAAGCTTACTTAGATAGCTTTAAAATATTAATTTGTTGGTACTTAAAATAATTACATTCTTTTAAGTATGCTATAAACTAATTAATAAAATAAAACATTAAACACATGATAATTTGTTACACACAATTTTAAAATTTGTTTTGTTCAAAACTTTGAAATGAATACAAATTCATTATTTGAATAAAAGAAAAGTAGCAGAGAATTGAATAAACAACATTGATGTAAAAATTAAATTGTAATTGTATTTAGATGCTTTCTATAAATTAAGAAATGCTATAATATATGATTACCATCCTGGTGGTTTTTGATTGGGATAACCTCCCTGCTGGTGAGCAAAACTTCCAGGATATGTACCATAATGTCCAGGTGGTGGACCTTGTGGAAACCCGGCATACTGGTAGGCATCTGGAAATATTTTCAATAAATTTTTATTTTTTACAAATATTTTGAAAAATATGTACTTACTTCCTGGGTAAGGCAATGTAGCGTAAGGATTAAAACCTTGTGGCATTGGTGGTGGTACATAAGACGGATAGGGTACGTTAGGTCCGGCACCATACGGCATAGGCATTCCTTGAACAGCTTGCGGATATGGTACGCTTCCAGCTGGCACTGTAGGAGTTGGAATTGCTGCTGATGGCATATCTTGGATAAAAAATAAACAATATTGTCAAACTAGTTTTACAAATAATTTTATGGATTTCTGTAGGTTCTAGTTACAATCGAATTGTTGAAACACCTATTCGGCCAAAAATAAGATAATTCTGGAATTTTTTTTTCTCAATAAAATTAATCCATTCGTGTCTTGGAAATAACCATAAATTAAATTATAACTTAATATATAAAATAGTATACATAATAATCCTGAAACTCAAAAAGTAACCTATTTATTACTCTACAGGATTTAAAACTTAATTTTAAAACAAAGGCAGTTTTCAGGCCTTGCAGCAAAAAAGCTTTAAAGAGAAATTTACGGTTTGCTATTGTAGACCTTTTATATGTTATAGCTTTGGCAAATCTTGTTAAATTTAAAACATTTGCATACAATGTGATGTATTATAGGTACAAGATGTAAATTGCACAATTAATTTATCAAATTGTAGTTAAAGGGCGGTTTACATTATACGGTTTACATTATACTACAAGTAATACGACATGTCAAATTTTTGTGTAGAAGAGTACAAGTAGTATCGTCTAAACATAATATGTAATGAAACTGTCCGACATTGAGAGAAAATACGGATGGAAATTTGACAGTCTTACGGCTCTCTTTATGTTTTGAAATTTTTCAAAAACTATTCTACTTCATTAGATCAGGGTTGCGTTTTTCTTATTAATGCTAACTTTTCAAAGGCAAAACTCGTCAAAATAACAGAAAACAGCTGAATATAGTGCAAAATAGATCCAGTTGGCATCACAAATAAGTTTGTAAACAATAAAAAACTTTTGGCAAAAGAACGTGAACATTTTTTAATTTGTTTTAGTTGTTGGTTTCCATTTTTTTTATTATAGCAATGGCTAGTACAACACCAAGAACCTTTTCCTTGTTACTTTTATTTTAATTTGGCATATTTTTCACAAGTACGCGCTCTATTTATTTGTTTTCACTTTTTTATTGTTTTAACAACAGCTGTTTCAATTTTACTTCATTTTATTCAACACCAATAGTGTAATCGTAAGAAAAAAAACCATACGATTTTTAATCTCTATGTTGTCATACGGATTGATTTTCATTTTATTTTCTCTTAGATTTTACGTACGTAAAATCTTACTGTCTAAACTGCCCTTAAGAGTGAATACAACGAAAGTGTTGCCAACACTTGTTTTTTTTTTTTGTAGAGGTATTCAGTGTTTGATGCAAATGGTCTTACGAAAGTAAAATGCGTTATATCATAGCTTTTTTCAAATTAAAAAATTGGTTGTATGTTTTCACAAAAAAGCTATGATATTATGCAGTTGCCCTTTGCATCAAAAACTGAACTCTGCTTGTATAAAAAAATTAAAAATGGAAACTAATACTCGATCAATCACAAATTTATATTTTTCCCTTATTTATATGTTTTTTTTTCGTTTTTAATTTCTTCTAACGATGTTCAAAATAGAAATGGTTGCCTCGCAAATTTCTAATCGATTATTGCCTTTGCATTCTATTTACTATACTACAATGATTTATTACAATGTTTTGTGCACAGATGAAAAAAAAAGAAAACTTGCTTTTTAACTGCACAGAACTTTTCGCTATAAAAAATGTATTGTTCTTAGTTTAACAGTCACAGGTTTTCCATGTTCATCAATCAGATCAAAGATTAAATATTTGTATTATATTTAGTACAAACCCATAATTAAAAAATTCAACCCCTATTAAGGGACTTCTACTCGTACTTACCACTTCCACTGCCTGAAGTTGAAGAATAATGTGATGGCAATGTAGGTGTTGGTCCTGGCACCTGACGGCTTGATTCAGTTGTTAAATCTTTAAGCAATTCTTCTTTTTCAGTTTTACGTGCAAAACAGAAATCAGATATTTTGTTTTGGAACACTACTAATAGTTCGGTTAAATCATTATAGAATTTAGTACCCTCCTTTAAATTTCCTAATAATTCTATGAAACTGTCATAAGCTGTTGCCAACTCTTGGCATAAAGTATCTCTAGAATTGCCACTTGATCCTGTTTCAGCTACAAATTCACTATGAGCAACTTGAATGTCTGTAACCAAAGTCTGCTGACGTTCAACACTTTCTTTGACCTGGCCCTGTAGAGGATTTAGGGTTTCACCGATACGTTTTAGCGACAAAGCTGCTTCATCAATAGCACCATCTTTGCGCAAGGCTTCCAAAAAGTCTTCCTTCATATTGAAGGTAGCTGATTTTAATTCAGATTCTATGGCATCACGCTCGGCTTTTATAGTTTCGACAGCTTCCATTAGATTTTTCAACTTCTTCACACTAAAACAATTAGGGTCTACAGAACCACCAGCTGCTGGCATGGATTGTTGTAATTGATCGATAGGCAATGACAATAGTTCAATACCTTTTTGATTTTTTTCAAATTTCTCGCGTACTATTTTATCAGCAGCTATAGCATTATTTATAACTTCACGATACTTCTTGGCATTAGTCCGAAACATTTCTGTAAGTTTTTCAGATGAGATACGTGTCCATTTCTCCTTGAATTGAGAACGTAATTGATTATCGGAATCACGCTCTTCATCTAACAACCTTTCAGTTTCATCCAAAATTTCACGATTTCGATTTAATAACTCCGGTAGTTCCTTCAAATGAGTTTGAATACTTTCAATACCACCTTTTTGTCGAACTTCGTTCGCCTTTTCAATCAAAGAGGGTGGCAGAGAAGAACCACTATCTGTGCTCTCCACAGCAGCTGGCAAATTTAGACTGGCCAATACACCATTTAAAGTTTGAGTTGCTTCTCTCAACTTCATTATTTCCGCATTAACAATTTCATTCTTGCGCATATCGGAGGACTGCAAAGCACGGTGCAGTTCAACTGGCACTAGATCCTTGAAAAGGTCATCGGAATCTTTAGACATAGGAGAAGATATAGGCAGAGGTTTTGCCAGTTGTGCTTTTCCTGGTGAAGCTAATGTACTAATATCCGGTATCATTTCATTATAAATTAAATCATTGTCCTTTGTTGATTCTGCCAAATTACGTTTAGCCTTATTAAAGTATTCATCCAAATAGGTGGGATTACCGGACCTGTTTTGAGCAGCTTTAAATAGATCAACAGCATTTCGCAAACGTGCTATTTCTTCCCCAATTTTCTTTGCAGCACGACAAGCTAAACTCTGATAGAGTTGTGTTAATGCATGAAATCCGGCTTGTTTGCCAGCTATAATGGGAATCCATTCCTTTTCCCACAATGAACGAACTGAATCTTTTTGCATCGCTCTTAGAACATCGGCGTAGAACTCTTCACATTGACAGCAAAGTTTCGCAATAATATTCTCTTTCATGTTATCTAAAATTAAAAAATATTAAAAAAAATTTTCAATATTTGATAAAATTGGTCGCAAAATAATTCTTGTAAAAAAACATACAGATGGGTACAAATCTATACATATAATAAAATAGTAACCGCCTGTCTGTATGTCTGTCTGCTTTTCATTTGTGTTCACATCACATAAAAACTACTGGATGGATTTTAACAATATTTTGTGATTAGGTACCTTAGTATCCTGATCCCAATATAGGACACTTTGTTATTTCCAAGAGAAAGTGGAGAATTTCCAATTTCCGGTTTAAAGGTACTGAAATTTTCAGTTTAACACGCTTATTTTTCAACACGATTATATTTTCAACACACCTTTTTATTTTTGAAATTTTCGGTTTTAAACTGGGATATTTTCAACATTTTTCAACAACTGAGATGAAAAGAAATCTGGTTTCTAGTTTCTTTTTTGATAACTTTAAGTTTCTATAAAAAGTTTCTACACCCTTTACAGAATCGCACAGATATATTTTGAAAAAAAAAAATTGTTTTAAAGCCCATATATAAAAAGTTATTAAGTTTTTGTCATTTTCTGAAAAATGATTGCTTGCGACGATATATCATGGTCACCCCTTAGTTGTTAATTTTATATTTTTACCTTTTATTATATATTTACAATTTTGTGAGGAGGTACCTTAGTATCTTGATTCAAATATAGGATAGTTTTTTTTCGCAAAAATATCTCATTTCCAAAAAAATAAAGAAAACATGACACCACCTTTTATTTTTGATAGCGGGACATTTTAAACACTATTTACAAAACTCTGCAATAATATTCGAATTAATTTTAGAATTGTATGCAGGGTTACCGCTAAATAAAGAAAATATATAAACCATAACCATAGCACTATAAAAGTGAGTCTTAAAATTTGGTGTGGATTATTTTCAAGGCAAATTCGATTAATATATTGTCAGAACGTCCCGACGTGGTGGGCCCAGCCAGAATTAAATAAATTCTAATTTACTAAAGGTATTCCATTACCTTTAGTAAATTTATAAAAAATATTGTATTTTTTCTCTTTTATTTGCATATTTTGTGCTCATTAAAGTAAGTCACCTGACAAAATATAGTTATCACAATCTTTTATTAATTTTACCTTATATTAGGATAATATTAAGTTAAATTTTAAAATATGGACCAACCCGCGCGTGATTGCAATATTAATAAGTCAATAGGGAATTTTAAGAAACAAATTAAAAAACAATATAATTTTTAATGAAAATTATACAGGTGTAGTGGGAGCAACTAGGTCTAGCCCAATGTTGTGAATTTGTTTAAATTTGCAGCAACGATTCGCTAAGAAATAGGGGCTTCTCAACTTAATGCACCACCACAAGGTGGTGTATTGTCCCCACTGCTATGGAATGTAGCAATAAATAGGCTACTCAAGGATCTAGACTCCTTGAATTTCAAGACTGTCGCCTACGCAGACGATGTGGCGGTGGCAGTGGTATCCATATAGACATTATCACACAAAGATTGGATAGGAAATACAAAATTCCATCTTTCAGGTTACCGACTTTAAACGGGATACCTCTTACACTATCTGAGAGCGCGAAATATTTAGGCATAATCTTAAATAGTAAATTATCCTGGAAAATGAACATCCAGACGAGAGCCGCTAATGCCATTACGGCAATTTACGTATTTAGGAAAGCCATTAGCAAAACTTGGGGAATGAATCCAAGGATTGCAAAATGGCTACTTGAAGCGGTAATCAAGCCGATCTTACTCTACGGAGTTATTGTCTGGTGGAAAGCACTACACATTAGAACTAACATATCTATTTTAGGTGTGTTACGAAATATGGCTATCCTTATAACAGGGGCCATTAGGTCAACACCAAGGAAGGCCATACTCAACTGGTTACCAGTAGACCAACTGGTCAGGGGGCTGGCTTTGAAAGCAGCTATTAGACTGAATGCCACAAATGCATGGAACCGTAGGCCATGGAGTCATGCCGGTATTCTGGGGATCACGAACGTCATTCCCGGTCTTATTGACTACTGTACCCCAATACCCTTCTTCACAAGAAGCTTTGACTTGGCGGAGGGTCCTCCACCTGGAGCAGGCTGTGTACACGTATGGCTCTAAAAGGGGTGATAGGGTTGGGGGTGGAGTTTATATGAAAGAGTTTGGAATCAAAATGTGTTTCAGACTTCCAAATAATTGTAACGTCTTACAAGCAGAGATATATGCTATCAAAAGAGCGGCAAACTGGTTAAGGTACCACAGAATATTCAACAGGGATATCTGGTTTTGTACCGACAGTAAAGCTGCAATACTGTCCTTAACAGGTGTGTTTACCATATAAAACTTAGTCTTGGAATGCCGAACATCCTTAAATGTGATGGCGGAAAATTCAACAGTCCCCCTTAAATTCGTGCGGGGACATGCGACTATTGTAGGCAACTGTGATGCTGATGAACTGTCAAAGAAGAAAATTTTGCTCAACGATACCACCATTAATGTTTATTGTGGCATTCCCCTCTCTGCTTGCGGGCATCGAATAAATCGAGCCTTATATGATCTGGTCCAGGTAAGATGGTCCAATGAATCGACTTGTGAAACGGCGAGGACGATCTGGCCTCTACTGGATCAGGAAAAAACGGCTTTGCTATTTCGGCTGCCAAAAATGCAGCTACGTGATTTAATATCAACGATCACTGGGCATTGCCTATTCGGAACTCATGCAAGAAGAATGGATCTCCATTACAACGATTTCTGCAGAAGTTATCAGGATGAGGAAGAGGAGGAAACTGTCGAACACCTCCTTTGCCATTGTCCTGAATTAGAATAGCAACGCCTCCAGCACCGTGGACAACGGTGCTTTTCAAACCTCTCCTGTTTCTCTCTATTGGAACCGGGCAGGATGAACTCCTTTCGGAGGAGCAGCGGATGGTTTTCTAACCCACTCCCACTTGGCGAGGTATAGACTCTCTTCAACAACCTGGCTCGACCAACCTGCCCTCCGGGGCTACCTCCCCAAATTTCTGACCTTCTTTTTCTGCCTTGAAACTGTCTGTGTTTTTATTCTATGTCTTCTCTCAACGCTTTTTCTCTTTTCTATCTCAACCAGTGAAATAGCTATATGCTATATGGATATGCTTACCAATAGTAATCTGTTTGGATTACTATATTTCGTTCATAAAATATTTATTTAATAAATTGAAAAAGGAATTATGCGTTTTATATAAATAAATAATATTAAATAAATTCCAAATATAATTTTTTAAATTAATTAAAATTAATAATTTAATATTGTGTTAAAATTTTTTGAAATCGTGAAAAATATGTTCATTATGAGCATACATCATATTACATAAACTATGGGCATACCCTTTAATTTAAAATATTTATACTTGTTATTATACTGGACATAGTATTAAACATTCAGGTATGTGATGGAAAACGATCCTTTTCGAAGGGTGTGAAGAATTTCGATCGATTTTGAGAATTATTTTTGAACACATCACCTAGCATGTGGGTTTGAAAAGTATACCAGAAGATAAAAATCAAACAATAATTAAGAATTTAAACAAAAATATTAAAAAAAAAATTAAAAATTAGAAAAAACCAATTTTTATACAAAGCAACAAAATCGTTTTAAAATCGATTCGTTTTCAAAATCGTTTTCCATCACATACCTGATTATTATGTCTAATTTTCAATGGTTTTTCTATAAGGGTTCAAAAGATATATCTCAAATTGTGTCACCTTTGGAACACCTTTTAATTTGTAAGTTCATTTACTTATTACTTTTTGTTATTGGGAGCTACGCAATTTGTTAAAATTTTAAATTTCGGTTCAAAAGACGTACAAATCATGTAAGTTGTATGGAGACACCCCTTAATTTTTAATATTATGAACATTTTTTTAATAGAACCAATTTGTAAACATAATTTAATTGAACTGGAATTGAACTTGTGACTGAGTGGTTACCATCCTAGAAGTGTGTTTTCGAACATTATCGAGCGCAAATCTATAAGTTAATGCATCTTTTCCTCTGTATATGGAAACATAACATCAGTCAAAATTGATCTGTAACTGATCCCTGTGATTGCATAATTTATAATATGAATTAGACCTATTTCATGCAATCACCAAACTTGACTCTATTGTACATATTTTGATTTCTAGTCTCTCTTTCCCTTCGGGCGTCTAACAAATGATCGCCCACTGAAGTAGATTATATTAGAACTTATCCGAAATTTAATGCAAGCAATACGGTTCCTCTTAGATATAACCGGTTTCTTGGCTTGTCGGTTATTCCCAAGACCATTTTCAAATGCCCGAGCCTAACAGTTCGGCAAATAAATTTTAATTTAAGATTATTGACAACCTTAGGGTTTGTTATTTTCGGACATTTTCTCTAACCTCTCGCTCTTACCAGTTTTTTTTTTGAAAATTTATGAAGCTGCAGATTTACTAAAGGAATATTCATCAGAATAAGATTTTTTCTTTAATCCAGCACTAAAATCGTTTATTATTCTTAAAAATAATCTTAGTATTCGCCTCCTCCATGATCTGTAGCTAACCTATACTTTTGTATAGTAAGTTATAACTCCCAAATTCATATGGAAATTAGCGTTTTACGTGTCCTCCAGGATCTGCAAGATCCTTCGTATAGGCAGTCAGAAATTCAGCCTCTATATAAAAAATTTTATTTTTGTATGGTGCTCCACTATACAACTGCATACAACTCAACTATAACTGTACCTCAGCTATTCGAGGTAGACTATCAGCCAATCCTAGAGTGAGACGTAAATAACCCGAAGGCCGAGAAACAAAAATAAATCTGAGAAACTTTACGACTATTTTTTTCACTTTTTAAAGTACTATTAACGAATAAATTTAAGTAGCAAAAAGAAAATAAATTAACGGTAAAAAATCATTTAGATTAAAAGAATATAACAAGTTTGTTTTATTTTTTAATGTTAATCATTATAAAAGCTTAACGTGCCCTGCTCATCCTAGTGAGTTTGCCTTTTTAAGTATGCCTTGGTTATTATATTTTAATAAGAATCCTAGTAAATTTATAAGTATCTATTTTTTATCTCTAGAATAAAAAAATGTTTGCTCAAGGACCTCACCACCTATAAAATATATTATATTCTATTATATTTCTCTATTAAAGTTGTTTAAATAGAAAAATGAATGAATGAAATAGTATAAATTACTTTTTTGGAAAAATTTTTAATAAATACTAAATTAAATAATTATTGTAGTTTTTGACCTTTTTTTATATTCGAATTCTGTTTTTTATCAAGAACAAGGTCTTTTTTATATAAAAATTTTTAAAAGATTTTTATATAAAAAAGACCTTGTGCTTGATAAAAAACAGAATTTTAATAATAAATTTTTTAATAAATTTAAATGTAAATTTAAATTTTTTAATAAAACAAAATTCAGACTTACCCTTTATAGCCTTCAGAATAAAAACTTCCTGGGCTTGTGAAATCATCAAGGCCTGCAAACAGGTTAAAGTATCTTGATTAAGATCTGGGGTAGGTTCTGATGGAACTGCTGCTGGCACAGCTCCTTTTAAATACTGAAAGATACCAGCACTTTGTTGTAAGAGTTTGTTGGCTAATTTTAGACCCTCATCACTATCCATTGACTGGGTAGCAGCTACATGACTCTGAAGAGCAGCGATGTTGAAAAGTACACAAACTTTCTCATACAACAAAGATGTGTGGGCTAATCAAAAATGATTAAACTATAAATTTACAGCACGTCGAAGATACACCTACTTACTTAAACTTATTTTACCACCAAATATTGAACCCTTATCGAAAGCATCTTTCCATTTAAAAGGTATTTGCAGTTCATTGACTGGTATTTTGGTCTCCAACAAACAAATTTGATCATAGTAGCTATAAAAAAATATTGAAAATATAACAATTATTGAAGCAAAAAATTAATTAGTACAATCAGGCAATATAATATACCGACGTCATACGTAGATCAAATAAATAAATATAATGACTCATTATACGTATTGACTATTTTCCTACTATTATAGGTAGCAATGGCTGAAAGAAAAGTTTTACTTACGCATAAACTATTTCTAATGAAGATTCATATTTTTCAAAAAATTTCCATATGGAGGAATTGCGTTGTCGGGCAAACTGTTGCACCGCAGTTTTATAAGTTTCTTTAGCCTCTGCAGAAGCTCCACTATATGTACTTTGTATAAGATTGTTTAATGGTTTTTCAACATCCACTTCAGAGGGTTTTTTAAGCGGCACACCCAACAATTTAGACATGATTTTATAGGATTGTCTTGTTATTTACGCAATATTTTGTTATTCTCTTCACTTATTTCTCTTTATTTTTTAAAGTTTTTAATTTTCCGTGTATAGAGGTAAAATCCTGTTCTTTTAAAAATACATATGTCTACAATGATGTCGTGATTTCGCTAATTGTTTACGATTGCTGAATTTTTTGTAGTGCAAAAGTGCCACAGCAACCGCAATGTTGTCAAATTGGGGGTTTATACCCAAATCAGGTTTTTTTTTTTAATTTAATTATGAGGTTTGGGAATTGGTGATTTTGTTGAGGATAGTTGTGGATTTTAGGAGATTTTTTGGGAATGTTTTTTGTTTTAGTTTTGATTTCACTTTACTTTTTGGATTATTGTAATTTCATTATTATTTCATTTCATTTCAATTTATGCAAAAATAATTTAACCTTTAGAACTTGAACATTGCACATTAAGTGCAATGAATCTAAGATGTTGTTGTTGTTGAAACAGCTCTGCTGTTGTCGGAAATTCTTTCCTGAAATGATTGAAGGTGTAGATATTAATTATTGTCATAGTCTCATGTGGGTGGAACTTGGAGCTGGAAAAATTGCGCAACGTCAATCGGTCTTAACCATAAGTCTATGGGGCGCAGATCCGTAGACCTGTTGGGACATTGAAATAGATGCATCGTGTCATGGAGGCTTCAAACACAGGCTGGGACTATAAGCTCGCGGTAGCAGTTAACAATACTGCACCATACGGCCCTTAATTGTGCTAAGGTAGTTCTTGTTTGCCTGGGAAGAAGCCTCTCATTGTCTGCAATCGCTGGGGGGTGTTCATTAAGGACCCTATTACATCTATAGCCATTCATCGCTCCTAAAACCGCCTGTTGATGTAATAGTTTTTGGGCGTCTGCAATGGCCACTCGGTCTATAAGAGATGGAATAATATTTTGAATGTCATTACGATATAGACGAAAGTCCGGCCGGATGTGACGGGGAGACGGATCTTGAATTACCACTTCATGGTTAGGGTGGGTGGTCATATGACAAGCCACCAGTTATTGCTTTGTTAGTAGCTCATTGTGCTGCCTGACCGGCAGTATCCTAGTCTCCTCATGAAGATGATCTATGTTTGTCATTCTGACACATCCGGTAGCGATTCTAAGTGCAATTTGTAAAACCCGCCATTTAGTGTTGCTGAGGGACAAGGTCCAAATAGGGGCAGCATAACTAAAGAGAGAGCGACCATTTGCCTTGAAAGTTGTTATTATAGTCTCTTTAGTCATTCCCCAAGAGGTGCCTGAAAGAGCTTTTAAGACTTTGTTCCGAGATTTCACTTTCTCGTTGATGTAAGTGGCGTGCGAAGCGAAGTGAAGGAGGCTGTCGAAGACCACGCCTAAAATTTTTGGGTTTCGCACCGTAGGGATACGTCGGCCTTCGATAGAGATATCTAATTCCATCCTTACTTCTTTAGTCCAGGAAGTGAAAAGAGACACCGAAGACTTTGAGGGTGATAGCTGAAGTCTACGTTCCTGTATAAATTGTGAGATGGTGACCAAATATTGAGTAATTTTGGCACATGTCTTGGCTGTTAATACCAGATGAATAGACGGGTGCAGGAAGTTGTGCAAGATATAAGTTGAAGAGTATAGGTGACAGTACTCCTCCTCGTGGCACAGTACTCCTCTAGCCTCTGAACTCAACAAACGCTTGTCTGCCACTTAAATAGTTGGCAACCCAGCGTTTGACATCATTGGGAAGTGTAGAGTTCGGGATGTCATTAATCAGCAAAGAGTGGTCAACCGTGTCAAAAGCCTTAGATAAGTCTAAGGCTGCCACAATTGTGCGTTCACACGGTCTCTGCTGATTGAGGCCATTTTCGATCTGGTTAGCTATCAAATTCAAAGCTGTCGTGGTACTATAGGATTCCCTGAAGCCCTGTTGGTGAGAGGCAAGCGAGAAATGCTCCTTCAGGGTTGGCAATAGTAAAGATTCTAAAACCTTTGCTACGGGTGATAAAAGGGAGATATGGCGGTATGATTCTCCTTTTGTAGCGGATTTATCAGGTTTTAGGAGGGGAACTATCCGAGCAATCTCCCATATATCTGTAATCACCAGCTGATGAATCGAGAGTTCTAGAAGGCGTACTAAATTTTCCAGAGATATTATGCCAAGATTCTTTAACATTAACATAGAGATGCCGTCAGGACCAAGAGCTTTAGAGGGTTTCGCTTTGGAGATTATACATATATTTCACTTTATCGAGCGTGAAGGAAATGGGCTCAGAATTACGTTCAAGATAGCAAATGCTGATAGCGAATGAAGACGGGGGTTTAGTCATTAATATGTCTTAACAAAAGTTTAACTTCATATGAAAAAAAAAACTTTTTATTAATTCTGTTTTTTTTTTATATGAAGTTTGACTTTTGTTAAAACATGTTGAAAGCAAGTGAAAACGAAAAAACATAACATAACAATTCAATTTTCAGGTGTCAAAATCAGCTAAATAAATTAAAAAAGTACAAATCAAATAGTACGTTTTTATATTTAAGTGCTTTTACTTCTATCCAATAAAATAGCAAAATTTAAAGCGCAATTTTTATCCACTTTTTTAAACACGATTATAATAAAAACACGATTTTTTTAAACACGATTATAATAAAAACGATTTTTTTCAGCTGTCAAACACTAATTGAGAAAGCTTATGCACCATAAGTGAACACTAAATTAAATTGAGAAACAGGTTATTATGCATATTTTGGGCAAAAGCTTACACATATCAAATCAAGTCCCATCCCCAAGGACTCGAAGAGCGTCTGGGAACCCTGAACAGCGGCATTTGTTGTCAATTTCTTTGAAAAAATGAGGTTACCAGACTATGAAATTCAGTTTTAACCCTCTGCAGAGTAAACATTTGAAAGGTACATTTTTTTTACCGTAATTTTTATTTTGGTAAAATTTTTAAATATAGTTTAGCAAAGCTACTCAAAATTTCGATTTTGTGAAGCAATGCGACGAAATGGAAATCAAACGAAATCTTATGAAAATTTCACCCGTTTTGAAAATAGACTCTTAATGCGTTCTTTAAATATAGAGGTTTACTACAATAGAAATTAATTCTGAATTAAATATTTAAAAAAAAACTTCTGTTATATTTAATGAAACCAATGCAGATTTTACTCGACTTACTTTCGACAATATTTATAATCTCAAAAGAAAGAAAGCGATAACTAAAAAAACAGTTTGTTATAATTACAAGTATATCTCACTTGATACATTTTTATTTCATATAAAAATTGGCCTTAAAAGTATGATAAATGCATACAAAAGAAATTAATCGGAATCGGAATCAGAAATTTCATAAATTTTTTGCTTTGTTCTGGAATTTCCCACCATATTGAATAGTGTTGCTGGCTTACGTGGCGATGAACGCTAAAAATTAAAAAAAAAATTGGTAATTTACTTTTCAATAATTTCTTTTACTTACTGTAGCCCTTGACGTTTCCAATGCCGGCATTGAATGTTTAGCAAATCGTCCAGCTGGTGATCGAGATGTATTGGAATTATTTGAATTTGTAGATTTTGTAGTTGCAGCTTTACCACCTCTTCCTCTAGCACGACTACCCTTAGTGGTAGCAGAAGAACGTGTTTGTTTAACAGGAACTCCGTCGTCTTCTTCATCCATGTTTTCATCGTTATCGTTGTTATAATTGGAATTAATCAAATTGCTTATCGAAGTCTTGGAAACTATATTTGTAGCACTTAACATTTCTAAAATGTCATCGGAAGTTACGTTCAATTTAAATTGTTGCAATTGCAAGTCCAATTCATCTTCTGCTGGCATTTTGTCCATTAAATATTCAACAGCTTTTACTTTATATGATCTGTATATGGCTTGGTTAATACTAATCAGACTAATGAGAAGGGCAATATATATGTACCTGATTAAATTGTCGGCAGCATTGTTGTCTTTACGATCAACCAATTGGTGACAAATTTCCGTAAGGGCTTTTGTAGACAGAACTTTGAGAGACTTACTATCATCCACCTCATTAAAATATCGTTCTACTAAATCTTCAACACGGACAGCGGATTCGCCCTCCTGAAAAATATAGATAAATTATAAAAATAAAATTGTAGCAGGTTTTCGGTTGCACAAATTATAACATGCCATTTTCTTAAATTGATTCTTCATTTCCTCCTTATCAAAATTCGATTGCTCCTTTTTCTCTTTCTTAACCAATTTCTTAAAATGTATCATATCTGCAGGATTCGCAACTCGGTCATTAAACATTTGACCTAAACGAATGCCATTAAACATTTGATCTTCGTCCGTAAATACTAAACGCAATCGCACAGACGGTAGTGTTGGTTGTTTGGGATGTCCTGTCAGTAAATCCTTAGCTCTTTCCAACATGGCCTCAACTTTCTCTTGAGCCATAGCTCTCACCTTATTAGATGCATCGCCCTCATCTAAACCCAACTCTTCAGCCAAATCCATAATATTTACGGATTCAAATACAAAAGGACGTACAGTCTGCAGTGGTATAGGTTTCATTTGAAACTTGTCTTTATAAATTTCCAAAACAGCCACATGTTTTCGTAATGATTCACCCTCTGCCAGAGAGGTAGGCACAGTCGAACCGGGTTGACAAACATAAAAATCCCTTTTAACATTATGTTCTGGTTCTATGCGACAGTCATGTTCATGACCCCAAATTACAAGATTAAGAAAATCTGGCAAAGCTTCTTCGGGCAAGTAATTTTTAGGACCACGGTCTGCACGATTTTGATGCAAAACCATTAAATGAAACCATTCACCTTCATCCCCTTCCGGTACTTTCATATGAACTTTACGGCTTTCGAAGAGACGCGCCAAACGCATATCTTGTATGTGACTCAGGCCGTAAAGTGCTAATTTAGTATCTCCCTTTTTCAACAGAACTGGTGTTATATCTATTTTTGTTAAATCAGTCCAACGGCCAAAATAGTTAACCAAGCCCGTGGTTGACAATAAATCCAATGAACTTAAGCCACCGAAAACACTAGGATCATCATGATTACCGTGGATGGAATATACCGGTATAGAAATATTCAAATTGGGATCTTCATAATTAACAGTTTCGTTAATGGCATTATGAAAATTTTGACTACCATCACTTAAAAATTCCACCTTAATTGGGCGGTCACCAAATGTATACATTCTCAATAGTTTCATGCATCTACCGATTAAAATTAATAACGATTAATTGTTCATATATATTTGCCTTTTAAAAATAAAGGCCCAAATCTAGTTTAGCGAAGCAATCACAAGAAAAAGTATCTCAAGACGATGCAAATGTAAAAAGGGTAATAAAAAAACACGATTAAAAAATTTTAAAAATTTTACCATCTCCTGAAATATATTTTCGAAAACTTTTAAATGGAACCAATATTGAACTGATATGTTAAGATGCGATAGACACAAGTGCAGTTTTATTTAAAGTTTAGAGGCAGATATTACTCGGAAAATATAGGTTACCACCGAATTTCGTACTTTCTTTTTAAATTTTCTGTCATTTTGATTACTTTTTGATTGATTGATTGGAGTAGCTTCGCAAAACTATATTTTTTCCAAAATAAAACTTACTTGTGCAATGCATTTTGACTGGGTACAGCATCATGGAATAAATCACCACCCAATAAAATGAAATCCACATCCTCTCGTACAGCTAGTTCTAACATTTCCTCGAAGGCGAGAAAACTATCTTCACCTGCAACATTATAAATATTTAGTGTTGATTGGAAAAACAAAGTCTTTGATGCTAACTAAGGCACATTTAAGTTTTCAGGGCAGGAAAGATAATGACGCCAAAATAATTTACCTCTCACTGCATCTTTTTCTCCATACCCCAAATGATTATCAGTTGATATCATTATACGCAATATATTATTAGCATCAATATCTGATTCACTAGTCATTTTTACTGCAAATTTTTACAAAACTCTAAATATTTGGGAGATCTCGCCAAAACCGCGTTAATGGAAAATACCGCTTCTGTGTATATACAATTTTTGTTTCTATGCCAATCACATTAAATTAACACACCAGGGTTCTAAACTTTCAAAATTTTAACTCTTAATGTAACCACCTGTCTACATTAGCCATCAATTTGTGTTAACACTAGTTAACACTAGTTAACACAAATTGATGGCTAAAAAAAAACTAGAAGTTTGAGTTATGTTAACATAAATTTATGGCTCATGTAGGCGGGGGTTACGTAGAATTTTTAAGAAAGCAATTAACAAGACGGTTTAACCTGGTGTCTATACCTGACAAAAATTTGTCTTGATAAAAGTCAAACTTTATATAAAAAACCATTCCCTACAAGAAATGGATGATTGAAACTAACACATGAACAATGAAAACTCATACATACACAAAAATAAAAAATGAATGTGAGTAGCAGAGTTGAATTTTTTCGTAAAATACAATTCTGCCACTGTAATTTGAGTCGTAAATTGTAAAATATATCCGCGTGTTTTTAAAATATTAAAATGATTGTCATTATCGTTTAAGGTCAATCAGGCCGTCCTTGTTGCTCGGTCTTGAAGTGGTTTGCGTCTCCCTCTCGCACTGGCTGATTGGCTTCCACGGTTAGCTGTACCGTGGTACAGTTAATTTGTGTTTGCATCAATTCAACTTTTATCAAGACAATTTTTTGTCTAATATTGACACTGGGTAATCTAGTATCAGGTATCTAGTACCTGTTAAAAATTGTAATTGACTAAAGTCAAACTACATATAAAAAAGTTATGAAGTTTTATAGCACAAAGCCCAATATTCATGCTTCGCTCTCTTATAGGGTTTTTACACTGATCAATATGTAATATCTACCATCAATTTGCGAAGATGTTGACATCTTTCCATAATAATTACGCAGGGCTAAAATTCTATATCTTTCAAAATCTTCACAAGATATTCCTATTAGCACGTTTCCACGAAGCCCAATATTCATACTTCGCTCTCTCATTCGTGCTTCACACTCCAATCATGTTTGAATCAACGTACTTCGCTGTACAACATTTTGAGAGCGAAGCTCTTTGTTTTGAGATGATTCAGTTTGAATATACTTGCGTCTTAACTTTTAGTTTTTTGACAGTTGAGTTGATGGTACATGTTAGATGTAAGAGTATGTTGCAAATGTAAACCGCCGATTCACATTTTCAACATCTTCCATACGTTTCACTAAGATGTTGGTCAGTGTAAAAAGCCTATTATTCGTGATTCACATAATAATCATGTTTAAATCAACGTTCTTCGCTATACTAAAACAAAGGTCAAATTTATTTTTTTAATATTTAGTAGGAACACCTTAAGCATCTTTTACTGCCTGAAGATGGCTGGGCATTGACATCCCTAAATTTTTAGTGATATCTGGAGTAATTTCGGCCCATGCACGAATTAATGTGCTTTTGAGAGTCTCTCGACTTGTAATGTCATATTTTCGCACTAATCGTTCCAAAACATCCCAAACCTGCTCGATCGGTTTAAGATCTGGGGACTGAGGTGGGGAATTTAGCTCTCGTGGAGCCTAGTAAAGAAGCCAGTCTCGAACTATGTGAGCGGTGTGCTTGGGGTCGTTGTCTTGTTGAAAAATCCAACGATTTCCAAGACCCAAGCTTTCGACGGATGGTTTTAAATTTTGTTCCAGTATACTTTTATATTGACGTCTGTCCATATTACGATCGACGAAAACCAAACGACCCACCCCAGATGATGCTATAGCTCCTCAAACCATAACACTACCACCACCATGTTTCACCGTAGGAATTTTATTCTTCGGTTCAAGTGCAGTATTGGGTTTACTCCACACATTTGGTCGGCCGTCGCTTCCAAAAATATTGTACATGCTCTCATCGGTAAATAAGCCAGTTTTCCAGAAATTCAAATCCTTATTTAGAGAAGCTCTTGCAAATTCGACGTAGGTTCCGATTCTTAGCAGAAATTAGTGGTTTCTTTCGCGGCGTTCTACTTCTAAAGCTGTTTTCATACAAAATATTTATAATTGTTCGTTAATAGCCCATTCAGGCTGCCACGAAATTAAGTAATTTCGAGCTGAAATTAAGAACGAAATCTAAAGTTTTCATACTGGGCTTTTTGACATTTGAGTTAATTTCGCAAACAGCTGATCACGTTTAGTTACATTTATATAATTTAACTATTTTGCAAAAAGTTTTCGCAAAACACTTTCGTATTGATTTAAAATATACATGAATATTAAAAACAACACTACAACAAAATTAATGTACAATTATGTATATATTTCCATTATTTCATTTGGCTTTTAATTTTTTTTTAAACAAAACGGACTTTCATGGTTGTAAATCTGGTCATGGTTGCAAAAAAATAGCTTTTTCTACAAAACCAGCGTTGTCTATCGTAATTTCAAGTTAATTTCGACGAAATTAAGTAGAATGAGTTAATTTGGGCAATGGTAAAATGTATGCGAAATTACGTAATTTCAAGTTGAAACTCACTGAAAGTTGTATTTCTTTTCTTTTTTCAATTTTTTTATATTTTGAAATATTTTAGTTTTTACTTTCTGTACCTGAATGATAATATCGTTTGTCAAAAAAGTCAAATATGCGAAACTAACGGCATTTTTATGTTTACTCTGTATATTCTATAGTATTGGGGATGCTACACTGTATGTAGATTTTTTTCCCACTGATTTGTGTTATATTCGAGAATATCTTTGCTGAAATGAATATATTTGTAAATTTTTATCTATAAATAACTTTAACTATTAACGTAAGAATTAATCTCATACTAAGTTGTTTTCAAATATCACTTTAAAAGGTGAAATCTAAAAATATTGGGCTGTATGTAGAGTTTTTTCCTAGACTGTGGTCTACCAATGCATAAAGTGGATTAGGACAGTCGGCGTTGTAACACCTATACAAAGTGAAAAAATTTTATCATGTACCTAGAGATATACAATAGATGGAGCCTTGAAACTTTGCACAAGTAACCCTCAGAGTAATGTAGATAGTCTAGAAAATACAGACAGGATAGGGATAGTGGCAGTGGTACTTCCTACAAAAAGTAAAAAATCATTATCGTGTTAATATGTATAGTCAAGCAAAAAAGAGATTGGTTGGGAACAGGAGGCGTCGTACCTTGCATATAAACTAAAACCTTTTTTGATATGAGAATAACGTGCGTTTTCGAGTTAAAGTTTGGCCATACTTTTCTTCCGAGTTTATTGTATTTTTGTGAATGGGTGCAGCGAAGCTCAACGGGGATAGCTAGTTTATATATAAACAACACTTAATTTTATTTTGTTCTTTGTTTACATTTTCATTCAAACAAAGAGAGTTAGTTCAGATAAACTTGCGATAAAAATTAGAGAAGAGACAAATTATTCATGCTTCGCAAGTGGATTCAAACTGAATCATCTCAAAACAAAGTGCTTCGCTCTCAAAATTTTGTATGGCGAAGCACATTGAGAAGCATTCATATTGGGGTGCGTGGAAACGTGTTACAAGCAAATAATTATAATACTACTTAAAATAAAAAGGTTAAACACGAATAAAAATAAATCAAGTGGTAAAAAAAGAAATCGTGTAATAAATTTTAAAATCCAAACAAAACGAAGCAGGTATGTGTCGTGTAAATGGTATTATTTGCAGTTATAATTCAGAGAGCGAATCAAGTACTTCTTTTGTCGTGTAAACATGGTATTACTTTTTTCAAGACAAATTTATGTCAGTTATAGATACTAGGCAAAAGCAGTGTAATATGGTTCAAGGCATGGCATAATTAAATATGCCATGGTTCAAGGCATATTTAACCAGGTGGCATCACTATTGCAGGTGACAATTTTTTCTTAAATTTTCGTTTTCCTTTGTTTCGCATGGAGCATATAATAACCGCGGGAAGACGACGTATTTTAATGCCCAAAGCTATTCCGGTAGTGCAACAGCAGGAGAATATGCATACTACTGAAATGCAAACAATGCACATTAGTGAAATGCATACAAATGCATACAAATGGCTGTAAGAAACTTCTAAAAGTAAAGCTGTAGTTTCCTAAGGTAATATTTTATTTCATTTCATTTTATGAAATTATAATAAAAATTATAATAATTAATTTGTAATTTAATTAATTTGTAATATAATTAATTTGCACTGCAGGACGTTCCAAAAACACGGAAATATATTAAAATGCAGCTGACTGAATCGCCATCAACCACCAATCGGTCCTTTTCAGGACCACCAAAAATATTTAAAAAAGAGTTTTTAAATTTCAAACATATTGAAATTTTAAAACAGTGTTACCCAAACACATACTATCAAATTGTATGCTTGTAAGGAGCAAAAACAAAAAAAGTACAAAAATTTCTAAACTTAAACAGATTTTGTCCTTTTTTAAATTATGAACTGTTGAAGAGTATAAATAATAAATAAAAGGTTTAATTCGTTATAGTTAACAAGGTTATATTTTAATGAGAAAAAAATTAATTAAAATGATACAAATTAAATGATAATTAAAAAAAATCTTAATGTTAACTTTTGAATATTTTATTTTTTAAAATATACACACAATTTATAAAACTTACCAAACAAAATTTCTTCATTTTCTTTCTTTTCATTTTCTTTCTCTTTACACATGTTTATGACAGCTTTTTTGGGAATTACACAAACAAAATTCCCTGCTGTTGTTGTATTGTTGTATTTGTTGTCGTAGCAATGCCACCTAGTTAAATATGCCTTGATATGGTTGGTAAAAATGCCGTTTTTTTCTAAATTTCCATGATTTTGAAATATCTAAGTTGACAACGCTGGTGTCAAATAATGCTAAAGAAAATAAAAAAATTTCTGCGTTTTTGTAATAAAATACCATTAAAATAAATGAATGAATGAATAAATAAATAAAATCAAACCTTTATTAATAAACGGTAAAAAATGGCAACAATCAAAAGCCCAAAAGAGGTAGTTTTGGTAAATTTTC
The DNA here is from genome assembly GCA_949628195.1 of Phasia obesa. Classification (NCBI taxonomy): domain Eukaryota; kingdom Metazoa; phylum Arthropoda; class Insecta; order Diptera; family Tachinidae; genus Phasia; species Phasia obesa. The sequence goes on along the minus strand of OX451215.1, from coordinate 57,887,303 downwards.
ATGAAATTCCTGAAACGATATGTGTTGAAACTCGGTTTATAACACAAGCAGCGGCCAAACAAAAGAAAATTGAACAATTAAGCATTAGTAATAAAAATGTAACTTTGAATTTAAATAGACTAGAAGATCATCAGATGGTATCAGCAAATAACTGGCAACAAGTTTCTAAACCTACAACAGTTCCACTTAGTGTTCAAGCAAAGTTGGCAGCAGCCCCAGGAACAACTGTGCAACAATGTCAACCTCTTCAGCAAACACGAACTGCGGCCACAAAAGTGCCATTTGCTACAACTTCAACGAACTTAATTAGTAATAACAAGATTTTTAGTAATTCATCGCACGGAAATAGTATAAACTCTGCAGCTACCATGCCATTAACCAAAATTGGTACAGCCCAATTACAAACACTTAACTTGAATTCTTCAGTCTTGCATGCTGCTCCCTTGGTACCTACAAGTACTTCAAACATTACCAATATACGGTGCAATGCTGTTGACCAAATACAACAGACCGACATTTCAGCTTTTAATATGAATTCTGTCGCCGTACAATGTAAATTTAGTGATGAATTAGAGGATTTGGACGTTGAATGGCCAACAATAAGAGAAGCGTCTTTTGAAAACCTAGATAATATAGAAACTGAAACGCAAAATTTTCTAAAATTCATTAATGAAAATTCAACGCAACATAAAACCTGTAAAGAATGTTTAATATGTGGTGAATTATCCAAGTCAAACAAATATTTCTATGGTCATATGGCAATTCACCAAGGACCAAGAGTTCTATGCTCTAAATGTGGCCAAAAGATGGATCACGAAAACTTGCTTTTTCGACATAAATGTCGGAAAGCCCAACAACTAGAATACTCAGTTTTACAATGTCCTAGTTACACCTGCAGTGTAAAAGCAATCTCACTGTTGGAACTCTATGACCATATAAACGAACATGACAATAATCGCATGTATAAGTGTTCTTGTCGCAAAGGTTTTTGCACCAGTCAAGAATTTTTACGTCATCTACTAATTAGAGCTAAATGTTATACCAGCGCTAAAAGAAAAAGATTTCGTGTATATGGTTTGGAATCTCATACAGATCGTAAATGTCGCGTTCGAGTCTTTACTCTGCACACTTTTAAGAAACGTACAACTCTAGTAAAGACATTCTTATCACAACGAGTAGATAAAAAAGGAATCTGTAAGATTTGTCTGAAATTCTTTGCCAACAAGTCAGAATACAATCGACATCGCGTTATTTGTATTACGAAATTTCGGAAAAGATTGATGCGAAAAAGACGAAAATAATGGCTTAAAATTTATAAAAATTGTTTTTTTTATTTTAAAGTTATAAATTCATTTGAAAAAATAAATATAAAAAATACATCTGCTGAATATTTTGCAATAGGCTTAACTTAATTAGGTACGTGATAGAAAACAAACGTTTTCAAAGGGTGTGATGAATTTCGTAAAATCCATTAATAATTTAGACAAAAATAAAGTGAAAAATTAGTTAAAACTAATTTTTATAAAAAAAGTAGGTAGGTATATCACAAACCATTTTCGAAGCGAATATCCAATTGATTGTGCTACTTGGCCAGTGCTTGTTCTCAGCAACAGCTGTAAAGACCGAGCTGAGGAAGAAACTTTCAGCATAGCAGAATTCTTAAAACAAAATCGTTAATAAAATTCAAGTATTTTTAACATATATATTGCATTTTTCTATATAACCCTTTTAATTTCGAATACAACTTTTAACAAAATCTCTTAATAGATTTACAATTAACTTGACTTTTGAATTCCATGTGCCTTACTTAGTCCATCATACAGCTGTTTCTTTTCGGAATTAATTTCATTTAACGTTTGCAAAGCTAACTCCAATTGTATTTTTTTTAAAGCATGTGCGGTAACGTATCTTTCGATAAATTTGACACATAACTCATCAACTTCAAAATCTTTGGCCGTTTTACCAATTGCTGTTTCGATTTCCTCATGTATATCATCGTTAATTGAAGGTTTTAATGTACTTTTCAGTGCTTTGAAAGCTTCATCTTCTATAGAACTGTACTGGTCTAGCTTCGCTAAGATTTCAGAATAATTTTCTGAAACATTATGGATTTTATAGTACAGAGCAATAAGTTCAGCTCCATTACGTAAATAGTCACGTCTAATCATATCATATAGCAAATCATCGATTGATCTATGCCAGACATAAAAAAAGGCCATGGGACCAAAGTGGCGTGTAGAACGTAACTGATCAAACTCTTTAGATTCATTTAAATGCTGATACACCTTGGCACTAATTCTATGGAAATCCGGCTCGTAGGGATCATATTGAACTAATAACCGATCCATAACGAATTCATATTTATGTTCCTCTAAACATCTATTTAAATGCTCATCTTCAAACATTTTAGGTGTCTGTATATTACGACCCTCAAGGGGCACATACAATTGTTTCATACGTTTAGCTACATCCATAGGGGCATAATGCAAAGCTCCATCAATGTCACGCACCACTACTTTACGATCCGTATGCCGTTTACCAAATGTTATGTCTGTAATCACAAATTTTGTATTAGAGAAACCTTTTAAAGCTTTATCTTCCGAAATTATTGTTTGTTTATCTTCTTTAATTTTTACTACTGGAGGCATTTGTATTTTTATTGTGGCTCTTTCAACAGCTTTACGAAACTCCTCGTCTAATTCTTCGGTAGTCATAAATTTATATTCTATTGAATTATCCTTGACAGTTTTTTTGCGGAATATTTTACTAAGCTGTAACTGGGTAATGGACTTTAGTAGCTTTTGAGTTTCCGGATCAGTAAACAAAGGCTGCGGGTCACTATCATATGACAGTACTACTCCCTTATTTGAAGCAGCTCGAATAGAATTTTTAATGGCTGTATTGCGTATGCTCGTTAACAAATTAAATTGTTTTATCAAAGCCATTTTTATTTCTATTTGATAATAATGATTTTATAACAATTCTCTTTAGAAGCTTCTGCTGCATGAAAAATTTCGTAGCTATGTAGCTCCAGGAATTATTAAATCAGAAAAGAACGAAGCCAAACGACTGATAGTCGCAACTTATCCGCCGCCAACTTTACTTCTTATGCTATAGCCGCAGCAGACTTGACATTCGACTAATTATGCGGAAATGAAAAAAAAGTAAGTAAGCGGATTTTTGATAAAAATGTTTTTTTGTGCTCATTCGAATTTTTTTTAAATTTAGTTAGATAGTACATTTAATAACTTTTTTTTTTTTTGGAGTCTGCCCAAAAAAATTGGTAAATGGCAAAGGTACGAAACCAAAGCGCCAGAGTGTGATTGCCTTAGCTGTAGGAAGTGAGACTCCAAACACAGCTAGGTAAAATAAATGAGAGTTTAATGGTGCTCCTCCAGTGAAAATCTTGAGTTTATTGAATCTCCTCCAGTTAAAAATTGAGTTTAATGGTGCTCCTCCAGTTAACAGTTGAGTTTTTTAAAATGGTGTTCCACCAATGTCCGACTTATTGAAATTAAAATTTATAGGTTATAAACGAAACCAAACGATTACACGTGGCTGATTAAACAACCACCAATAACAGTACCGTAGTACAGCTATTAGAGGACGCCAATCAGCCAGTGTGAAAACGAGACGCAAACCACTCGAAGGCCGAGCAACAAGGACGGCCTGATTGACTTTAAGCGATAATGACAATGACGCACGTGTTCCCCGACCCAGAGCTACTTTACGACTTGTTTTTTTTTTTAATTACCTTTCCAATGATACCCATATTACTCTATTTCGACGTATCATATTCGAGATATACCATACATTACATCGAAACTTTGTGAGTCCATAACTCCGAAACTAAGGGCCGCCTCCAATTTAATATTTTTTGTTTAAAATTAAATTTTACACACAATATAATGTGCGTCAACTCGGTTTGTTTCACGGTAACATTTAAAATACATTTTCTACACGCTCAGATAATTTTTTTCCATATGTTAAAGGAAAATGCACTACTAAAAATCTTCCAGCGAAAATATATGACTTAAAATTCTGTTGATTACTGAAAGTAAACATAATATATTAAATCAGTTTTGACTCCTAAATGTTTACCTCAGATGTGAACTCAAAAAGTCAGAAACTAAATCTAGATCTAAAATTCCATAGGGTCGTGTTGTTGAGAAGAATTGTGGTGGGTTGTATATAAGTTTAAATAATTTGTTATGAACTATTTGCAGTATTTTTTACAAGACCAAACAAGTGATGCATAGAAAATTCAAGCATACAGACGTTATAATAGAAGTTTTATTGGCAATATTCAAGGTAGAGTTTATATTAACAAATGGATATAATCGACGGATTAAAATGTTCACTTTATATATGTTAAAAAGGGTATGGAGGCTAAAATTCATTCTAGGATCAATCATTATTGCTCCCGTTTAATGAAATTTTTGTGATAAACAATATTTTCCCGCGGGATAAAACATATTTTTTTTCTTGTAAACAGCTAAAGCTGTATATGGGGTTACCGCCGTTTAAACATATTTTTCCCTTATTAAAGTATGATAATATGTATGTATGTATGTAAATGCTCCTTTTAGATTAGCTGTTAAAAATGGTTTTACACGGCTTGTGTTTGTCATATGACTTGTCAGTTTGATAACCCATATGTAATTTCATGTGTTTGTCAAAATAGACATTTTACATACGGTTTATAATTTTTGCTTTCAAACGTACATGTGTAATTACATCTGACATAACCTACAATATATATTTTTTCCGCCACACAGTTTTGTATTGCCAACCACAGCTGATGCAAAGATGGAATCGTTGTGCTTTTCCACGCTTTTAGTGGTTTTGGTACCACAAAAAACCTAAAGTAGCAAAATATCAAGTTGGCATTACAGGATGTCAGATGCTTTGTCACATCAAAAGAGAACACGTTCTAAATGAAAAATATCATATGTATTGTACACATGGGAAACACACATGTTATGTTTCAAAAGGTTTACATGATGTGTTTAGAATTTACACATGGAAAAGTGACAAGTCATATGACAAATACACGCCGTGTAAAAGCACTTTAAGCAAGCAATAGACGATGGGACCGTCGTTACAGCAATTCTAGAAATCAGTTGTATTTTTATTCCATAAAGTATACAGTTAAGTGTGCGATCTCATGTACAATTTCATTCAACGCGTATGCCACATTGATGTCGTTCGCAAATAATACTTAACATTCCATGTTAACTGCAAGATGGTCACAACGTCATTAAACAATAAACAACATAAAGTAGTAGGCACACAAGCGTTGCGACTTATTCTACAACATATCAGTAAATCAAAACTTTTTGATCTTTCGTCCATTTGGCACACAACTTAATTTAACAAGCCGACAAACGTTGCAACTCGCGTGCCACCTATTCAAGTTGGTAGAACGGTCGTATCGTTTATTATTACGCATCGGCTTCGTACTTTGATCAAAGGGCTCTCCTAAACGCAGTTGTAGAATAAAGTATTGTGAACGCAGCCTATATACGTACGATTAAAATCAACCAAGTAAAATCGTTGATTGAACACACTGCGTTGCATCTTAAGTGAAGAAGAAAACGCAAAATACATAGGCATGGCATATTTAACTAGGTGGCATCACTACTACAGGTGACTTTTTTTACTTACATTTCATTTTTTCTTTGTTTACACTTTGCTAATGTCAAAGTGCTTGCTTTTGTTTACGAAAATAATCAAAAAATTGCTTTTCAACCAAGTGCCTTAATAAGTGTTTATAAGTGTTTTTTTTTTATAATTTATACATAAATTAATAATAATCACAAAAGTGTATAAAAATTAAATTGTTGTACTTGTGAAATCTTATTGTTTTTAATAAATATGCGGTGTCTTTTATGTGATAAGAAATTTGACCCTGCATCTGATGAAACATGAAAAACAAGCACCAATCGGTCCTTTTCAGGACCACCAATAATATTTAAAAGAGAGATTTAAAATTTCAAACATTAAAATGAAACTTAAATAAATCAGTCAAGTGATACTGATTATTGAAAGCGTTAAATTTTAGACACTATTAACCCAATGGATAAGTCTGCAATAATAGAATTTATGTTATTAAATAGTTTTTCACATCTTTTATTAAAATACTTATTATAATATATATAAAGAAGATTTATACATTATTTAATTATGAATATTTTAATTATTAACAATTAAAATTCTCTTAAAATATCCAATTCTTCGGGCAAAGCATAAATTCCAAGCTGTTTCTCAATTATTAAATCCTGCAAATGTGACAGCTCCTGTGGCACATATGTAGCACCACCATTACTTAAAGCCAAAAGCTTTTTGGCATTTGTGATATTCTCCAGCTGGTTAGGTTCCAAATTAAGTGCATAAAGGGTTAGTAGTTTAGAGGCTTTATCATACTTCTGCCATTTTACCAGCATTTCGGCATATGTCAGGTACACAAAAGCCAATTCAGATTGCAAATTTTCTTCCTTATTATAGGCCTCCAAAATATTTTTAAATATATTTTCTATATTTTCCTCTGATACCTCAGCATACTCAAATAAAACAAATTCTACATAAAGCTGTATACAATTTTGATTTTGATGTTGTTTAAGTAGAGCTTTAAAACGTTTGCGAGTTTGTTGTATAAAATCGAATGGTATTTTGCCGTTAAGCTTTTCCTGTATTAACAGAAAACGTTCAAAACGGCACCACGACTGTAAAAATATTAATCTCTTTCTTTCATCAATCTGTTCATAAGACTGGGAACAATTTATGAGTATGGAATTGCTAAGAAAAGTGGGTGTATTAACCATTTGCTTGCTTAGGTCAAACAAACTCGAAAAAAAATCTTGATGGTCCCATGAGCAAATATAATCTGGATTTACATACACCGCCAATAAATCTTCTATGGCATCAGTATTGCCCTGCAATTGAATCGCCAATGTGTGGCTGTTTATAAATGGTAGTTTTAAAACTGCTCATACAAACCTGACTGCCTTAAAAACAGGCAACAATTATAGAACAATTCCAGCATAACTGCATCATAACATCATAACTGACTTGAATATTTATAGTCTGTTTATGATTATGAAACATTTTTTTCATACATCTTTCGTAGATCCCCAAAACCTCTTGGACAGTACAGCGCGCCATAGTTCCTTGTGTGCACATTATTAAAGCCTGCCACAAAATAAGACAATGGGGATCTTTCTCTATCAATGGCTCCAACATTTTACTAACATCGTGAGACGTAGAGGCTTTAGTTATTATATCAATGTATATTTTGTATAACTCTTCTTGTCCGGGAGATAAAGTAAAGCTTTCATTACATAATCTAATGTCTTTTCAGCTACTCTTAACCGTGACCATTTATAAGGGTTTTTATCCTGCAGAGCGATTAATTCTTGCCAACTAGTCAAATTCTTACAATTTTCTACCGTTTTGCGATTTAATTCACCCACCCAAGTGTACTCATTTTCATCCAATGCATAGGTAGGATTTGACACATTCCTGTCATTTTGATCATCTTCTTTGTTGCGATAACGATAATAACGTTTCTGTTTGGATTTTTTTCTATATTAAAAATGTTTCCCCAAAGTGTGGTAGTACACACGATATCTAGGACAAGCGGGTTTATGTAGTTTCAATGGTGTTATACTGTTTGGCTTTATTTTTATCGACATAAAATTCCTGTTTAGTAGTTGTTTCTATAACTTTGCGATTTCCTTTCCCTAAAAGTAAGAAATTAATTTTTCATTGGTAATGTTAAATAAAATTTTATAAAGAACAAAATTTGTAAAACTTACCAAGAAACCTTTTTTCAATTATTTTCCTTTTAATTTGCTTTTTGTTGTCACATGTTTTTGACAGTAATCATTGTTTTTACACAAACAAAGTTGCCTGCTGTTGTTGTATTGTTGTACTTGTTGTCGTAGCAATGCCACCTAGTTAATTATGCCATGTACATAGGAATATCTTGAAAATATTGAATTTTGTATCTTTATTTAGTTGGTATATTAACATAATAAATAAGCTGTTGTGTAATGAATACCAAAACGGTAGATAAAATACCAAACGAAGGTAGTTACGGATCAGAACTAGAAAATAAACGTAAACGCCGATGTTCTTTAACGCAATCAGATGAGTCACCCAAAAAGAAAACACATTTGGTGGAAGCAGAAGACAAAGAAAGTGAATCGTCAATAACAAATGGTGGTGGGGCTGATAATGATATTAAATCACAGATTTGTGTATTCACGGATAATGACGAATTACAAACAGGATTCTTGCTAGAAGAATTGTGTGATGAGGTCTTATATGAAATATTCAAATTTCTAGATACCTGGTCGTTGATGGCCTTAATGAAGTAAGTATTTCTTTCCAATTATGTAAATAAATTTCTGAATTTATGTTGCATTTATCTTAGTGTATGCAGGCGTTTTCAAAAATTTGTTTTGGACAAACGCTTATGGAAAAATATAGATCTTTGCGAAGAACCTTTGCCTTTAGGTATCTTGGAAGACATGCTTGAACGATCTCACGATAAGACTAGAACCATCAAACTGCGAGGACCATCACCTTCTCAACACATCGAAGGTGAAATTCAACACTTTAATCAAACAATACGCAAATCTTTTACTACAAGATGCACAAAGTTGGTAACCTTGGAACTATATGGAGTGACGTTAGATTTTAATCAGGTATAAACGAGTATTTTATGGTTTTATCCTCTTAATATATAAAAAACTATCTATTCCCGGTGCGCTTCGCTACCCCTATCGCCAAATACAAAGTAATCATATGGAAAAGTTGGCATCCAAGCTTAATCCGAAAAATTCCCAGTTTTCTCAAAAAAGCTTATGCCAAATTTAGAGAGTTTTACTCTTACAGAAATAGATATAGGATAATTATTTTATATGAGGGATCAAAAAAACAATGTTATTCTCAGTGTAAAAAATTTCAAGTCCCTATCTGTTAGATTCCTATAACAAACGATTACAATTTTTGTCTTTGTATAGTTGGTAGTACGACCACTGTTCTAGTGCACTATGTTTTTGTTAGACTATGCCCATTAACATAAGAGTTATTTTTGCGAAAATCAAAAATCTATTATAGTTCTACAGCCAGTCTTCTAGACACTGCGCCTTTGTAAAGGGGCTATTGTACATAATTTCAAGATCCTACTTATTATAGTTCTCTAAATACACGATAATAATTTCACCTTTATATGGTACCTCCCATTACCACGGCTACACTATGGGAGTCCTATGCTAGGGTGCGGGGGTACTTGTTCAAAACTACCAGGCTACCTATTGTAGCACTAAACTCAAAATTAAAATACAGACTGTGCTTTACTAGACTAAATATATTAATATGAGGGTTACTTGTGTAAAATTTCAAGAGTCTACCTATTATGATTATGTACACAGTAATACCTTTTCACTTTGTATGGGAATCCCATTGTTTCAATTTATCCAATTTCTATGTCTTATTATTAAGGGGGTTATAAGTGCAAAATATACGCTCTTCGTGTTACAGTATGGGGTAAAAATCCAATTATTCTGATCCAATATGCGATTCTCTAGAATATGAATACTAATCTAAGGTTTACTTGTAAAAAAGCTTAAGAATCTTCCTATTGCAATTCTTTAATTACACGATAATAATTTTTCACTTCGTATGAGAGATACAACGCCGACTATTTTAATCCATCCGATTTTTGTCTACGCTATGCATATTAACAAGAGAGTTAATTGCACGAAATTTCAAGATTTTGCCTATTACAGTTGCCAAGTAACGTGATGATAAATATTTATTTTGTAGGGGAGGAGCCACGTCCACTGGAAATTTAAAAAAAATGATATAACCCACCACAAAGATAGGAACAAACTGTGAAAATTTCAAAAGAGCGGTCCACTATTGAAGGCAGTTGGTATAACTTTCCGACATTTTATGCTTTATAAATATATATTAGTAAATATTTTATATTAATTGAGATAATAGTGAATAAAAATTTAATTGTGGTTAGATGATTAGTTTCCAACGGGGATCGCAAATAATTTTACAAATTTTAACCAAAAAATTTATAATGAAGGAGAAATGCTACAAAATGAAGAAGTACACCAACATAATCGTTTTTACGATGACTATGTATTAATTTTTTTTAAGTTTTATTCAAAAATTTAATTGAAAACTATTTATTAAGTTTTATTATTTGCTTATGTCCATGTTATTAAAAATTAAGGTTTACTTGAAGTATTCTTTATGACAAAATTCCATTCAAAATTTGTCATAAAGTATCTATAAGATTTTTTTTAGAACAATTTTAACATGCCTTGGATGATATAGTTTACTATTTTGTGTTAAATTATGAGATTTATGCTATTTATGTTCAAACGTTTTTGTGTTCTAATTAAAACTTAAAATTTAGAAATAAACTAAAAATTACCAAAGAATTTATAGTTTACTCGCCATACTAGAAATTCTGACCGAAATCTCTGCAAAAATCGCTTTTTAAACAAATAATAATGAAAATTTCTCAAAACACATGTAATTAAAAAAAAAAACAATGTTTTTTTTCAGATTACTCTTAAAGATTTTCCTCCATCTCTTAATCGTTTGGTACTAAACACTTGTAACGTTCGTGTAGTCAGCAATAAGGCATTATTTACTGGCATCGATACGATTTTAGTCAATTTAGAAGAATTGGCCATCGAGAATAACACATGGTTTGATCCCTACTATATAATGCCCCTATCAAAACTACCACTATTGCGCTATTTAAGTCTTAGGGGATGCTGGCAAATGCAGGAATTTATACCCTATGGAAGTATAGCAGCTCGACATGGTTTTAAACAGTTAGAAGTATGTAAATATATAAAAAAATGTCTGCTTAAATGAAATACAATATATTTTCTTAAGATTTTAGATTTACGTGATACCCCATTGAATGATTCTGACTTACAGTGCTTTAATGCTGTTGAGACCTTAAAGGAAATTTATTTGCAATATCCAGAAGATCAGTCGATTGAACAAACTTCACCTTCCTCAAAGTGTCAAAATGATACAATTAGTAATCAAATTTCAAATTGTCTCACAGATTCAGCAACAGATGCAGAAAAACCGACAACATCAAACGAACTAGCGCTAGGCACGGAAGCTCATTCATCCTCTAGCACATCTACCGGTACTTGTAAAAATGAGACTAAAAGCGAGGAAACATACGATTTATTAGAAACTCCGTTGTCTATAAATGAATCCACGTCATCGTCCTCCTCCTCTTCATCATCATCTTCTTCGCCCAAGACGGCAGATAATAGTAATACTGCAGGATCAGCACCAAATACTTCTTCCTCAAGATGTTTTGGTTTATCATCAAATATTGTACCTTTAGTGGGTACAAATGCACCGCCACGTAGTCGTTTTTTACCACGGCCGGATCACATTTTTTATTTGGACGTACGCAATCGGACGTCACCTAACGCTGTACATTTTAATATTCGTGATCACAATAATTTAAGACATTTGAGACTGCCCAGCCACGAACAACAACAGAACCAGCAACAGTCACCGCCACCCGTTATTGAACAAATGATGCGTCACAATCTATTCTGGGATATTGTAAATCCTTTAGGTCGCGTAGTGGGAGTTGGTGGACCAGATCGTTTATTCGGTGAAGAAAATGGTGCCGAATATCACTTGAATCTCTTCTCCTTATCGTCACCCAATCGACAGCAATTTCGTGGTACCATTTCGGATCGTGGTGTTTGTTGTTTCGGTCGCACCCGTCAACCGGTGCAACAAGGTGTCATTTGGATACGGTTCAATAATCGTCCTAGTGAAAATCGTTTTGAACGTTTTTCTGTGCGTGATTATAAACTTGTCACTGATGTTTCGTTGCAACATTTAGTACAATGTTCACCTCATTTAGTATTTTTGGATGTGAGTGGTACTGGTGTAACTCTAGAGGGGCTGCAACGTTTCAAGGATTTGAAACCCGAGTGTAAAGTTGTTGCCGAGCATTTGTTAGGCACAACAAGAAGTGCAACAACTTTTTCCTGAAAAAGTATTTAATGAACAAATATCTTTAACATTTAATTAATTTATATTGAATATTATTAAGAAAAATAGATAATATTTTTAAACTTAATGAAAAACAAATCAAGCGAACGCTATAAACTTTAACTTTCGGCATTTGTGTGTTGGGAAAGCACACAGAAAATGTAAGGTAACCCCCATTTTACACGGTAGATAGCTACCTAAGTAATCCGTGTAAATTGTAGACAAAAATTATGCACGGAAAATCGTGTAAAACAACGGAAATTATATTTTGTTTTTATATATGTTTATATAAAAGAAAAAAAGAAACACAATTAAATAAAGCACTAAAATTGCATTTTAATTATAAAAACAAAAATAATTTTTTTTAAAAATGTATTAATTTACATGTGGCACTTGTTCAATAATAGTGTATGAACATCATTTTAAAATTAGCAGTAAATCAAAAAATCTTTTCAATTCACGTACGATATACATATGTATATTGTGATACTGCGCTCTTGAACCATTTGAATCTATTGACGGATAGCGCGAGTATGCTACATGTATAATATCGCGACAATACATATTTACATTATTTTAGCGCTGTGGGGATAGGGTTGTTGATTAAAAATGCTGTGGTTGTTAGCAACTGTGATTTGTTTTTGGTAAGATATTTGTTAACTTCTTATAATTCTCAAGCAATTGTTGATATTTCTTTGAAATCGAAAAACTCGTTCGTCATTTGAATTATTTTGTTGAAAATATTTAATATTCTATATTCGAAATACGAAAAATAATAGTAAACATTTTTTTTTATTTTATCGGTACTAGGTGGCCCAGCAAGCTGACCCTACAGACTTTGTTTCGTCCAATATTTGATGAAATTTAAAACGAGTATTAATTTTATTGAATTCTCTTCGTTTTATTGAAATTACAAAAAAAAGAAATAACTATTATTGTTAATTTAAGGCTGCACGATACACAACATTTCCTTTGATTCTCATTCTGATTCTGAGTTGATTTTCTTTCAGTAGCACGAACCTCTTCCGGTCGATGTGCTGTTGCATTTTGTGTGGGTGTCTCGTTGCATTCTGAGAATGCAGACAAATATTACCGTGACATCTTGGCATCGGTATATGATTATCATTAACACTTTGTATAAATAGCACATAAAGTTTTAAATAATCAATAATTTACCTTTGATGTAGCTAAAATGAAGAAAGCAAACAATCATAAAAGATGCAATTAAAATTTAGAAAATGACTGAAAAAACCAATTGATAACCCACAGATTCTCGATGATATATGTATTTCGCCAACGTAAACTATTAGACGTGACAGCACAAATCAAAATAGAAAGAACATATCAGGTATCAAAACAGAACAAATGGAATGACCGCCTACAGCGACACCTGTTGCGATTTATCGCCTTTTCTTCTTCCTTACTATAATTTTAATTATTTTATTTGAATTTCTTTCAATAACGTTACCTCTTGGCCATAATCGGCTACACTATTCTGCTTATATATTATTAAGAATTAACAAATTTTGTAATAAAATTAAATAAAAAGCTAAATTAAATTTAACAGTATAAAAGTAAAATTAAATTAAAATAAAAAATAATTAGGAAAAAAATCCGCAAAAGAAAGTATCCAATTTGCTCAAGTTAAAGTTTTAAGCATCCTACAAACCACAAATCATTTACATATAAGTATACCTATATCGTTAGCTAAAATGCAAAACTCCGTAATTAATACAAATTTCAAAATTATTTTTCTAATGATTATTATGAATGCCATTAAAACTACGTGTCTTGACAACATTTTACTCTCCTGAGATCAAAAAACATGGTTTTATTAACAAAAAACAAAAGAACATAACATCAAGTTTGTTTATTTGATAAATGCAAAATCGTTTCCTTGAAAATCGTTTGAAGAATTGCATCGACGACTTATCAATACATGTTTTTCTGACGTTGCTTAGTTGAATATCATTTCCACTTTCGTTTAAAGGACTTCAATATCAAATTGACTAACTCAATTTCTTTGTATGACTAAGAAAAAAGAAAAAATTTTTTTCCCAATTTTTATTTATTGTATCTTCAATATAATTGAACTATCAATAATTACTCATATCGTAATTCTAAAAAAAATAAATATACTTGTTTAGTCCAACCAGTGATGGACAAAAAAAAAAAAAAAATTATGTTTCACGGTTACTGTAATTTGCGAGTTATCCCTCTGATGTACGGATGAGAGAAGGAGTCTTAGTCGAATGTAACCAGGTTCATTTAGTATGTTACTGGTCAGTGAAAGAGAATAAAGCAAATAATGGGGATAATTAGGAGTGTAGTTGCCGCTTTCATGCAAATTCAATTTCAATATTTAACAAAAAACGTTTGCATTGTACAGTAGGGTGGAAAGAAAAAATATATTTTCAATTTCAATTTCAATATTAAGTAGTGATAAAAAGTTGTCATTTGCTATTGTTAAGTCAATTGTAAAGTTTAAAGACGATTGGAGTAGGGCAAGAGGTGCCGCAAGTCCAAATGCCGCAGATCCAAATTTATTGAAATTTAGCAAATTCAATTTTTTGGTCTTCGGAATTGTCTGGTTCAAAAAATAAGGTAATATACGTGAAAAACATGTCACCCTTTAGATATTAGTAATTGTTACAGCAGCCGAAGTACAACATCTACTGTAAACATTTAAAGAGTCTACCTATTACGGTTCAAACAATAAGGCTATTTACGTACAAATCATGTCACTGCCGGAACACCCTTTAATTTTGTTATTTGTTATAGCGGCCATGGCAATTCTCTTTCTATGAATATATCAAGAGTCTACCTATTACTATTACAAAAGAAGAAGTTACTATACGTGAAAAACATGTCACTGTTAAAACACCCTTTAATTTTTAGTAATTTTCATAACGGCCATGGCATCACATCTTCTATACAAACTGGAAGAGTGTACTTATTACGGTTCAAAAAATATGTCGTAATACATGCAAAACACGTCACTGTCGACAAAACCCTTTACATTTTTATCGTTTTTATAGGGGTCATAGTAATACACCATTTGTGAAAATTTCAAGAGTCTATCTACTATGGTTAAAAAATTAGTCAATGTGCATGTAAATCACGTCACTGTCGGCACACCCTTAGTAATACTCATCCTGTAAAAACCTCAATAGTCTACCTATTATCGTTCAAAACCTATGCCATATACACATACAAATCATGTCACTAACGGAACACCCGTTAATTTTTAGGTTTTATATTGTATACTTGCTTATAACGCGAACATAGTTTAAATGACTGCAAATTTTAAGTGGTTGCTTCCCGTAGCTTAAGAAATAAAGATATACAGGTAAATAACACGTCACTTTCGGAACACCCTATAACTTTTAGTATTTGTTGCTATAGTGGTCACAGTTATACGCCTTTTGTAAAAATTTCAAGAGTCTACCTATTATGGTTCAAAACTTAGGCCTTATACATGCAAATCATACCACAATCGGAACACCCTTTAAATTTAGGAACACCCTATAAGTTTTAATTTTTGTTGCTATAGCGGCCACAGCTATACACCTTCTGTGAAAATTTCAAGAGTTTACCTATTATGGATCAAAACTTAGGCCTTATACAGGCAAATCACACCACTATCGAAACACCCTTTAATTTTCAGTTCTATTTTTTTATAGTTGTTTACATAGTGAACTAAGTTTTAATTACTGTTTGTAAATTTCAAGTGTATCCCACCTACAGTTCACGGTTCCAGAGATAAAAGGCGCTGACAGACGGACAGACATTGTAGCGAAAACAATAGGGTTACGTTTTCACACTTTGTGTACGCAACCCTAAAAACCACCAATAAAATAAAAAATATAACTATATACGATTTAAAGACGAAAAAATATGTTCATGGCTTCTGCCGCACCTCAAGATGTGGTTCAATCACAATATAACTTTGTAGAATAACTTCTCACATAAAAAGACAAATTTTTATCACTATTTGAACGGGTAATACAAACATTTATTTTCTGCCATATACCAACGTTTCAGCCTATTGTACAGTAGACCGAGAATATGATGGAAAACGATTTTAAAAACGAATCGATTTTAAAACGATTTTGTATAAAAATAACTTTTTATTTTTTTTTAATATTTTTGTCTAAATTCTTACCTTCTGGTATAATTTTTACCTTCTGGTATAATTTTTTTCAAGCCCAAATGTTATGAGATGGGTTCAAAAATAATCTTTAGAATTGATTGAAATTCATCACACCCTTTGAAAACGATCGTTTTAAAGTCGATCGTTTTCCATCACATACTTGAAATGCAAACGGACGTAACTACACTTTTTATTTTTTTTTAACAGTAGAAGCAAAAAACCTTCTAAGATCAATAAACATTATGGTTTCTTTGCAATTTTTGTAAATTGTACTTAAATTGTGGGGATTTATTTATTGGTGAAGTAATTTTTAATTATTTTCCGAACATTTAAGTTGTTATGTTAGTTACGTTCTTTTGACTTTCCACTTTTTTTTAAACAAAAAGACGTAACTACACAGTAATCACAGTAGTGAGTGAAAGGTTTTCTTTTTGCTATTAATTCATTAACTTCTAAACTACTGAACAGATTTTGACGAAATTTCAGTATTAAGTAGTTTTCTTCCTCGCTGTTCATAATGTAAAAAAAACTACTTAGAAACAAAATGCATTGTTTATCTTTAAATTTAAATTAAATTCGAAATTTTGTTTTTGAGTCATAAGCCACCTTTTCATAGTCCGGGTCACATATATTTAATCATCCAAACTCAGATAAGGGAAAACGGGAAATTTGTCTTCAATCACTCTATGTTTTTAAATCGATCGTTTTCCACACTGTCTGGCTGTCACACTCTGGCCCATTATTATTGCCCCTATTACGGTTTACAACTCAACTCAGTTGAGTTGTCTAAAAGACAACTTGAAAGACAACTGCTACTCATGAGTTGTAATTTGAAACAACTGCTACTGATGAGTTGTAATTTGTTTAAACTTTTGTTAACGGAACTTTCACAGGGTTGTAAACGGCGAAACTACAACAGAGTTTTAACACAATTTAAATACAACTTAAAAATTTTGGACCAGTTGAGTTGTTGTAATACCAAATTGTAAAATATCAACTGAAGTAGCGTTGAGTTGTAAACCGTAATAGGGGCCTATAACTTGCCTTTAGCTAAAGTTAGGATTTTGTTGAAGTGATAAGAAGTTTTTCGCTATAATAATGAGGAAAATGCTCATTGCTATAACTTGTCCTTATAGTACGTGATAGTTAAAAGTGGTTTTTATCTTACTTTTAATAGCGAACAACTATTTATCGCTCCAACAGAATCCTAACTAAAGGCCTTTGCCTTTAGCTAAAAGCAAGTTATAATAATGGGCCTCTATGTTTTAATATGTATATTTAATTTTAATTTTAATTTTATTTATTTGAAAAATTTTTTTATATCTTCCATTTTCATTTCCACGGACACTCACGCACTAAAAAATTTTGTGGAATTGTGAAAAGCCAATACATATGTAGTTTAAAATTTTTATTGTTTTTTTAACATAAAAAATAAACCAAAAAAAAAAATTATATTTAACAATTAGGTTTCAATTAAATCAAAATTTCAGATTTATAACAATTATAAAAAATTTGTAATTTATATTTATCATCAATTTAATTATTTAATTTTATTTTTGCCCGGAAAGAGGTTCAACAACTGCATTATCATCAGTGTCATCATCAGTTTCATCAGTTTCCGAATCGGAGCTGAGGCAATCGGCTATTTCGCCGGTGAAAAACATAACAGCCTTTGGTATAACACGTTCTTTTAAATAAAAACCCAACTCGAAGTCATTTTGTAGTATTACCTTTAAAAGTTAAAAATAACCCCAAAAATGTAATAGATAAAGTCTGAAACTTGGAAACAGAACTTACATTAATATCGGCATAAGTAGGATCTTCGGGATTGTCTGGTAAGGTGGGTGGCTCAAAGAAATCAAAAAATGAAGTAGGAGCTGGGAAAGTATTTACACAAATTGGTAACGAACACTTTGTAAAGTAATTGTAATTTACCCTTTTCATCATTTTTATCTTTATCTTCCTGTTTCCAATCAATTTTGCAACCCTCGCATTTAAATATCTCAGCGCCATCGTAGGTCAAAGGATCATCAGCATCGGGCAAGCAATTTAGAAAATAGGTTTTAGTTAAAATGCGATTCGAAAAAAATTCATTGGGCTCAAAGAAAAACTCTATAACAAATTTAACCACCGGCTCATTATAAAGTTTTGAACGTATATCGGTTAGGTGCTAGTAAAATTCATACATTAAAATTTTATACAATTAATAGTTTCTTTAAAGAAAATACCACCAATATTTTTTCGTCTCTCTTAGTTATAAATTCAGTATAAGAAGATTTTAATACTTTCAGCCAAAAATTGTTAACGTTGCCTTCATCCCTAGCATCACCACCCTTGGCTACATTTTTGAAATCTCTGTAAGAAAGTTAATAATTTTAATTGACTTTCGTTTTAAATTTGATCGTTTTCAAAACATACTCAAGTGTTTTAACGCGTTTATCAAAGATTTCGTTATGTTTCTTCTCATATGATTTTTCAAGATTATAAATATCACGCTGTAAGTCCACATCGAGTTTAATTGTTTCTAAATACAATTTTTTTAACTCGTTTACACATAACTTTTCATCTTCGGATAGTTTTTGGTCCTAAAAATAAATTTGCAAAAGATTTTAAACAATTTAATGTAAAAATATTTGAAAATTTTAAGTAATAATTTAAATTTCAATTAATTAATTTCAAGTATAGTAATCGTGAATTCGACGGATTTATACGTTTTGAGGTCTCTTGAATCCATTTTGGCTATTTTCGCGATGATGTCTGTGGGTGGGTGTGTATGCCACTATTTTTGTGGAGTTAGTACAAGTCATACCGTTTGACAAATCAAAATGAAATTTAGTATGTGCCAAGGCGAATTGAATACTAGGTAAAACTGATAGCCCAGGTGAACATCTTCTTCAAAATTTGTTTACATTTTCTTTGCGAGCGTCACATTTTAATAAATAAAATTTTAAAATAAAAATTTATTTCACTCGAATATTATGTTCTTTTATTTTTATTTTTCACTTTTTACTTTAAATATAATTTATTTTGTAAAAAACTAACTACACTTTTGTGTTTTGTCTTTAACAAATTTTTTTCTTTTTTATTTTCTTTTGAATTTTTCTTTTGGTTTTTGACAACTGTGGGTGTTTTTTCACAAACAAAATTGCCTGTGGTTGTTTTTGTTGTAACATTGCGATTACCTAGTATTCAATTCGCCTTGGTATGTGCCTTTGGTATATGGAGAGCTGTACAGTTTTTGGAGAGCTGTACAGTTTTTGGGTATAATCGGAAGGGGGTAAGGGGTAGTTTCATTACCCCCAAATTTTGTCATACCGTATGACATATTAAAATGAAATTCAGTATGTGCCTTTGGTATATGGATATAAAGAGCTGTATAAATTTTGGGGAAACTAATTTTTTTTCGATTCGAATACACTTTGAACTTATTTTCTTTATGTAATATATCCATAAAAATATCTGTTTCCATTGGGTATGGTAGTTTATCTTTGGAATTAATAGAAAGTGAAAGTGTGTATTTTGACAATTAAAAGAAACTGAACGTACGTATATTATATAAATTTTGTTTTAAATGTATAAACTATTACAAAATTTTATTTTTCTTCAAATCTACCGTCTTTTTTGCTTAATCTTTATAACAGCAACCACAGATTTATGGTTGCCAATTTGGCAAGTGGAATTAACAACTTTTAGTTGCCAGTTGCCATACGTAATACAATTTCGGCAACTGACAACGCAACTCAGGTTGGGTTGCCATCCATAATCATCCTATGTATAAATCCTTTACTCGCAGAATCTGGGGTTTCACCAGTTTTTGTGCTCTACCTAAACACTTCTTTTACATTAGCGAATCTTAACTATATTATACTTGTTCTTAATACTAACATTACTTCATTAAGAGGCAACATAAAAGTATTGGAATCAAGTTTAAAATATTTGCAAAGTTTTGTATATCGTTATTGTATTTAAGTAAAAAATAGTTTGACATATCTTTTTATAATGTAGTGTGATCCTCCCTGTACCACTTGAATCTCTAATTTTATGCCTGTATGACTTTACTTTTTTGCATAAGGTTAGTAGAAATAATATTAAAGCTAAAGTTTAATTAGCATTTTTTTTGCAATTTGAAAATCTTACCTGGAATTTCTTCTTATCTGATATAAGTGGGGCCTTTGATCCTTTGCGATTTTTAACATCCATTTTATTTTTTCACAAAACACGTACACTTGATCACAACACAAATTGTTAGGAGAATTTTTTAAATATTTTTTTTTTTTAATAAAAGCAAAATTGTTGAAAGTCTTTGAACACAAACAAAAGAAAAGTCAACAAAATATTTGAATATTAAAGCAAGAAACAATAGATTTTTAAATGTTTTTTTATTTTTCGAATATTTCTAAATCAAAACAAGTGACTATGAAAAATAAGCTCAAATATTTAATGAATCTTTTAATAAAAGAAAGTATTTAGTTAAAACGTGAGAAGAAAGAGGAATTCGTTCAATTTGACGTTAAAGGAGGTGCCGTTTCAAGGCAGAAGAATGAAAGTTTGTTTTTAAAACAATTATAAAGAAAGGGTCATGCCAGTTGTGGTTGTTTTGTAAATTACATAAAATATTCTTAAATAAACAGGGGCATGAGTCAGTTACTATTCAAAATATAAATTGCATTTTTTGTTTGTTTCCTAGCATTTTACTTAAGATGCAGGCAACGTGCCGCCATAAATTTCCAGTATTTCGCGCAAACCCAACGAAGTGTAAAACGCTATATTGAACTGAATAATAGAAAACAAAATAATTCTTCCACTACAAATATGTAAAACAGTGATGATATTTCATATTTAGATTTCGTACTTAGTTTGTGCCGAAAATGTGGCAAATGTATTAAAAAGTGCAAGTCTACAGTCTGTTTTTTATATTATTTATTTTTATATTATCCTATAGTATCTATACCCGGTTGCTTCACTATCTAAATAGTCATTAAATAAAACAAAGATTTAGATAATTATTTGTAGTACTTTGATAAAGTACGTCCTTTGGGGTTATGGCCTATAAACAGCCATAAACAGTTACTATTCAAAACTCACAAATGTTCAGGAGAAGCAAATAACTGTTTCTAATAACATGGTTTTAATAATATAATCAAATTGAGTTCCACAGTAACGTTATAGATCAAGTTAAAGAAGACAGCGATACTGTCTATCTTTAGTTCCCCTTGGGAATGACACATTTTATCGAGTATATACATATGTATGTATGTTGAACGAGATGCGACAACAAAATGTTACTAAATTCATCCAGTATAAATGACAAATGATATACAAACAAGCATATACAAACTCCAAAAATTGCATTCCGAAATTTTATATGTATTCAGTTGATTCCAGCAAAATTTTAAAATACATGATAACACGCTGTTTTTAGGGTACCTAACCCCTATCTGTCTGTATGTAATATACCTCTATTTTATTCTGAAACGTAATAGCTACACACTTGAAGTTTTTACAAAGGTGTGTGGTTTGGTCACTACAACAAGTAATAAAATGAAGTTAACAATTAAAGAGTGTTCCAATTGAGGCGGGATTTTTGCATTTATAGTCTTAACTTATCTTAATCTTTATAACAGACCTTTGAAATTTGCAGAGTGTTAAACAAACAAATATAAATTAAATTAAGAATTAAAGAGTATTTCAAATAATAATGTTTTTGCGCGTATATTGCCTAATCTCTATATAAAGGCACTTAAAATTACACAGAGTAAATTAATGCTAAAGGATATTACAATAGAAACGCGATTTTGAAGAATATGGCTTTTTTAATTCGTTATAGGGAAACACTTGAAAAAAAGTACTGTTGGCGCTCGCTAAACCAAAACAGCCAGTGACGACAGTCTTCACCGAAAGGTATGACAACACTTGAAAGAGTTTGTATATGTATGTACAAAAAATTATGAAAATCTATGAAATAATTATTTAGTATATAATTTTTTTTTGCAGAAAAAGTATCGAAAGCTAAGACAGAATTCATTATCAAACTTTAAAGTACAAGACAACTGCCTATTCTTTCTATAATACTTTACATCATTTAAAATGTGTTTTTAATCGACTTCCAAAAAAGAGGTTATCAATCCGCAGAACTCCGCCATTTCTGAACCGATTTTAAAACTATTTTCTTTATTTGAAAGGTTATGCTTACAGTTTAGTCCCGTTTTAAAAACAGTTCATTATTTTAAATGTTTTTTTACGTGTATTAAGAGCCGTAGAGGACACCAATTTAAAATTTAAGAAAATTGCGTGTCACTCCCAACAACAGAAAGTAATAAAAAAATAAATTTAAAGGGTGTCCCCATAGGTGACATAATTTAACCTTTATGGGTCTATATTTTGAACCGTTAAAGTAAAATATATTATAAATTAAAGGGTGCTCCAATCATTTAATTTCATTTAATTTAATGTATATGGCCATACTTTTTAACAGTTGTGCACAGACCGTTGAAATTTACAAAGAACCTGTATTGCTAAGTCCGCTATAATAAAACGTATAAAATTTGAATTTGGAAATAAAAGGGTGTCCCAATAGTTAATGTAATTCTATGTATGTGGCCAAACTTTTGAACCGTAATAGACAGACAGTTGAAATTTACAAAGAATCTTACAGCCGAATTCATAATGAAAAGTTGTGCAGTGTCTATAAATTTGATTATTCATTATACTTATTCTAATCTATAAATAAACACTGCTTAGGCGGTGCATAACTATTAGTTTACTTCTGTCAGTTCAACAACTGCCAAAATAATTTTTTGGTTAATTTAAAAAGCTGAACAATTTTAAATGGATTCTTTGGATACGTTTTCAATTATTTCCAGCCTGTCCAATACTAACTGTGATAAAACATTCTGAAAATAATTAATTTTTTATATAAAAAAATAATATTATCATGATCCCAGTTCATAGCTCTCTTGGAAACCTTTTCCTATTCAAACTTTTAAAATTATGCGTACTCGTTACAAAAATTATAATTTATTTTCATATGTATGTCATAAAACAAAGATAATTTTTATAAAACAGAGATGGTAAACTTTTTTTAGGTAGCAGATAAAAATGTATTTTGAATAAACGACAACATATCGAGTACATAAGCTTAATCGGTATTTTAGTTATGCACTGGATATGTCGAGTACATAGACAGTGCAGTATTCATTATGAATACTGCTGTTAGTGGCCAAGTCATCTATAACAACGGGTGTTGCTATTTGATCTATGTGGCCTTATCTTTGAAACCGTTATAGACAGGCTCTTGAATGGTATCTCCATAAAAGAAGGATGCTGGTGAAAATAGCTTAACTTTTGAACAGTAATAGGGAGATGCTTGACATTCACATAGTCTTTACTTTTTTCCCGCTAATTTTGGCGCATCTTTTATTTGGTTTAAATCTAATTCTTACAGATTGCTTCTTACAGTTTTAGTTTAGAATTGGTGCCCATCTATCTGTTTTGAAGTCGGTTTTTTTGCAAGAATTATCAAGCGCTTTTATTTGAGTGCCTCGATAGACTGATTGGTAGAGCGCTAGTCTATTAGTTTGGTGGTTGCGGATTCGTTTCCCACCAAAGACTCTGGGTAAAAAATGAAAATATGATGTAAATATGCTCAATATTAGACTAATAGTACAGAAGTTGTAAAACTTTAATCTTCTGCTCTAATCTTCTGCACTTAAAAGTAACCTCTCTACACTTAAAACCTCTCGATGACAAACAAATTAAAAAATGTTTCTGAGCCATTTGTTCTACCAAAAATAGGTTTCTCGTTTTATATAATTCTATTAAATAATAATAATAATGCTCAGGGATGTATAATGTCTACAATTACCTATAAATAGTGCATTTTTACATTAATACTATTACCTGATCATACCTAAACCGCTATCTATAGACATGACAAAATTACTAATAATTATTTTGCTAAACTTTAAAAACAGACTGACTTATACTACTATTAAAAGATACAGTAACTGTATTTTGTTAGCCAACCAAAAAGTAAACTCAGTTTAATTTTCATGGCATACTGCTAATTACCTCAGATTATGTTATTTTATTAGGATTTGATATGAAATAGCTGATAAACTAGATTATTAAAATGTTTGACTTATACCACTTTCAAAATCAAGGGCTCATATAAAATAGAAAATTTTTTCAAAATATATTTTTATTTTAAACATTTCAAATCAAATACCCGTAATAGGAACTGAAAGCTTTGTTCGTTTATTCTTCTTAAAAGACGCATAATAAAATATTAAAAAAATCCACAAAAAAAGGAAGATTGTACCAAAGTACCCTAAAATAAGCAACAGTGCTTAAAGTGTTGCTAGAATTATGCCACAAATTCCATCCCTGATGTATAATTACACTCGCTTTACCACCCGGCAATAATGTAAAATATTTTTGCGTTTTCATAGGTACTATAGCGAGTAAAACATATACAGGGTGGCTGATGAAAGCTGCTACAAAAAGAAAACTTAATAACTTTTTTGTCTGTGAAACCAACCTGTTTAATTTTTATTTTATTTTATAAATTGATCTTTAGATTTAATGAAAATGGAGTATTGCGACAATGAAACACAGTGTGGTGTGCAGTTTCATCAAGGTTCATTGGGGCCTTACTTTTTTGAAGAAAACGGTCATACTGTTACGGTCAATGGAGGCCAAAGATGTTAAAAGAGTTTTTTTTTTTGCAGAACTACGCCGAAAGAGAATCCATTTTACTCTGTGTGGTTTCAACAAGATGGGACACGTTGTCACATAGCCACGCTTGTGATGACAGAATTGCGGCGAAAATTCCCCAATAAGCTGATTTCAAGAAACTCCACATTCCGTTGGGCCTCAGGTCTCCTGACCTTACTGCTGCCTACTGATTTTTTTGTGGTGTTATTGCAAACAGGAAGTTTACAAAAGAAAACCAACAAAATTGGGATGATTTAAAGCATTCCATTCGAAAGGTATTTGTGGCAATTCCCGCTGCACCCACCAGGCAGTAATGAATAACTTTTTGATAAAATGTCGCACATGTGTCACCGAGGTTGGAGGCCCTTTGAATTTGATTGTTATCAAAACATCATGAATTACTTGAAAGTATTATTTTTCAAAAAAATTAATAAAAAATAAAATAAATAAACTTTACAAAAATTAATTTGAGTTTCTTAATGTAGCAAAATTCATCAGCCACCCTGTACAAGTGTTTGTTTCTTTTACTTTTTGTATTAAATATTCGCTTAAGTTGTTGTATTTTTGTTTAATATTCCTTTGGGTGCTTTGTAATGTACAGTTTAACTTTAGTTAAACGGTTGTTGACCGTTATTTAGAAATAAATATTAAATGTTTGTATACTGAAGCATTTAGCTTTCTTCTTTGAATACCTAATAGATTTTGAAGTAATTTTTTCTCTACTTTTTTATTTACTTATTTTAAACTATTAAGCAACTATTTATATTTTAGTATTCAAAAGAACCATAAGAAGAATATTAGCTTTAGGATACACTTTAAAAAAATCAGCGGTAAATAATGATACCTAAAAGTACCTAATAATCATATAAAAATGTTGAAAGCTAGTTCCTTGGTATAAAAAATAAAGATTTTGGCAATATTTCTCCTTTAGACAAATTTTGAATTTTTAAATTTTATGATAAATTAATTACTAAATTAACAAGGTTTTCTGTGTTCAACGGCTTTTTAATAACACACTAATAGGTGCAGCATGCTCATAATTTGATATTGTACTACTATCAAAATATGAGATGACATATAATGAAAACAGCGCTGCATTGAAAGTTACTGTGCTAAAAGTAAGGTCAAGGAATTATCAAACTGCCTTATAGATTCAGTAATACAAATCTTTTTTGTTTCTTATTTCTTATATTTCATTTTGTTATGATTAATTATTTCTCTACTTGGCATATTCAAGTTTTTGAAACGCCACGCCGCACAGTGAGACAGCCCTATAGTAACCCCGAGAAAAAATGGTTTTTGGCGTGTCGTCCAATTTGGATGCTTTTTTACAGTATATTAACAGATATATGAGTAACAATTCCCTGAAATTTCAGCCTCATAACTTCATTACTTTTTGGTCTAGAACAAGTCAAAGTTGAGGTATGCCAACGCGCTTGAAATATGTTAGTTCAATATATAATATTTAAAAGCTTATTAATACAAAAATACATAATAAATATAACTTTAAAGTATTTTTTAATTAATTTAGTTGTTGTAGAATGAGTAAATGAAAAAATAAATTAAAAAAAAAAACACAAAAAAAAAAAATTTCTTAACAACAGAATTGTGGTATAAAAATTGAACATTGTGCATTTTCAATAGACTAGGAAATATAGAGCTGCACCTCGCCCTAGGAGCAGACTTATATCAAATGAAAGATTGAAGGTTCAGCTTTCATTTGAAGTAAAGGACATATATCAAAAGTTTGCAAAAGTACTTTAATAATAAAAAAACCTACAAAAAATACGCAACGAGCACATTCTGTCGCTATAAGTATATTAGCATGCAATAGCATGTTTACAACTTTTTACTTTTTTTTTTTAATTGTTTACAACTATTCACTTACAGCTGTATTCATAATGAAAAGTTGTTCACTGTCTATGTACTCGACATATCCAGTGCATAACTAAAATACCGATTAAGCTTATGTACTCGATATGTTGTCGTTTATTCAAAATACATTTTTATCTGCTACCTAAAAAAAGTTTACCATCTCTGTTTTATAAAAATTATCTTTGTTTTATGACATACATATGAAAATAAATTATAATTTTTGTAACGAGTACGCATATTTTTAAAAGTTTGAATAGGAAAAGGTTTCCAAAAGAGCTATGAACTGGGATCATGATAATATTGTTTTTTTTTTATATAAAAAAATTAATTTTTTTTAGAATGTTTTATCACAGTTAGTATTGGACAGGCTGGAAATAATTGAAAACGTATCGAAAGAATTAATTTAAAATTGTTCAGCTTTTTAAATTAACCAAAAAATTATTTTGGCAGTTGTTGAACTGACATAAGTAAACTAATAGTTATGCACCGCTTATGCAGTGTTTATTTATAAATTAGAATAAGTATAATGAATAATCAAACGTATAGACAATGCAAAACAAGGTATATTTATTTTACTAGGTTATGGCATCCCTACAACAAATACAACAATACAAGAACAACATTGCATTTTGTTTTTGCTTTGTAGTTCGAAATGTCAAAAATAATATAAGAAAATTGAGAAGGCATGTATGTGTTTTATTGCTTTCTCACTTCTACACAATAAAATTTCTGAACACATAGAACTTTTGACATGTCGAACTACTAAATCAGCTGGGCGGACGACACTACCTAGTAAGATAAATATACCTTGATGCAAAACTTTTCATTATAAATTCGGCTGTTATTGTTTATTATTATTATTTTATTTACATTTTTCATTTGATTGATAATTTTTGGAAGGTCATTGACTTTGGGTTAGATAGTTGCATAATTTTTTATTTAAATTGATAGTGCAAGCTGTTGTTCTTATCTAAGTTGTGTTATGCTCACTTTCTAATGTCGTTAGTTTAATTGTTGTAGGCTATTCCATTCTCGTAAATATTCACGTATTTCTACGTGAATATTTGCAAATATCATCAGATCCTTACATTAATTTAGAATGAGAATGAAAGAAATTGAATAAATTAGAATACCATGATGATGTTAAAAAAATATTGATAGAATAAAAATAAAAATTCATCTTTTTTATTGCATTTCAATGGGAGGTGGGCGTTATAGTGGGCGTGTTATTGTAATTTTTGCATAAAACATTTTAAATGATATAAATTAAAGTAATATCAAATTTGAAGGTTGTACCTAAAATATTTTATAAAATATGGCACATTTTATGTTGAGGTTGTATGGGTGGTGGGGGTAAAAGTGGGCCAAAGTTCAAAATTATTTTCCGATAATGTTTGCAACAATATAACAATCAAGTATACCAAAATTGAAAGAAAGGAGATGGGCGTAAAAGTGGGCGAATTTTCTTAATTTTTTTTTTAAACTGGAATTATCTCAAAAATAACCGTGCAAAATTTGAGAGCTCTACACTGACTCCTTGTATTTAATGCCGGCGTTGTCTCACTTTTAGCTTTTCGTGAAAATGATCGGTGATTATAAGAAAGAAAATTTATTCTTTCCGAACTTGGTAAACGGAAAATTATTTCAAGAACCAACAACTCTACAAATGCCAGCTTTTTTTAAACAAATTGGTTGTAGTTGTTGTACTAATGAGTATGCCTAGTATTAGTTCACCATGGAGCGTATGATTAATATTGAACATTTCAATTTTGTACCACAGTACGTATGAATAACAATAACATGTTTTAGGGTTGGGGAAAAATATCATCGATACAGTCGAAATCGGTTAAGCGAAAAGTTAAAATATATTAAAAATTAAAAGTTAATTCTATTTAATTAAAAAAGGAGGAAAAAACCTAGTAAAATTAAAATGATTTGTCGCTAAAACATAATTTACATTTCTCTTAAACAGTGATCGTTTCATTGAAGTTTGCTTTTTGGAAACAATTTGTGTTTGTGTGTTTTGGAATTGCGCTCATCCGAATTCGACTATACTTAAAAATAGTGATATCGAATATACATCGATATATCTCCGATATTTATAAAGCGATTTCTTATTTTGGAGTATCGAAATTTGATATATTTCTAAACTCTGGTTTCATATTTATTGATACTATACATATTTATTGAAAAAGTCGCATCTTTATTAAATGAAAAAAGCCTGATACACCGTTGGTTCAATCATGGTCTTTTGTGATTTTGCAGTGGCATCACCGCGGCATGCTATATCACTTCAACCCTATAACAGGATTTTTGACGCTTCCTAAACTATTTAAGTTCATGGGTATGGACAGCACTAATGTTTAATAAATAAATTCGGTCTGGCCATGAAAAGTTCTTAACCCTGACCACAAGAATTGCATCGAAGGCCCCGTGCTCTTGGTATGTACAAAGTGAGCTTAAACAACACCTAGATCAACTTCATTAAACCAAACGTATACTGTTCCTTATATCAGCATCTAACAAAAATTTGTGCCCACAGAACTCTGTCATTTCTGAAACGATTTAAATTGGTTTGTGATAGTAAACAAATTTGCGACAAAAACAACAATTTGATATTCTAGGTTTTATAATAAACTTTTTTGTTCTAATTTTCAATAATAAAGAACAAGAAAATTTTGTCAAAAATAATTTAATTATGAAAAAAAAACCACTGTTATAAATACTTCAGTTTATATCTTTGATTATTGCCATTCAAAATCAATATTGAAAAAAATTTTTATATTTTTATATATATTCAAGTATTGTTCGTCATATGTTGAAGATTCCTAAATTTCTTAAACAAAGAAAATCCGTATAAAATATTTAAAAATTTTCGACGAAAGCTCTGTTTAAATCGCATTGATGTATTTTCATATTCCTGCTGACATTATTCTTTATTTAAGTTTTAAGTTTCGAATAGATATTGTTGTTCTTAAATTTCAATACATTTTAAAATCGTTAAGACCTCTTGTAAAATAAACAACAACACAATTTTTTTTTTATTTTCTGCCTTTGTTTCTTTATTGTACTTATACTTATACTTATAGTTATACTTTTATTATAAATTACTTATTTTATGTATGAGTATGTATGTTTGCATTAAAAGTTTTTCTATCCATGAGAATATATGCATGAATGTGTATATGAATTGCCTTAAAGCAATTTTTGGCTATAAAAACTTTGATAACTAAACGTTCTAAAGTAATTTCCGAGTTTATTGTAGCAAATAATTTCTTCTTCCATATACATACATACTTCATCTTCATTTGTATCTTTTTTGTTTTATTGCTATTCCTTCTTATGCTATATATATGTATGCATGTGCGATCTATACGTACATCTGTAAGAATGTGTCTGTTTCGAAACAAGCGTATGCAATTAAAATTGTTAGATAAACCTATTAGATTATAGAATATTTAAAATTTTATAAATTTTTTATTGTACAAGTTTTAATATTTTTACTTAGGAATGCCAGTTTTGAATGTATGTGTATGGTATGTGAATGTGAGTGTGTATGTGGATTCTTAAATAAATTAACAAATTAACACAAGGAAGTTAAGGAATAAAAAATTTATTCAATCGAATACTGCACAAAAGAGTACAAGTAGAATTATTTAGATTTTATTTTATTTTATTTTTTAACTAAAATTGTATGGGTGTGTGAATGTGTTTCATGTACATATTTTATAGGATAAGGTCAAGTGCATGTGTGCTATACATTTTATTTATTTTTATATTTTTTTAATATGCTTTCAATTTCATATGCATCAATATGAAAAATGCAATTTAGGTATTGATGCTAAAGAAAACAATTCTTATTTGAAATAAAATGAAATGCAATACAATCTATTGAAATATTTAAACAAATTAAATTCACATAAGAAACGAAAATATTATCATTGAAGAATAATGGAATTGTGTGTATAAAAATTGTTAATTTATAAAGTTTAATTTGTCTTTAGATAAAAAAACAGCATCTATGTATTTATTTTTTAATTCACAAAAGTGATATTGCGAGATGGTCATATATAAAAAATTTCTCAAAATCACATTTTAAGTATTAAACCGTTTTTAAATCCCTTATGTGATTTTACCCTGTTCTGTAAATCACCAATTTATTTTAAAATAATCAAGTTTTAAATTAAATGTTATCAAATTAAATATCCTGGCTAAAATTTTTAGCCGGAATATTGTAAATAAACATTTTTTGTAAAGCATTATCATAGTGACGGTAACATGTTTCTAGTTAGAACTTGTCCCGCGCGATCTTGTCTCTGCAAAGATCGAGTAAACTCTCTATACCTGACAATCTCGAGTTTTAATATAAACTTACCTCAATATATGGAGCTCTTTATGAATTACAGTTTTGGCATTGAGAATCTGACAGCGATGGACATGGAAGCTTTGCAAGAGATGAGGGGCTATGAAGGAACTTAGGTTTTTATTGGCCGGAAGAAATAGACACGAATACCTCTCTAGAGGTGGGCGTGCTAATCTGTAAAGCCTCTCGTAACGAAGTCTAGAAAGTTTCTTGGATACAATCAACGTAATTTGGACTGGATGGCGGCGTTGCTAATGACTCTCAAGTGCCATCTATCCAAGCTGAAGATCGACGTGAATAATACTTACAGACTGTAGCAGGAAGAGGCTGACATGGTAGCGCACATTGTAGGTGAATGCCCAACACTGGCTGTGATAAGGATTGAAATCACAAACGGACACAGGAAGTAGGTCAATAGTCTGAAATCGTTAAAGTCGAGAGTAGAGGCTAGTGTTAGCAGGAGACTCAACGAAAGTAAGGTAGTCGTAAATATACAAACTGGTACCTGAAAATATTGATGACCGAGGGGATCGTACAGAGACCCATAAAGATAGTGGACGGCTTCTATGTCCCCCTAAACTAATAATGAAAAATCATGAGTCTGAAGTCCTAAATCTCTAAATATTAATTATTTTAAAAAAATAACCGAAATTTTTTAATTTCTCGCGCTGCACAGTGGGGCAGAATCAAAATATTTTGGAAATATTTTTGAAATGAGCATAACAGAGGAGTATCTGAACTTAAATCTTAAAAGTGGGTACCATACACCCTCTAGAGGTGGCGCTATGTGGTCTCAAAGTTGGGAACCTCGTACCTGAAAATTCTTTTACAGCTTGCTATTTCTTTAGTTTTATTCTGATTTTTGAAAATCATACATGGTCTTAAAGGTCTTGTCAATACCTACAAAATAGTATCTAAATTCGTTTATAAATGACTAGGTTATTTCCAAAATAATTTGATTCTCCCCCACTGGGCGCTGTGAAAGTCCAATTTAAAATTTTTATGCAGCGAACTACGTAACAGTGTAATGTGTATACTTTTTTTGCTCCTTGTTCTCCTTGCTAAAAGTTTTAAAGGTTTAAAAGGATAACCTTTTAAAAAGTAATAAAAAAAATTTTTAATAAAAATGTTAATGTTTAAATAGTTAAATTAAATGCAGCCATTATTGAAATAAGGGCGGCACAAGGGTTTAGAAGGCGTCAAATTTTTTAACTTTTTCAACAAGTTTATTTAATTATCTTTGTTATTTATAATAAAATACTGTTTATGAATTTACTTACAGTAATTTTTCCATTTTGTTTACATTTATGATGATAACTAAATACGAGTATCATAATTATAAAGTCATATTTAAAACAAAAAAACACATTAAACTGGTCTAAAACTTTTGCCATGATACTTTTACTACCGTAAAAAATGAAAATGAATGTGCAACAAAAAGCAAATAATATTATTTTAAGAACATAATATAACATAAAAGTGTTATAAATAAAGGAAACAGCAAAAAAGCTGATAAAGTAGAGTAACAAACCATAGAAAATTTATAATAAAACAGTGAAAAGGAATAAAACGTGCATAATTATGAGCGACATTGAAAGGAAAAGTTTTGCACAACCATTAAATAATAAGTTTAAAAAGACTACTTGTTGTGTTGTATGTATGTAAAATGTATATATGTATGTATATGTTTATATAGAAGTGTTATGTGTACTGTACTTATACTTGTACTTATACTTATATTTACTTATACTATTACTTATTGTTTAAACAGACCAACACCAGCTCACGTTTGAAATATGATGTTAAAATCATTTAATATCAAATGTTAGCAAATAAGAAAAATATAATATTTTAGACGTGTGCTTGCTGGGATGCAGCCGTATATAGTTAGAGAGTCAACCAATTACCCAACAAAAAAACAATAAAAAAAAAAAATAAGTTTAAACATTATTTCGCACTTCGCGCTTCAATATTCAACTGCGAAAAAAATGTTTATTAAAAACTTTTGTTGTTGTATAAATGTATGAGGCGAGAAGGAAGGCAGGTAGTAGTAATAAATTGTAGACAAATTTTTATCTATTTGTTCTGCAAAGGTGGTTAAAACGTTTGAAGCACAATACCAATACTGTTACGTAAAAAAAGAAGATCCTATATCTAAATATATATATATATTTATATATATCTAAATATAGAACTAATTTATGATTTTAAAACTAAATTTTTAAGAATTGCACGATATTTAAGAAACCAAGCCAATTTAAGATTTTTATAAAAAAAAATCGATTTTTGTATGGAAAATATAAGTGAGCACAGAATTTTGTTATAAAGAGTGGTTAAATCTTAAGGGCCGATGTTGATTATCACACAAATTATTTAGGAAATTATTGTCTATTCTTTTTATTTTGATAATATTGGTATGGTTCAATTATTTTTGGAACAAAATATCGGCCAAATGGCCGCCGCAACTTCGGTGGCACACCTCCATCCGGTGGTCCAAATTTTCGATAACGCTGAGTCATTATTGAGGTTCTATGCCGTTAATATGCCGAATTATCTCATCCTTTAGCTCTTGAATTATTCCTGGCTTTTCTTTCAAATTACCCTAAAGAAAGAAGTCCAACGGTGTCGAATCACATGATCTTGGCGGCCAATTGACATCGCGACGACGTGAGATAACACGGGCATTGAATTTGTCGCGCAAAAGATACACAATCGAGATAGTCTGAAATGTCAAATTAAATGCAGAAAAAACTTGACGTTTAGATGTGGTTCACATTCAACATCGACGCTTAAAATTTGACCACCCGATATTATGGACTATATTTTTTCAAAGAGTAAGACTTTTCGTTAATATTTAACTGATGTTGACTCAAAATGCTCACTAGTGAGGTTGTGTAGAAAAAGTGATATAGAAAGGGACATTGTTTTTTCCTGCTTTAGGGCTAACTAAACTATTCAAAACTGGCTAACCTTTTGTAAGATTTGCAACACTGTGAGTAATATTAAAATAAGTGAGGTCTTTTATTTGTAAATCTTGATCCCTTTGATCCCTTGGATCTTCATTAGAGTGGGTCAATTTGTATGTATTAAAAAATCTCAACAAGCGGTTGTCAAAATCGCATTCTACGAGGAATTCTAAGAAGGTTTGCTCAAAAACCATTTGTCTTATCTATATTTACAAATATAATAAAACTGTAACAGGACCATTTATGTATGAACATAAAAATTTTATTGCTGATGCAGATGTTTTTCGATATGGAATACACAATACCAAATTTAGAATTTTATTCTGTTTGCCTGTCCGCCTATCTGTCTGTGTTCGCTTCACGTCAAAACTACTGTATAAACTTTAAAAAAATTTTGTAAGATGCCTTATAATAATTTTATTTTGGTGAAAGTACACAACTTTACCGACTCATTTGTGCTGAAAACTTGGCTAAACTTGGTAAGCGAGCAATATTAGACTCTATTTGCAGAACACTATCTATTAAAAAAAAAAAAAAAAATCGCTACATCCCTCTTCAACATCCTCATATATATTTACTTTGAGTACTATTTCGTTGAAAACATCAGCTTTCTAACCAACCAAACTCAGATAATAGCATACGAGAAATTTTATTCAAATAATCTACCCTTAGTTCGTTAGAACGAAGTCTACCACATCTTTATCCCTTTGTATTTGTTGTTACAATCTTGTATTTTGAGTTTTGTTTTAGTTCCAAAACAAATAATATTAAATTTTATATCCATCAATAAATCTGTGGCATTAAGGAATAAGTGCTTAAGTCGACTTAAGCAAAATTTGAGTTAGTGGCACCTTTGGAATCTCCGTACTCCAAAGTACCAATGGGCAAAGTTTCAATTATTTTGTACCATTTTTAAAGAAGTTATAGTGAAATTTCTTTCTGCTTATCTTTTTTCAATTTCTAAACGCATTGGGAAAAAAGCGCAAGAAACTACAAGCTATTTTTCCAAATCAAAAAATATTTTTTTCACAACTTATTAATTGCAACGTCTGTGTACTTTTGGTAGATATAAAATAATTTCCAAAACATACGTTTGACTCCCATGTGTGAAGTTTAAAGATCACATATTTTTTAAAAAAATAAATTTTTAAGTTTAAAATTGTTCTCCTAAAAAACTTAAAAATCAGACTTAAGCACTTTTTCCTTTTTGCCACAGAAATATTAATAATAATCTTCCATTTACAGTAGCGAATGAGTTTTTAATTTAATTATTTACAATTTATTTATTTACTTTTTTCTAAATAAAATATAAAAAAAATATAAAGATGCAAATTTATAATAATTTAACAAGCAACATCATTCACTCTTTTACTTAAAGAAACTACTACATACTTCATTTTTCGTTGTACGATTACAACAGTATTGTCATGCTGCTGTTGAAGTTTCTTTTCGTCTACATCGTCATCAACTTTTTCATTATCATGCTGTTGTATAAAGAACAGCGTCAACAAACTGCAGCAATAGCAACACCAACAACTTAGAGTTTGGTCAACAAAAATAATAATAAATTTTCTTATCTCAGCCTTACAAAATATGAATTTATTTAAATTTTCTGCTTGAGTACAAGCAAGAGAATTTTCAATATAAAATTTTGCAAAAAGATAAAGAAGAGAAGAAAAATAAAGCTTACGGAATAAAAATAAAGAAAATGAGAATTAGTAGAGAGTGAGGGTATTTGCTGTAATCAGATTAAATTGCTAAGTTAAGCAAATACCTTCTTACTCTTAAAACAAAACAAGCTTTCGAAAATCATCTATTTGAAATACAGTGAAAATTAAAGACAATAATTTAAAAGCATTTTACAAATATTGGCGAGCATTTTTTAACTTATTTAAGTAGTGTAGTACAATGGATTGTGTGGCATTACGAGTGGTAAAGAGAAAATGGTTTCTTAAAATGTTGAAATAAAAAATATTAAAAATATATTTTGTACATATTTTTTCTTCAGTAACATAAATTGACAGAAGTGTGACACATATGGCGTCATTTCTGCCAAAATACCCAAAAATTCAATAATTTTGGAATTTTTAAATAAATATTCATCGTTTTGAACTGAGGTGATGTTTTTACCTGGAAATTTTACCTGCTAACTACGAGAAAAAAATTAAATAAATTTTTGGAAAATTGTACTTAAAGTTTTAAGAAACTTGGAACTGTTTATACGTATAACTCGTTTATTTTAAGATATAATTTAAAGATAAAAGCATTTTTCAGGTCTTAATTAGAAATGCTTAGCTTTAAAAAAAACTAGAAGTGCGCGGTTCTTAATTTTGGCGCTACATAGCGTCACCCCGTGTAAGTAGATGGTGTTCAGCGTCAACACTTATGCTATGTCTAGCTCTGGGATGAATTGGACTAGCCCTTTACAAATAGTTGAATTATTTCGAATATATTTTGATGCTGCCCCACTGTTGTTTAAGATTACGAAAGCATTTGGAAAGTAGATTAGTTGACATTCATGGAATACTACGTCGCACGAAGATTATCACGACCGACCTACTAAAGGAGGCAGATGACATTTAATATCAGTATCACACCTCCCTAGACGTTTCTCAGTTTGGGCCTTAAAAAATTATCGAACATCGAATTTGGGCGGAAAATCATTTTTTCTAATATTTTTATCTCAGCGGCAATGTCAACAAATAAAATTGCCAATTCTGTTTGCTGGGGATTTTATAGAAGGGCCTAATTTTTTTCTAATATACTTCTGGAAACGCCATTTCAGTAGAGAGTGAGGGTATTTGCTGTAATCAGATTAAATTGCTAAGTTAAGCAAATTCCTTCTTACTCTTAAAACAAAACAGGCTTTCGAAAATCATCTGTTTGAAATACAGTGAAAATTGTTGACAATAATTTGAAAGCAGTGTTTTTCAACGGACAAATAAGTTGAAATACAGGTTTTATTATGAGCGTTGTCACAATCAGTATGTCTACGTCAACGCAAATTACGAAAGTTGGGCAACTTTTGACGTACATACGTTGATTGGATTGATAGCTATTAAATGTTTTTTACTTTGTTTTGATTAAATGTTTGTGTTGAGTGGCTGCAAAAATAAAACAAAATACAACAAAACAAATTAATTAAAGAAATTAAAATGGAGGAAAAAGCTTTTTAAGTGAGAAGAAAGGAATTTTTGATTTAATAGCCGTCAACACAGTACTCATTGTGTCAAACTCTTCCGTCGTTACTTTGATCTCAGTTGAATACGTCAAAGTATAAATTATGACGGATTCTATATGCCCCGGCCTTAAGTTTGAAAATCGTATAGTCAGCAGACTTGGCGATATTAATTGCCCGCCTAGAACTTTTAAACTTTTAACAGGTCGAAAGATCGATACTATGCGATTAATCCAGAATCGCCCTTAAGGCTAATAATGTTCAAGCCAATCATAAGATAGAACCAGAAACCGTCAACAAATCTTAAAAAATAGGATAGGATCCAGCGCCGACAGTCACATGAATGAAATAGAGTTCCATAATAAATAATGGGAATATTCGATGTTTCTAATAAAGCCATAATATACCAAGAGAAATTAAGTTTAGTTCATTTTGTTTAATTTTTATCGGACTTGTGTAACATTAGTGTATTATCTCGAAATTTTAATATATTTAGTTATTGAAAAGACTCTACAAGCAGTGTTTATTATTATCTCCTATAAAAATATCCCATTGTTTTGACTGCTTTTTCAAAAAAAGAAAGGACAGTTTAAATTTTTCTTTTGAAATATATAATGTATTTTAAAATTT
The DNA here is from genome assembly GCA_949628195.1 of Phasia obesa. Classification (NCBI taxonomy): domain Eukaryota; kingdom Metazoa; phylum Arthropoda; class Insecta; order Diptera; family Tachinidae; genus Phasia; species Phasia obesa. Next base: position 57,849,351 of record OX451215.1, on the reverse strand, counting down.
TGATTTAATACACAATTATTAAACTAAAGCGATATGTCCGATTCTTCTTATATTTTATGCTTTTAACTTCTTTTAGTAAAAGTAAATATTTTTTTTAAATTATAAATTTCTTACCACTGTTCTTTCTTAAATTTTAGTTGGTTTGTTTATATACAAATTCTTGGCTGGAGTCTTTGGCAATATGAAATGCAAAGTGTTTAGTAAATGAAGTTTTCAATTTTCCCATAATTATTTTGACCTTAATTAACACATCGTTCCATCACCATCGCTATAGTCATCGTCACAGTCATTCGGAAGGAATGTGCAGAAACAAGAACAGCAACATCAAGTAACAAAATATAATTTCTTAGTCAAAACATGAGCATCTTTCGTTGGTTCATCTAAGAGTTGTGTGTGTGTGTGTTGTATGTTGTATGCAACAACTAAAGTTGTTCGGGTGGGGGTTTAGTTTAGTATTTATTATTTATTTTTGGTTTCCATTCTTCATATTCTAAGACTATTTCCGTAGCAATGTGTGTATTTTCATTCCTTAATCTGTCTGCCTGTCCGTCTCTCTGCCTGTCTGTTTGTTTGTATGTTGATATTTATTAAATGGTAAACTGTTGTTGTACTCGTATTTTCAGCTATATTGGAGTTTATACTTACAACTATGTTT
>OX451215.1:57641149-57848496 GCA_949628195.1 Phasia obesa | reverse complement strand
ATAAAAAAAAATCGATTTTTGTATGGAAAATATAAGTGAGCACAGAATTTTGTATATAAAGAGTGGTTAAATTTTAAGGGCCGATGTTGATTATCACACAAATTATTTAGGAAATTATTGTCTATTCTTTTTATTTTGATAATATTGGTATGGTTCAATTATTTTTGGAACAAAATATCGGCCAAATGGCCGCCGCAACTTCGGTGGCACACCTCCATCCGGTGGTCCAAATTTTCGATAACGCTGAGTCATTATTGAGGTTCTATGCCGTTAATATGCCGAATTATCTCATCCTTTAGCTCTTGAATTATTCCTGGCTTTTCTTTCAAATTACCCTAAAGAAAGAAGTCAAACGGTGTCGAATCACATGATCTTGGCGGCCAATTGACATCGCGACGACGTGAGATAACACGGGCATTGAATTTGTCGCGCAAAAGATACACAATCGAGATAGTCTGAAATGTCAAATTAAATGCAGAAAAAACTTGACGTTTAGATGTGGTTCACATTCAACATCGACGCTTAAAATTTGACCACCCGATATTATGGACTATATTTTTTCAAAGAGTAAGACTTTTCGTTAATATTTAACTGATGTTGACTCAAAATGCTCACTAGTGAGGTTGTGTAGAAAAAGTGATATCGAAAGGGACATTGTTTTTTCCTGCTTTAGGGCTAACTAAACTATTCAAAACTGGCTAACCTTTTGTAAGATTTGCAACACTGTGAGTAATATTAAAATAAGTGAGGTCTTTTATTTGTAAATCTTGATCCCTTTGATCCCTTGGATCTTCATTAGAGTGGGTCAATTTGTATGTATTAAAAAATCTCAACAAGCGGTTGTCAAAATCGCATTCTACGAGGAATTCTAAGAAGGTTTGCTCAAAAACCATTTGTCTTATCTATATTTTCAAATATAATAAAACTGTAACAGGACCATTTATGTATGAACATAAAAATTTTATTGCTGATGCAGATGTTTTTCGATATGGAATACACAATACCAAATTTAGAATTTTATTCTGTTTGCCTGTCCGCCTATCTGTCTGTGTTCGCTTCACGTCAAAACTACTGTATAAACTTTAAACAAATTTTGTAAGATGCCTTATAATAATTTTATTTTGGTGAAAGTACACAACTTTACCGACTCATTTGTGCTGAAAACTTGGCTAAACTTGGTAAGCGAGCAATATTAGACTCTATTTGCAGAACACTATCTATTTAAAAAAAAAAAAAAAAAATCGCTACATCCCTCTTCAACATCCTCATATATATTTACTTTGAGTACTATTTCGTTGAAAACATCAGCTTTCTAACCAACCAAACTCAGATAATAGCATACGAGAAATTTTATTCAAATAATCTACCCTTAGTTCGTTAGAACGAAGTCTACCACATCTTTATCCCTTTGTATTTGTTGTTACAATCTTGTATTTTGAGTTTTGTTTTAGTTCCAAAACAAATAATATTAAATTTTATATCCATCAATAAATATTAATAATAATCTTCCATTTACAGTAGCGAATGAGTTTTTAATTTAATTATTTACAATTTATTTATTTACTTTTTTCTAAATAAAATATAAAAAAAATATAAAGATGCAAATTTATAATAATTTAACAAGCAACATCATTCACTCTTTTACTTAAAGAAACTACTACATACTTCATTTTTCGTTGTACGATTACAACAGTATTGTCATGCTGCTGTTGAAGTTTCTTTTCGTCTACATCGTCATCAACTTTTTCATTATCATGCTGTTGTATAAAGAACAGCGTCAACAAACTGCAGCAATAGCAACACCAACAACTTAGAGTTTGGTCAACAAAAATAATAATAAATTTTCTTATCTCAGCCTTACAAAATATGAATTTATTTAAATTTTCTGCTTGAGTACAAGCAAGAGAATTTTCAATATAAAATTTTGCAAAAAGATAAAGAAGAGAAGAAAAATAAAGCTTACGGAATAAAAATAAAGTAAATGAGAATTAGTAGAGAGTGAGGGTATTTGCTGTAATCAGATTAAATTGCTAAGTTAAGCAAATACCTTCTTACTCTTAAAACAAAACAAGCTTTCGAAAATCATCTATTTGAAATACAGTGAAAATTAAAGACAATAATTTGAAAGCATTTTACAAATATTGGCGAGCATTTTTTAACTTATTTAAGTAGTGTAGTACAATGGATTGTGTGGCATTACGAGTGGTAAAGAGAAAATGGTTTCTTAAAATGTTGAAATAAAAAATATTAAAAATATATTTTGTACATATTTTTTCTTCAGTAACATAAATTGACAGAAGTGTGACACATATGGCGTCATTTCTGCCAAAATACCCAAAAATTCAATAATTTTGGAATTTTTAAATAAATATTCATCGTTTTGAACTGAGGTGATGTTTTTACCTGGAAATTTTACCTGCTAACTACGAGAAAAAAATTAAATAAATTTTTGGAAAATTGTACTTAAAGTTTTAAAAAACTTGAAACTGTTTATACGTATAACTCGTTTATTTTAAGATATAATTTAAAGATAAAAGCATTTTTCAGGTCTTAATTAGAAATGCTTAGCTTTAAAAAAAACTAGAAGTGCGCGGTTCTTAATTTTGGCGCTACATAGCGTCACCCCGTGTAAGTAGATGGTGTTCAGCGTCAACACTTATGCTATGTCTAGCTCTGGGATGAATTGGACTAGCCCTTTACAAATAGTTGAATTATTTCGAATATATTTTGATGCTGCCCCACTGTTGTTTAAGATTACGAAAGCATTTGGAAAGTAGATTAGTTGACATTCATGGAATACTACGTCGCACGAAGATTATCAAGACCGACCTACTAAGGGAGGCAGATGACATTTAATATCAGTATCACACCTCCCTAGACGTTTCTCAGTTTGGGCCTTAAAAAATTATCGAACATCAAATTTGGGCGGAAAATCATTTTTTCTAACATTTTTATCTCAGCGGCAATGTCAACAAATAAAATTGTCAATTCTGTTTGCTGGGGATTTTATAGAAGGGCCTAATTTTTTTCAAATATACTTCTGGAAACGCCATTTCAGTAGAGAGTGAGGGTATTTGCTGTAATCAGATTAAATTGCTAAGTTAAGCAAATTCCTTCTTACTCTTAAAACAAAACAGGCTTTCGAAAATCATCTGTTTGAAATACAGTGGAAATTGTTGAAATAATTTGAAAGCAGTGTTTTTCAACGGACAAATAAGTTGAAATACAGGTTTTATTATGAGCGTTGTCACAATCAGTATGTCTACGTCAACGCAAATTACGAAAGTTGGGCAACTTTTAACTTTTGACGTACATACGTTGATTGGATTGATAGCTATTAAATGTTTTTTACTTTGTTTTGATTAAATGTTTGTGTTGAGTGGCTGCAAAAATAAAACAAAATACAACAAAACAAATTAATTAAAGAAATTAAAATGGAGGAAAAAGCTTTTTAAGTGAGAAGAAAGGAATTTTTGATTTAATAGCCGTCAACACAGTACTCATTGTGTCAAACTCTTCCGTCGTTACTTTGATCTCAGTTGAATACGTCAAAGTATAAATTATGACGGATTCTATATGCCCCGGCCTTAAGTTTGAAAATCGTATAGTCAGCAGACTTGGCGATATTAATTGCCCGCCTAGAACTTTTAAACTTTTAACAGGTCGAAAGATCGATACTATGCGATTAATCCAGAATCGCCCTTAAGGCTAATAATGTTCAAGCCAATCATAAGATAGAACCAGAAACCGTCAACAAATCTTAAAAAATAGGATAGGATCCAGCGCCGACAGTCACATGAATGAAATAGAGTTCCATAATAAATAATGGGAATATTCGATGTTTCTAATAAAGCCATAATATACCAAGAGAAATTAAGTTTAGTTCATTTTGTTTAATTTTTATCGGACTTGTGTAACATTAGTGTATTATCTCGAAATTTTAATATATTTAGTTATTGAAAAGACTCTACAAGCAGTGTTTATTATTATCTCCTATAAAAATATCCCATTGTTTTGACTGCTTTTTCAAAAAAAGAAAGGACAGTTTAAATTTTTCTTTTGAAATATATAATGTATTTTAAAATTTTGATTTAATACACAATTATTAAACTAAAGCGATATGTCCGATTCTTCTTATATTTTATGCTTTTAATTTCTTTTAGTAAAAGTAAATATTTTTTTTAAATTATAAATTTCTTACCACTGTTCTTTCTTAAATTTTAATTGGTTTGTTTATATACAAATTCTTGGCTGGAGTCTTTGGCAATATGAAATGCATAGTGTTTAGTAAATGAAGTTTTCAATTTTCCCATAATTATTTTGACCTTAATTAACACATCGTTCCATCATCATCGCTATAGTCATCGTCACAGTCATTCGGAAGGAATGTGCAGAAACAAGAACAGCAACATCAAGTAACAAAATATAATTTCTTAGTCAAAACATGAGCATCTTTCGTTGGTTCATCTAAGAGTTGTGTGTGTGTGTTGTATGTTGCATGCAACAACTAAAGTTGTTCGGGTGGGGGTTTAGTTTAGTATTTATTATTTATTTTTGGTTTCCATTCTTCATATTCTAAGACTATTTCCGTAGCAATGTGTGTATTTTCATTCCTTAATCTGTCTGTCTGTCCGTCTCTCTGCCTGTCTGTTTGTTTGTATGTTGATATTTATTAAATAGTAAACTGTTGTTGTACTCGTATTTTCGGCTACATTGGAGTTTATACTTACAACTATGTTTTTACTTTTATTATATTTTTCTTGTAGAATTGAAGTAGAGTGTTACTTGCTTCTTGTCTTGCTACCTAAAGGCGTTAAATGTCTTTTTAAGGACAGAATCTGTTATTCAGGCATCAGCCAGATTTATTTTGAACATTTTCATTTTGTGTTTTATTTTTTTCTTTCTCATTTTGTGTTGGGTTGTTGTGTGCTGTTACATTAACTGCTGGAAAAGCTTATAAAATTTTAGTTTTAATTAAATTCATGTTGTACTGCACAAGTCTTAATTCAAACACGCTCTGATAATAATACTTTTTATTTTTGTAATTATTTTTAAGGTAGTTTTGTTCAAGAAAATTAAATACAAAATGCATTTAATTTTATTTTCAAAAATTGCTTATAAAGAAGATTAAATTTTAATTCGACTAGAAAAAGGTTATAGATATAAAGCTGCGAGTATATGCAAAAATTAGTTTATTTCTAAAATAAAATAAATGTGCAAAGGACATTTAAGAGTTAAAGAACGACTAATGAGGGGCTAAGGAATTTGAATTTTAACCAGCTTATAAGCACTGTCATTTGTGAAAAATATTATATTTAAAAGTTTTAAATTTAAAATAAAATTTGTCGAAATTGTATAATATTTGCAATGAGGTATATGCGAACGATTGGTATAAACAAGAATGATAGAAAACAAGATTAAAAAATATAAGGAAGTAACAGTACAGATTCGATTCTACTATCTAAAGGAAGTAAAACTCTATACTCAGTTTAACGTAATGGGTGTCCAAATTTTATTTAGAGGCCTCAAAAGATTTGGAAAATCAGTGGGCCCTTCAAAAAAGGTGTCAGCAGTTTTTGTCTAATATATCATTTAAACTAGGCGATGGCGAGTAACTTTGTTGACAATAATGAAGCCGAGGATTCGCTTAATAAATTCTATATACATTTTATGTAAAAAAAAAAAAAATTGTAGCCACGGTAAAACTGAACACATATGGACAAGGACTTATGAAATACTTTCAGCAACAATTCGGAGTATATATATAAACCTTTATTACAGCAGTCTTCTTTTTCCTATCCCAGATTTTGCATTTTAGAATATATACATACATATATATATTTTATTTAATATAAGTCTATGGATACAATCCTTACAGACAATTTAATATACATATTAACTTAATCTTTAGAAAAAAATTAAAAATTTAAATTATGAATTTAAAAAACACTGATATTATGTTTAATTACTTTTTTTTAACATTTACAAACAAATCCACAAAATTATATGAACTATTACATTGAAGACATATACGCGAAAAGGGATCAGCTAGATCATAATTTGTTTTAAACAATTTAACAAAAAGAGGTTTATAATGACGAATATTGCGACACGGAACATTAAATTGTATGTTACTCAGCAGAAATTCACAGCAAACATTACCATTTATAAGGTTCAACATAAAAGAAACATTTAGCATAGTGCGACGGCTTTTTAGCGTAGGTAGTTTTATTAACGCAAGTCTGCTTGAGTATCACGTAAACAGAAAAGCAAAAACTGTCAATATATTGGCAATAATTATTGCAATAAGGATCCCATACGATTGATCCATATTCCAAAATAGGTCTAACTAGTGAAACGAAAGCTGTTTGGTAATATGGAACAAGATTAACGTGGGTACCTGCCGCATTGTCCTAATCCCACGGTGGTCTTACCACCGAGTGAAATTCAAGCGTAGACTAGCGCCCCCATTGTGTAGTATAACAACACTTTACGACTGACACCAATCGTAATTTGTGTGTGATACAGTCACAATGAGTAGCAATTTATATAATATGGCAAGGCTTATCCAAAGCGAGCCTAGATCCATATTATAGCCTCTTGCTTAGGGGTTTGGAGACTATCCAAACTCCGTCTGTTGAGAATGCAACAGCACACTTGATCGACCTTGCACCATACCTACATTAATCGATCTTAAACCACAACCACCACGTGTATCCCTGAAGGGGACCTCACCAACAACCGGTCACAGAGAGGATAGGCTCTCTGTGGGGCTACCGATTCCCGTGGTACCAGTCCTTTGGGCACTGGTCGGGCCTCAAAGAGAACCCGTGTGTTTTAACACACACACCTTTTTTTCCAGATTTAGGTTCTAGGAACCCTAGCATCTGGTGCCCCTATTTTCCCCAAGTGAACCGCGTCAAGGCATTTGAGAATGTACTGCAATGACAATTGGAACCCCCGGGGTAAGCTGTTTGGTAATATAGGGATCAGAGAATTTTTTTGTCCACCTCTTTATAAATGCAAAAACACCTCTAGCCTTGTTGACAGACATAGTAATGTGTGCAGCGAAGTTTAATTTAGAAACAAGCTATACAACTATTTCTAAAAAATCGCATACATTTACATTATTTTAGGTTTAGCTCCATTAAATTATTTTTCCACCATAAAAAGAAGTTGTTAAGGTCACTGTGAAGATAAGCATGATCAATATATTGCTTGAAGCTATAAAACTTTTTTACATCGTCAGCATACATCAAAATGTAGGAAAACTTTCGGAAGGTCATTTATAAACAGCAAAAAAAGAAGAGGTCCGAGATGACTACATTGCGGAACACCGGATGTCCTTAGATGCACTCCTGTTGAATCGAACATTTTTTTTCTACAGGTTAAATAAGACATTAGCCAGTTTAAACTTCTACGGGATACACCTAACAAATCCAATTTTGTTAATAGTAATTTATGATTGACGTTATCAAAAGCTTTACTAAAATCAGTATATACAGCATCGTTTTGTGTTATGTATGTAGGCGAAAATCAAAATTTCTATGTAAAATAGGTCAAATTGACGGACTTTCATCTTCTACAAGGATTGTCAATTTTACTCGAAATTTGGTTTAAATGCACGCACATATAGTTAGTTTACACATAAATATAAAATTTGTATACATTTCTTAAAAAAAAAAAAATCATTTTCTTTTTATTTTTATATTCGATATTTCGCTACACCATTGGGTGGGTAGCTTTGTCAGGAAATAAAATTGTTATATAATATTTAATTGAATGAAAATTTTTGAAATGTATATTCAATTAAATATTATAAAACTATTTTTATTTCCTGACGAAGCTACCCACCCAATGGTGTAGCGAAATGTCGAATATAAAAATAAAAATAAATTGACAAGTTTTTATAAAAATACCTAGAGCTTAAAAATCCAATTATAAAATTAATAAAAAGGTCAAAAATTACAATAATTGTTTAATATTTTTTCTATTATAAAAACAAAATTGATGGCAATTTTTAGGCTTAAATATACAAAAATGCAGTAATTTTGGAATTTTCAAATTAAAAATCGTCTAGTTTTTAACTCAGTAATAACGCGTGCATTTTAAAACATAATTTGCAGATTAAAGCAGGATTTTGTAGGTATTAACTAGACCTTTATGACCATGTATCAGAGAAAAATTGAGGAAATGACAAGCTGTAAAAGAATTTGCAAGTGCGAGATACCCAACTTTTAGACCACAAAGCGCGTCCCCTGGAAAGTGTATGGTACCCAGGTTTAAAACTTAAGCTAATATACTCCTCTGCTATGCTCATGTCAAATTTTGGTCAATCAGCCTAGCCTTTTACAAATGGCTGATTTATTTCCATAATATTTTGGTACTCTCCCACTTTGCAATGGAATATTCCTCTTTGGCAGAATAATCAATTTTCCTATCAAGTTGTCATGACTATCTTTTGGAATTTTTCTTTATTTCAGTTTGTTCCTGTAATCTGCTCATATTTCTTCTTTAACTTCTTTGCTAGTTTTATTGAAGGCTCTTTTTGCTTCTTGCCGTTGTATCCAATGTTCCGGGTTCTCCCAAGGTTGCTTCTAGACAATTATCGTTATTGTTTTATTTGACTTTCATTAATACGAAAGTTACTACGTCTGATAGGTTTTCCCAATTGGTTAAATTTAGTTCACTGTGCTTGAAAAACGCAAATTCGCATCCAATATGTTGGACTCCTGACAAGTCTTCTATTGATATAACAAGTTTTAAATAAAGCCGACACATTTTCCTTCTGACTTCTTACTGCTCCTCTATTGACGTTCAATTTTAAAATAGTTTTAAACAAATAACAACTAAAGGATCGTCTATCTTTTAATACAGATACTACAGAATACAGCGTTTTGTCGTTCCATACTACTTCTCAGATACTTCTGAGAAGTATCTGTATTGAAACATAGACGATCTTTAGCTGTTATTTTCCGGATACTTTTTTCTGTGACTGTACATATGTATGTATATGTAAATACTTTAGATTGTTATTGTTATCGTTTTTAAATAACAAGCGTAAGCTACTTTGCGTTTATAGAAATAAAAATAAATAGTGTTCTGAAAGAAATAATGTTCGTATACTCTAAACACTTTTCTTAAAAATTCAGTTAATAATTTTAGACCACACTTAAACAAATATTTTTTTGATTTAAAATTAGACAACTACATTTTTGAACATTTTGTTGAATTTTGAGCAAAATATGTGTACTTTTTCCCCTTTTTCTTATTTTTAAAATTTTTTTCGAAATAAAAATGCATAAATTATATGCTAAACACATTTACATTACATTTATTTAAAATTTTTTTTATATAATAGATCATATATGTATGTAAAACTGGTTAAGATGGATCCATTGGTCCATCTAAAAGAGAACAAATTATTTTTATTTATAAAATACTCTGTGCATAGACTACAGAGGCTACACCGCTACACGACTACAAATGCTGTTGGCTACAATTTGTCGCCGCGGCAACGCAAAACATAGGGGTATTTTGCCAATCTAGCCGGACATTACTTTTTTTTAGCTTATATTGGCTCTAAAAATGTACGGAGTGCCCCTAGGTTAATGAATAGGCTGTCAATGCTATAAAATAGGAAAAATCGGATCAAGGAGAAAAAAGTTCCCCTTGGAAGAACTAATCCTACCTCTGAAAAGTGCAAGTATTTTTTTTGAACAAAATGTCGGGAAACATTTTGTTTAGCAATTACAACTTTTAAGGTCAAAGAATGTTAAAAAAATTAAAGTTAGACTCAAGAGATTCTTAAATGCCATTTTTAGCTCCGCCCCATTTTATGGGCGGTGAAATAAAAAATTATTATTTTTTAATTTTTTATTTTTTTTGCCAATTTCCTAAAAATATTAACTTTTAAGCTTTCCAATGCCGAACTAATCCCCGCCTGCCCAAGAATATTAAATAGTTTTGTAATTTGTTACTTTGTAGTATTTTATTTATCGGAAAATAATTAATTTATTCATAGTAACTTATTTATGATTGTAACTATAAATTTTATTTAAAATTATAACAATTAATTTATTAAAAACAACTTCTCCTTTGCACTAAGGTGATGATGAGTGCCATGGTTCTTCTTCGACGGATTCTTCAAAGACCTCTTCCGAATCTGAATCCTCTTCAGCGTTAAGTACAGTTATTTTTGCAGCTAATTCAGGATTGGAAAAAAATCTTCTGCTAGTGTTACCATCGCTTGTGTTTCCAAATCCAGCTTTCGGTACACCCAGTACTAGCCCTAATTCACTTCTAAATTTTTCTTGGATATTTTTTTCCTCGCGTTAACAATGACTTTGTCCGCATCAGATTTTATTTGCCATTTTTCCTCTGACAGTTTATATGACAGGTGTAATATTCTCTCAAATAGGCGAATTCTGGCGTGTAAAGTAGATATTCCGAAAGAAAAGTCATCTACGTCTATATCTCTTTTGATATTTAAATTGTTTTTTGTACAGCTAATAACAGTGTTAGATGTAATGATTTAAATAAAAAACATCTACCTTCAGTTATTAAAAACCAAAACATTTTATGAATATACAAGGGTTTCTTACTCGTATTTACCTATCCAAGATAAGAAAAAAACACAAAATGGTAAAATTTTCAAAAATCGCAACAAAAAAAATGGCGCAAGTATGCGCAACGTTTTTTTTATAGCATAAAAGAAGAGATCGTAAATTTTGTAGTGATATATAACATTTTTAGGATCACTCTTAAAAAGCTTTTCCTTTTCACAGAAAAAAAATCAATACAAAATCTTTATTCGTTTAGCCACCAAAAAATATATTGCAAACCTCTCAAAACCGTTTAAAGTCAATAAAAACGTATGCGATTTAATCAACTTTCCTGAATTTAACTGTGTTCCAAAACAACAAATCTCAAGCAAACGCCTTGAAAATTCACTATACGATGCAGAATTTTGTTGTCTGTCGAGCTGCGTACTTAAATTTTTACATTTCTCAAAATTAATTTTTGGCCTAATGTCCGGCTAGATTGGCAAAATACCCCTCTGTGCGCCGTCTAGTCAGCTACTTAATTATATTGAAGATGACAGCTACGTTGTAAACTCTGATATTCTACAACAATATACATGTTTTATTTTTATAATAATAAAATAACTTTTTCAAAAAATACTTTCATCACGTCAAAACAAATAAATTTATTTTTGCTTAAACATCTTGATTGTAAATGAAAACTAATTTTGTTTCATATTGTGACCCTTCTATTGTCGCTTACAAAAAAAAGCCTAAGTTGTTTACAGCCACAATGGTGGTCGTGTCAAAGTGTCGTCAAATGTCAATGATGTCGTCAAAATAATCGTTTTCATATAAACGTGTGTATTTTAGTTTTGACAGGTTGTAGTCGGTAGTCTGCTGTCGTCTATGTGTTTACTCTATTTAAAACTAGAATTTTACCTTTATATTTGCTGCCTTTTTTTAAACAGACATGCTGAATATTAAACTCTTTAATGTTATATAGACATATCGGGTTGATTTTAAGCCTCATTTGCTTAAAAATAAACAACTTTAACAGCATTTTTATATTTTTGCGTAAAATAAGACAAATATGTTTTTTGTTGCAAGTAACTACAAAATGGAAAGGAGATAATTTATGTAACAACAGCGTTGAAGACATAACAATTGCTGACAGGTTCGGGTCGAGTCAGCCCTGTCAGTAAAACAGACGTGTAATTTCTATTATGAATATATTATTAGGGCAATTCCACGTCAAATAAACAAGGCACTCAAAATGACTACTTCAGATTTTATTGAAACTTTTGTTATTTATATTCCTTGACTTTCTGAATCAAAATATAATTAAAAAAAATTTAATCTCTTATAGTGTTTTAGCTATACAGTTATAAAAGTCGGAAAAACAAGCTTTTTTGCATATGCGCTCGAGGATTAAATATATTCTAATTCCAGTTCTATAAGCCCTAGAAAGTTGAATTATAGCTCATTTTAAAGGGGATTTCATACAATTTAATTTGATATCAATCATCAAAAAACATAATTTTTGACAAATTTTTTCCTTATATTTAAAAAAAGTTTTATAAAAGTCTTTGAGATAGTGTCTTTTAATTATTTTTTTTTTAATTTACATATTTATTTAAATGTGGCATGATGAGTACACCATTAAAATTTTCCGTTATAGCAACAAATACTAAAACTTATAGGGTGTTCCGATAGAGATGTGTTATTCACTTAAAAAACAGTAATTAAAACATTGCTCGCTATATAAACAAGTATGTATATGGCCTAAGTTTTAAACGATAATAGGTAGACTTGAAATTTTCACAGAAGGTCTATTAATATTAATATGGCCTTTGTAACAAATAGTACAAATTAAAGGGTATTCCGACAGTTTCGCAATTGGCACGTATATAGCCTTTTTTTTTTGAACCATAATAGGTAGACTCTTGAAGATACAGAAGAAGATATATTGCCACAGCCGCTATGATATTTACTAAAAATAAAAGGGTGGTCCGGCAGTGACATGTTTTTCACGTATATTGTAATAGGTAGACTCTTGATATATTCATGGAGAGGGAACTGCCATGGCTGCTATTCCGTCAGTGATATGATATGTACGTGTATGAGTATATTTTTTGAAACGTAATAGGTAGACTCTTGAAATTTTTTCCGTAGTTGTGTTGCCATCGCCTCTATTACAATTAAAGGGTGTTCCGCAATAACATGTTTTTAACTTACAATGCCTTATTTTTTGAACGGCAGTAGGTAGGCTCCTGATATTTTCATAGAAAGTCCTTACATTTGAATAGTATTAGGCTCACACTTAAAATTTACACAGATTATATTTGACAACATCTGCTGTTACAACAAGTTACACAGTTTATATTTGACAACATCTACTGGAACAACCAGTTACAACAATAAATTTAATAAAAATAAAATGGTGTTCCCCAGATGTCGCGAATTTGAGGAATTTGACCTTCTCTTCCAAAAGTTATAGGCAGACATTTGATATTTACACCTGCTATTAGTACTACTATGCTCTTGTATAAAAAATTATTTAAAATTAAAGGGTGCCCCATAAGACGTAAAAAATTAACAACTTGTATTTTTAAAGTTATACTGAAGATAGTACGGAACCCTAAGTGTATACGTCTGACTCGCACTTGACTTGTTTATTATATTGATTTATTTATTATACTACAATTATATAATTATATAATTTTCCAGAAATCAATTATAATAAAAATAAAAATTACCCGGCAATTTTTTGTTTCGTGTACCATTTGGCGCTCCTTTATGAGTAGGGCCCGGGGCATAATGCCAAGCTTGCCCATGCTTTGCCATAGGCAAAATCATCATGAAACATTTTTCCTAATTTTAGAAAAGCAAAATATGTTCTATAAGTAATAAATTTCTAAAAACAGAATTTTGTTTTGTTATTAAAGCTTTAATAAAGAACCAACACTGCGTTTATAACAACTTAGTTGGTTTGTTAGTACAACCAGTGAAAAACATATAGGAACTAGATTTTTCCACAACAAATAAATTGCATTTTTAATATAAAAAGGGAATAAGGAATTATTTAACTTTTAATTAATACGGCATACACATTTTTATAACTTGAATACAAAGTTATATAAATATATAAATATTTAAAAATAAATAATTCATTTACAACATTAAACAAAAATTAGTATTATTTTATTATACATTTAAATAGTATTTTAATAATTAAACAAACACTTTACATACAGTTCTACGGTATTAGTTATAAAATTAATTTGATTTAAAACTTTTCACCCAAATAATTCTGCCTTATTTAAGTGAAAAATTTCTAGAAAATCTACTTCAACTTTGCCTTCAGGTCAGTAGTTGGACAACATACAAATCACTTGCGGATAACAGCACAATAGAACAAAACAATACAACGAAATATTCAGTGGTTGCATATGTGGACCGTCATAAATGTAGCCGAATGGAAAAAAAGCCCACAACTGGGCAACCAGAGCAACATTACGGACAAATAGAAAAAAAAAAATTAAGTGAAATTATTTAAGGGAATAGAAAACGAAACGACTTTATGAAGTGCTTCTATAGTTCACGGAGAAAAAAGACATGAACACACACACTCATATAAATAAACAAATTTAGCCATGTGGAAATAAAAAAATAAACATGGATATGAGTTTATGTGTGTGTGTATAGTATAAAAGCATTGGTAGAGTTAGAGCTGCACCAGGAACAGGATAATATTAAATCTTTGTTTACACATTTGTATGAGAATGTTTGTTTTATATTTTTTCATTTGCTTGTTGTTGCTGCTGTGTTTTGGAACTGTTTGTCGTAATTTTAATTTAGGTATAAATACGCTTGACCCCCGACACTACATTTAAATAAGTTTTAGGGTTTCACATCTAAAATTATAATACCTATAAAATTATAAACTTTGACTAACAATTTATCATCTAGAATTTTATTATAATATTCTCAGAATTTAACAAACTACTAACAAGCTACATAGCAAAAGACACAGCTCGATATATTTTTCTGTCGTTATTAATGAAAAGCAGTTTAAAAAACTCATAACTTTTTTTTTTATTTCCAGAGCAGAATCCTTCAATTTAACACTGCTTCTGTTAACTGTTGTCTATAACTGGACTATTGTCGAATTTTAAACAAACAACGTTTTCTAGTTTATTTTTGACAGCCATTGAAAGCCAACAGCCTCGATAATTTAACGAAAATAGAAAAAAAAAGTAATTTCTTATGCTGATTGGACATTACTTTTTACCTAAAAAACTATCACTGAAACTAAATATAGGCTTGATAAACTTTATGGCGACTCTGCACCATCAGCTTTAATGATGAAAAAGCTGTTAACTGAGTATCGTTGTGGTTGTACTAAATGATATAGGGCGATTGGAGAATAAGATGGTTGAGGCTATACATTGAACTAAATTTCGTAGATAACGTTAACGAAAAAAATTAGCAGAAGCTTAACGATAAAAATAATTAAATCAACTTTATTTTTATTTTAATCTATTTGTGATTTATTTATATTAACTAATTTTATTCAAATAATATTTGTTAAAAACATATTTCAATAAAGCCTGTAGATTAAAAAAAAAACTTCTTAAAATTTGAATAAAATTCTGTTAAATTAACCAAAATTTAGTAAAAACTGTAGTAACAAATTCTTAGAAAAACAACCCATAAAATTAGCTAAATTTACATATATCCCTAAAAGAAGTTAATGTGAAAAATTTATTCCTTGATTTTACTTAATTTTACTTAATTTTCGTTCATTTTTATACCCTTCACCACAGGTTGAAAGGGCATATATCAGTTTGTCATTCCGTGTGTAATTTCTACAATATTCATTTCCGACCCCATAAAGTATATATATGTTCTGGATCCTTATATATAGAGAAGTTGATTAAACGATGTCCGTCTGTCCGTGTTCGGGTAGTAATGTAATTTATCAAGGTACCAAAAGAGATACAAAAAAATTAAGCACGCCAATCTGTAAGGCATAGTTTTGAAAAATTTGGAATTGCAATTCAGCAACATCTGATCATTCCTTTGGAGGCTGCGGACCAAAAACTATGCCCACCTATATTTTTTCACTTTTTTAAAATTTTTTTTTTCGGTTTTAATGATTCTCTTATTTTTTTTGTCAAACAAATAATAGACCGCCACAGGTAGATCGCAAGGAGTGCATACAGATCTAGGGGGATCAATAACCCCTTACGAGGGCCCAATTTTTTGTTTTGTATTTTTAGGTTGGTAAAGATATTCTGCTTTGATTTGTATTAAAGAACTTAATAGAAAGCAATACATATAGAGGGTGCCTACTGGTAACCAGGAGCAGTTAAAGTGCATTTTTTTTGCTTTAGTCTAACCATTCTCACTCAATATAGATTGCATAAATAAAAAATTAATAAAAATCATAAATTAAAAAAAAAATTTGCAATAAAATTAAAAAATTTTTTTTTAAATATTTGCAAAACATTTTTCAAAAAGCTTTTTTAAAGAAAAATTTTCGAAAAAAAAAATTGTTAAAAATTTTCCAACAAGTTTTCAAAAAATTTACAAAATGTTTTCAAAAAAATCTTTTTACAAAAAATGTTTGCAAAAATTTTACAAACAATTTTCGAAATATTCAAAAAAAATCAATATTTCTATGAAAATGAAAATCATGAGTGTTATAACATATTTTTAATATTTATATAAAATACATATGGGTAATTCCACGTCAAATCAACAAGGCACTCAAAATGACTACTTCATATTTTATTGAAACTTTTATTATTTTTATTCCTTGGCTCTCTGAATCCAAATATAATTTAAAAAATTAAATCTCTTATAGTTTTTTAGCTATTCAGTTATAAAAGTGGGAAAATATGCGCTTGAGGATTACATTTATTCTAATTCCAGCCCTATAAGCCCTAGAAAGTGGAGTAATAGCTCATTTTTTTCATACACTTTAATTTGATATTAATCATGAAAAAAACAAATTTTTTAAAATATTTTTTCTTATATTAAAAAAAAAAAGTTTTTTTTTTAATTTACATATATTTTAAATATGGCTTGGTGAGTACACCATTATAAATTTTAAAGTGCGACCATGGTGGGATTGGAAGTTATGTTAAAAAAACTACTATTTTTCAGTTTTAAGGAATATTTCTTACCTTTATTAGCCAGATTTTAAAAATTTTTTATTTTTTCAGTTTTTCATGATTGATATCAAATTAAAGAGTATGAAATCCCCTTTAAAATGAGTTATTACTAAACTAGGGCTTAATCCTCGAGCTCATATGCATATTTGGCTTCAGAAAGTCAAGGAATATGAATAAAAAAGTTTCAATGAAATAGGAATTGGCGAATTTGAAAATGATTTTTTTTTTGTTGATTTGACATGGACTTACCCATATATATATGTACATATTTTTTTAAATGTGTTTGATTCTTAAATAGATCAGATCTCTGCTTTAAAATCTAAATGCATTAAACACCTAAACAACATCAGGCTACCTACTACAAACTGTTGAAAAAAATACACACGTTTATAGGAAGACGATTATTTTGAATGGCTGTTGTGGCTGTAGTGATCTTAGGCCAATTTCTTTTTGTATGTGACAATTTTATTCAACAGAAGAAAATTTCACAAAATTACAAATTCATTTACAATCAAGAGGTTTTGAGGAAATACATATGTACATATGTATGTATTATTTTTTGAAAAAGTTATTTTATTTAAAAAAGTAAAATATTTATTTCTACAACAATGTCAGAGTTTACGATGTAGCTGTAGTCTTCAATCGAATTAAGTAGCTGACTACACGGCGACAATTGAAGCCAACGGAATTTGTAGTCATGTAGCTGTGTCTATGTCTATATATTTATATTTTGAGGCCTTTGGAATTCTTAAATTTGAAGGCAATACAAAATCCGAAAAAGATTCTGCTCTAATATACCGCTCAAAATATAACCGCTGCAAGGATCCCCATAGGATGTGGTGACTTAAACATTTTAACACTTTAGTGTGTTAGACCGACTTGTACTTTGTCGATATAGATATATTACATTTGTACAAATAAAGTTAGAAAATCCGAAAATGAAAAAAAAATATAATAAACAAAAATCAAAACACCATCATGAAGTCATGATTTCAATACCCAACAATTTAGAATTCACTTTCTAAAACTTATTTTTCAACAATTAAAAATTTCACCAAAAATCTTGATTTCAGCGAATGACGGAGACACAATACATTTTTGCTTTGAATTCTGTTTATTTTTCTTGCTAAGAACTTTAAATCTGAAAAATCTAAAATCTGTACAGAAATCTTTAATATTGGCCGTTAAAAAATGAGACATTGTCTTGATTAGTTCGCTCTTTTAAATGTATCGGGTGGTTAAAGGGCCGATATTGAATCTGAACCACATCTAAACGTCAAGTTTTTTTCTGCATTTTCAGAATGGTGACAAGAAATGGCAACAGTGCAACAGTGATGAGGCTTATTTTCACCTCAGTGGATTTGTCAGCCGAGGTCGCGGCGGCCATTGGGCCGATATTTTGTTCTATACATAATTGAACCATACCAATATTATCAAAATAAAAAGAAATGAAAATAATTTCCTAAATAATTTGTGTTTTATTCAAAATCAACATCGGCCCTTAAAAATTGAACCACCCTTTATAAATCAAAGGAAAATCTCGGCTTTAATGCTGTGTAAAAGTTGATTGCTTATAATATAAGTATATATTATATACTTTTTCTTGTACATAATTTGTTCATGGGCCGGGGTTTCCTTTTACAATACCTTTCTATCTAGAACTTCTAGTTTGCCCGCTTTCATATTGCAGTTACTCAATACACTTCTAGCGTGACCTTTATAACTAAAAATAATTATTATTAAAAATATCTTCCTACGAATATTAAGTTTAGCCATTTATACATCAGAACAGATTGTTTCAAGATTTTCCTCGTAAAAAAACAAGTAAAAATAAAATCGTTTTTGTTAATTAAGCTTGATTGGTGAGCTAAATGATATTTTAATTTATTAAATTTTCTTCCGTTAAAAAAATTAAGCGTTTGTCGTATTATTTTGGAATTCAACTTTATCTTAAATTTATTAATTTGTGAATCCCGAAATATGTATACATAATATCACAAAAATGTTTCTCCCACAAGTGCACTTGGTAGCCCTACAGTACTAGATGTTCATTTATGTGTATTTCGTTTAGTAGGAGCACTCGTAGAGTCAAGTGAATGCGATACTGGTAAACAGTAAAAAGACCAACAAACATAAATACCGATGGGAAATCAACAGAAATAAATATAAAAATAACTATTTCTATTTACTATTAAAACACGTCATTTAGGTTTGTATGATGATTTTGTTGAGTTTCTATAACAAATAAAGCAAATATTTAGTGTGTGATATATTTCATTTGTACAAATAATTGTTCTTTAACAGAATTTTATTTTATTTTTAAGAAATGAAACTTCAAAAAAATATATAAAAAAATAATAAATGGAAAAAATCGTAAATTCGCGAAAATCCAAGAAAAAACAAAATAATTATCTAAAAATATCGGTATTTCATTAAGAAAAAGAAATATTTCTAACAAATTGAAACTTTACTAAATATTTGAAAATTCTTTATAAAATAGAAATACTACGAACAAATTAACGAAGCGTTAAATTGTTTATAAAGAATTGGATTATTAAAAATTTGTATCAACTAAAGAATAATGTTGGCAAAACATATAAACAAAAAAGTTGATCTCATTGCTGTGGCTGTGGTAACAAACAATATAAGGTGGTAAATAATAAAGAAACATATCAAAAAACAGGAAAGCTTTAGGTAGTGGTAGACTTCGTTCTCACCAACTGACGATTGATGATTGAATACAGTTTTTCTCGTATTCCTTTATCTGAGTTTGATTGGTTAAATAGATGATGCTTACAAATCAATACTGCCCAAAGTAGATAGATGCGAAGAATGCTGATGACGGACGTAGAAAATGCATTCCCTTCTGCTAGTGTCTAATTAAAATTTTTCCTCATTTTTCTTTATTTTTTAATTAATTTTTAATTACCTAATTTGTATAAAAATATTCTTCTTCTTCTATTAATAGTCAGAGATGCTAATAAAAAGTTCGACTAATTTAATTAAATTAAATATTTAATATAAAATAAAAGACAAAAATCGCTTTTGGCTAAATTTTGATTTCTTTTACAACCCTACAAGCAATCTGGTAGTCGACTACGAAAATAACACACTTTAAGTTAACTATTATGGCCTAACAATAAGCTAACTACAATATAATGCAAAAGCTCTCCAAAAACCAAAATAAAATTATTTTTGACAGTTTTGTTTTATATAGTTTTGATTCTTTCTTTTAAATTATAAAATGAAAATTTGTATCACATCCGTTTCGTTCTTATCCCAACATACCATATAGCAATCAAACTAAACTACAACTTGTGAATAAGCTTGTTTTAATATTTTCTTAATTTCGATTATAATAATATTTAGAAAATATAAATTCACAAGCATTTTTTAACAATGATTAAGAAAATATTATTATACACAAATGTTTCTAAACAATTCGTTTTCTTTCTTGTCATAATTTTTTTTCTGAAAAACTTAATAATAAATGTACAAAATAGAGAAATTAATGTTTTGGGCTATTAGACCACTACACCACAAATTAATAGCTTAAGAGTTCTTTTTATTGCAGCATAGGATCTCTTAAAGCGTCTAATTTGTGGTACTTCTGGGGCAATCTTAAAAAATGTAGTTAATAGTGAGTATCTATGAGCAAGCTATGCATTCTCTCCTAGGCAGTGTTCCTTCATAATAGTGTTGTGTGCTAAATTTTGTATTGACCATTCTGGAAAGATGTGATTTGAGAAAGATGTTATTTGCTAATATAAGTCTACAATTATGTAAAGAAGATTATATAAAGAAGATTAAAAAAATTAATAAAATATTATTTCTGTAAGATTATTCTACAATTACAAATATAAGCTTTTCTTAATCATGTACATATAATATTTTCATAAGGGTTCCGTTTTGATTTTTCTACAATTGTTACGATATCATTTTTTAATAAATTCTAAAAACTTTCTCTAGCTTAAGGCTTATATTTATAAGCTTTTTAAAATATTTTTCACAAGCCATTTGGTATGTTGGGATGTGTTTTTAATTTGTTACTATATCTTAATGTTATTTGGAAGCAAATATCTTACTGGCTATCGAGCATTTTATTTGTATTTTAATGAAGAAGGCTTTAATTAAAAACAAATTATATAGATGCAGTATATGTGACCCGGCCTATGAAAAGATGGCTTATGACTCAAAAAAATTTTTTCCACTTTTTTTTGGTTTCGATAGTTTTTGAGACACTATTTTACGTGGTGAAATGTAGAAAGTCGTAACTTGCTTAGAAGTGTACTAAAAATGTAGAGAAAGAAGAGCACAAATTAATAAAAAACAAAGTCAAAGTCGATTTGGGGATTTTTTTGGGGATAAAATCCCCAAAAACCTGACAACGCTGGGTCAGAATCTGGTTTGTGCTTTGCATTGAAAAAAACATGGCTCTTTATATACACACAGGAACTTATCTCATTTATGCTCTTTTGCATTTTTTGGTTGCCTTTTGGACATGACTGTTAATAATGCAAAAGAAAAACTAGTAAGAAACTGACGAAATGCATTGTTTATCTTTAACAGCTAATTTTTCGAAATTTTTTTTTTAAGTCATAAGCCCCCATTTCATAGACCGGGTCACATATTATAAACAGGGAAATATTTTATTGCATATTTTTACAAAGTCTCTTCTTAGCTAACTGATATTCATACATATATTCAGTTTATAGTTTACTTAAAAATTGACTAACTTTAAGCTGACTTCTGAATAGTTAGTCAGTTAGTCAGTCAGACAACTGACTTCACCCTAGGGCATCACAATGTTAAAAAGACAGTTATTTATATTAAAAATATTCCAATTATCAGCTACTACTGTACATTTAAAGTAAGCTAAGTTGCCGAGATTTAAGAAACTGCAACAAAAAACCTCCGATTGTTTTCTATTCTCAAAGTTGTTATTTTGCCGGAAATTATGCTTGCAATTAGATCTTGATATTTACAATTTGTCAAACTTGTATGATAAAAAACAATGTAAAAATAGGAACGAAAATTTTAGATTTACGTGATATTTTGCTTTCATGTGCTTTCAGAAGGTTTCAGAAGCCAAAACACATAGGATTATTAGTTTGCAGTATTACATATTTACTACCTTTACCATTTTTGTTTGTTATTATTTGATACTCCTCTTCATGTATATATGTATTTATTTAACACCTTTAGCTTTTCTTACAGACGGAAAAAATAGTTGAATAAATAACCATAAACATATAATAATGTTTAAAATAATTTAAATATTAATGCCCTTATTCATAAAAAATTAAAATTTACTTGAAGTATAATTTATGACAAGTTTCCATACAAAATTTGTCATAAAGCATACATGGGCATACTGTATTATTTAAATAATGCAGTAAAATTTTGGATTTTACTGTTTACTGAAAAAAAATTATAGTAACCAGTAAAATTTTACTGGTTACTGCAATTTTTTCAGTAACCAGTAAAGTTTTACTGGTTAATGAAATTTTTTTCAGTAACCAGTAAACTTGTACTGGTTACTGCTAAACATAACGCATTAAAAATATACTGCAGTATGCCCAAGTATGTCATAAAGTTAATTAAGCCCTTGATTATAAAAGCTATTAAAAGGTTTGCATTTTAAATGATTAAACAATATTTTTGTATTATGGAATAAAATATATTGACAATTAAATAGTGTCATCAAATTAGTATATATTATGATTGTAATATTTATAACCATTTTTAAAAAGAAATGTAGTTTGAAAGGTTGAATTGACATAAGCTCTCTAGAGACAGTTGTCAGATCTTACAATATTGTCAGACCTAACATAGTGCTGACACGCGATTGTCACATATTTGGCATTATTATTGTTAGTTTGAAGTCTGACAATGCTTTTTCCGACAATATTTCCAGACAACAGTTGTAAGTTCACACGATTCTTAGACGTCTGTATATTTTTCACACAATATTGTAAGATCTGACAACCGTCTGTACATAGCTTTATACTATTTTTCAAAATTAACTGCATGACTTTATAAAGGAAAAATGTTTGTTTGAAATTAACATTTTATTCAAACTTATTACATTGTAACTAGGTAATTTATTTTTTAGTATTTATGGAAATAAAATATTTGTAAAAAATTGGTGGGATATGGGGAGTAAATCCATCATATCTTTACGGTTTTCTTCTGTTATTGGTCTAATGATTGTATATAATGGAATCAATATTTTCATATATTCTTGGTCATCCTTTTTAGGTGAAAGGTCTAATATGTACTTTGAATTCTTTTCTCTTTCTATTAGTCGTTGATTTTCCCAGTTGTTTCTTCGAAATGAAATCTTTCTGAGCCATTTGTTCTACCAAAAAACGGTTTTACATAATTCTATTAAATTGTAATAATGTCTACAATTACCAATAAAGAGTGCATTTTTACATTAATAGGATTACCTGATTATACCTGAACCGCTATCTGAAGACATGACATAACTTAGAAAACAGACGCTATTAAAATATACAGCATGTAACTGTATTTTGTTTTCCAACCAGAATATAAACTTAATTTATCAACTTAATTTTCATAGCATACTGCTAATTATTTCAGATTACGTTATTTTATTTTTATTGATAAACTAGATTTTAGAATTTTTTGACTTATACCACTTTCAAAATCAAAGGCTCACTGTAAGTAAACTTTAATTTTATGAATATGGGTACTATTTTTTCTTAATAAATGATCAATTTGAATACATACATACATACTTACATACATACATACATACATACATACATACATACATACGTACATACATACATACAGACATAAATACATACAGACATACATACATACATACATACTTACATACATACATACATACATACATACATACGTACATACATACATAAATACATCCATACATACATACATACATACATACATACATACATACATACATACATACATACATACATACGTACATACATACATACATATATTTATGTAAATATTTTTGTAAATAAACATTTGCTAAAAGTAGTGGTTACATTTATTTCATCAAATGATTTCTTTGTCTAACTTAGTCTTAACAAAAAATATGACTTCCTTCGACTACTTTTGACTTTTTTCCACTAAGCAGTTATATAATTAACTTATATTGTCAGTCCCAGTTCAAATATTAATTTCGTTAGGATTTTATCATGCTTTGAACTACAGTGTGTATGAGTAATAAGATTTCATAGATTCATATTCATCACACGCATTTGTTATTTCTACTACAAGAAGCGCATTGTAATGTTGGTTGTTACTAAGTTACGCTTCGTTGGGCAAACATGTAACCCAAAGCATTTTTACAGGTAATGAGACATGGGTATATCAATATCACATCATAACCAACTAATAACAGAACAGAGAACAAAATTAAAATTTTTGTTTGGTGCAGCGAAAACTAAAGCTGCAAATATGGGGTCATGCTATTTTCAAAAATACTTTGACAGCGCAAGAGAGCATAAAAAATATTAAAGCAAAAATTGAATTTTTTTTGCTACAGTATAGTAATAGCGAAAAAAATCGA
Organism: Phasia obesa; assembly: GCA_949628195.1. Lineage (NCBI taxonomy): Eukaryota > Metazoa > Arthropoda > Insecta > Diptera > Tachinidae > Phasia > Phasia obesa. Next base: position 57,824,218 of record OX451215.1, on the reverse strand, counting down.
GGTCGGAATTTCGACGGATTTATACGTTTTGAGGTCTCGTGAATCCATTATTTTTGCGGTGGTGTCTGTGGGTGGGTGAGTGTGTATGCCATTTTTTGTGGAGTTTGTACAGGTCATACCGCTTGACAGATCAAAATGACATTTAGTATGTGTCTTTGGTATATGGAGATGAAGAGCTGTATAGTTTTTGGGCATAATTGAGAAGGGGCAAGTTTACTTAACACCCCAAATCGAAAGTAATTAATTTATCGATTCGAATATTCTCTATGTAATCCATAAAAATATCTGTTTCCATTGGGTATGGTAAAGTTGAGTGTTGGCCACCCCAGATTTTTTAATCATCGTAGTTTTTAAATATTAGTTGATTTGTTTGCTTGATCGTTTTTTTTTGGATAACTGGAGTTACAAAAAAAAAACAATTTTATTATTTTCGCAGTGTGCTGCAGAGGAGGATATCCTTAAATAGGATGTGGTTAATAAGAATCAGCTTTCAGGCTTTTCTATCATGTCGTAACTTTTTCAAGAGAAGCGGTAAATTTTAGTAACAATAAACTCCTTAGTTAAAAATGCTTATCAAGTTTACTTTCAATTTTCTTTCAATAGAAGATAGAAGATTGGCTTAAAGGAAATCATAAGATTACGCCATTATTATATCAACGACTTGGTGCATATCATGAAAATATTTTATGGGAAAATATAAAAGTAAAATTCCAATAATTCATCTTCATTATTTGTAGCAATAATGCATTACCACTAGCGCCTTCTATCGGAGACGAAGTGGTAAATGATGAAGATGTTTCTTCTCTGAGGACTAAATCTAGTTACTGCTCTACAGGTGCTTCACTTTAAGTCTGTGTGGAATTTGCCCAATCATAAAATTCAAATGCGTTTTATATATGACCCTCTTTTCTAACTACAGAAAAAATTTCTGCAATAAATGATTATTGTTTTTATCAAAATGCAAGTTTGTTACTAATTTGTGCACATACATTAGGGTGAAATGTTGGTGTAGGGCAAAAAATAGAGTTTTGTATTACCCGTTATAATAGTGATTAAAATTTGTCTCTTTATGTGAGAAGTTATTCTACAAAGTTTTATTGAAGTATTTAAAGACTAAAAGACAAAATTATATTAATATTTAAGTATTGCCTAGTGCTTATTTGAAAGCAAGTTGTATTTAAAAAATGAAAAACATTAACGTCTTTGAATAGTTATTGTTCCTATGTTGAGTGTTTTAGGTGTGGTGTGCACACTAGAGTCGTCGCTACCTATATTTATATATATATATATATATATATATATATATATATATATATATATAATTTATAGAAAACTAATAAAATAATTAATGAACCCTACTTTACAACATTTAACCGCATACAAAAAAAAAAGAAAAAAAAATGTGTCAGTCTGAAATCACAGCACAGTGAAATAATAGTTAAACACCTACAATGAATACAGTTTTCGCACTTCTTAAAACACCTATACTCACATAGCAGCTATGTATGACTACAAAAAATAAACACTGGCGGATTAATATTAAAAAAAGAGCAAAAACAAATATACTGCATTATATTCGCATACACTTACACATGGGAAAATAAGTAAAACACACATTTCCGCTTTAGCACCTTGTAAAACTATGAAATTTTCATGTTCTAACAATAAACTTTTGCCATCTAAAATAGGAAGAATTAAAAATAAAGTATGAAAGAAATACAACAACATCTTTGCTTGTTTGTATAAAAATATGCTTGTGTGTGTTGTTCTATACATACATTTTGAATGTTCATAAAGGTGTATGTCAGATACTTTATGTATGCCTATGTGTGTGTATGTAAGCTTTTTTCAGGGATCGCAAATAATTATTATTTTATAAATTTTTACCAGAAAAAAAAAAAAATCATAATGAAGGAGAAATGCAACACGAGCGAGAAGTGCACCAACATAATCGTTATTACGGGGACTACCTGTATGGATTTATATTTGTTAGAGATTTATTAGAAAAATTGAATTTAAAATTTATTTATTAAGTTTTATTTTTTGCTTACAAAATAAAAGTTATTTTTCCAGTTTTATTTTTAGCTTGGAAAATAATAGTTATCTGTCAAGTTTTATTTTTTGATTGTAAAATAACAGTTATTTTTTTAGATTTAGTTTTTGCTTTAAAAAATTAAAATTTTTTATCCAAATGTATATAGATTTGCGCAAGTTTTGAAAAACGTCTTTGCAACACAAGTTACTGTAAAAAGAGAATTTTGCGGAACCCATATTAACTGAGATATTATCCAAACAAAAAATAAAACTGAATAAATAATCCTTAATTTTTAAGCGAAAAATAAAACTTGAAAAATAACTGTTATTTTCCAACATCACCATCGATAATGGTCGTTGTATGATTAAAATGGTGGACGTATTAAATAAAAATTTTCAAAAAACAAATGCTAAAAATGAAGACCTCGATAATAAAATAATAAATGATGAAGAGTTTTTACAAGACCTGAAAATATGCGCCATAAAATCTATAAGATGTTCTGCTCATACTATACAATTTGCAGTTCAGGATTTCTTGCAGAAAATAAAGTCTTTTAAAATAATTGACAAAGTGCGGCAAATAGTCTAAGTTTAAAGAACTCCATTACATAGGTAAGCTTTAATGAGGTTTAATTGTAGAATTAGGCCCAAAATAGGCATAACACCTGTAACGACCCTGCAAATATTTATAAATTAAATTTATAAAAAAATTTTTATGTTTACAATTTCTACTCACGGATTATCTCAGCCAGAATTAGATGTTACAACAAGATGGATTTCATGTTAAAAACTTTTAAAATTTCGTAAGTTCTGTGAAGATAATTTTGAACAGTCTTCGCATTTGACTCAAACGGAGTGGGATATAGTTAAAAATGTTGTCGATACGTTAAAACCAGTTTTCGTTTGCTACACAAAAGCTTCAAAAAGAACAGCTTTACATGGACGCTTTTTACAAACTTTGGCTGGAACTTACCGTAACAGTAAAAATCGATAACTATAGAGCGTTTTCCGTCCTAAAACTAATATTAATTGATTTACGGTCAAAGTTATCTCCAGAATCCGTACAACTCTTATTTATTAAATTAAGCTAAAATTTTTTATTTTTTTAAGCAAAAAGTTAAACTCGAAAAATAATTAATATTTTTCAAGCCTAAAATAAAACTTGAAAAAATACCGTTTATTTTCCAAGCAAAAAATAAAACTCAAAAATTAACTATTATATTTTAAGCAAAATATAAAATTCAATAAATAATTGTTATATTTGAAGCAAAAAATAAAACTTTAAAAAATAACCATTAAAAAGTAATTTTGTTAATAAAACTTATAACCGTTACGATCCCTGCTTTTTTTCATTTTAATGCCCTTAAAACCATAATAATAAAACTTATTAGTGTGTTCCAACTTAAAACATGTGTAAGTGAATGAATGAATTAGATGCCTTGTGATTGCAGTTGTTTTTGAAGGTGAAATATAACTAAATTATAAGGTTGGTGCAGCACAACAGGGCGTTGTGAGGTCAATTCCCACCAAATATTCTTGGTGTCAATGTAATCAGCGTTTGCTAATTACATTTGCATCATGGGCTGAATATTACGAAAGGTGTCTGCTGGCTTTCGAAATGTCGAGAAAGAATCATCGATAACGGGTCTAGAAGTAAATATAAATAAAATTAATTTAATGGTGATCAACAACCCCGACATTGGGACAGCAATAAATAAAACTAACAACGACAGTTTGGAACCAATTGCTGCTACTTTGGACTAAGCCACAAATCACAATTCACAGACAAAATTGCACAAAGAAAAAAAAAAAAAAAATAAAGTTACATGTGCAAGCAGCTAATCTGCAGTTAAGAATTTTTAATTTTCCAATTTATGTGTTATCGGCAAACAATGCTACAGAGTTTTGTCTTCTACCGGTGTAGGCTCGACTCTGTGACTGGTTCTAGCAAGGAATTAAAATTTCTCTAGGACTCTGCCGCGCGGCCCAGCACACGCAGTAATTGCTGCAATAGTTTTCGTGTTCATCAGCTGTTACCGCATCCCTCTTACCGTCGCTGTAGCTGGTCGTTTAACCCACAGCTTATTGCACTGCCGCTAGCCATTGCTACAGCTGACATTTTACTGCCGGTGCCGATGGTCATTAAACCCGCAGTTTATTGAACTTCCGCTAGTTATTGTCACAAGCAATTTTACCACAGCTGCCGTTCTTGCTTCGGCAGAACATATACTAAAATTGGAATGATATAGAGAAGATTAAAATGCGCAAGGATAACACGCGAAGTCGTGAAGCGTTCCACTTTTTTGGGACCAATTACGTCCATCATAATAAGTGGTCTGCTTTGATATTCCCCCTACATTATATTACCACAGCTTCCGCTGTCCATTGCTACCGTAAATCTTCTAACCTTTTTGCCGCCACTACCAGCCTTATTACCGCCGCTACCGCTGACATCCATATAGTGGTAATATCTCTTTAACTACTACCTCTGGCCGTCGACATCGAAGGTATTTTTCCTAGGCTTCCGCACTGCCTACGAGTAATGTCACCTGGCAACCTTAACAGCTGGTACCACTAGCCGTCGCCATTACAGCTTTTTTTTACCACCAGGCTTATATATTGCCGCTTGCGCAGTCTATAGCTACTGCCCGGCTTCCGCATTAGATGTTATCGCTTACGCCCACCACCGAGCTAATTTTAAAAACGAAAACACTTTTATTTCCACTCTCACCAACACAGAAAAAATATTTGTCCCAATTAAAGTTTTTAATCAGTTTCAAATATAAGTTCAATTAATTTTTTAATCGTTTCAAACATATATTTGTTTAAAACAACAAAATAAAATTAAATAATTAAGTGAATCAATTAATAATTTAATTAAATTTTAATCTGAAATCAATTAAAACCTTTAATTGGTGAAAATATTTTTTTTTCTGTGAAAGGAGGTTGGTAAGTAAAAATGAAATAACGACCATAAATTCAGCTGCAGCTATCCTAGCAACCAGCGTAATACGTGTTGTTAGATATGGCGTAGAGCCATATGTAATACCTACATAAGCTTTATGTAAAAAGCTATATAGTAAATTGCTTTAAGGTTTAATTTGAAATGTTACACTAATGTCAGAATATACCCTAGGGAAAAATCATTAGATTAAGATATCCCTAATGAAGATCCAAACGGTGACAAATCAAACTCCGTTAGAAGAACCAGGGCCGAGAAGATATTTCGAGTTTAATTTTAGATATAAGTACAAAAGGCCAATGCGCTTAATATTCTATTTAGATCTTAGTGCCATATGCTTATAAATAAGAAACAAAAACGTTTATAAGGGGTGATTCATTTCAAGGTTCCCTACTTTTTAAAGAAAAAATCACATATGAATTTAATTTAGAATGTTTATTATGATTTGAAAGAACATTCTTTGGCATTTATTTTTTGAAGATTATGTCTATCAAATGTTGGTAGTTGCTACGTCACAGTTGGTCCATCCGTTGAGTCTAATTTTCGATGACTCGTTCGAGCATTTCTTGATGTTTTTCTCCAAGGCCTGAATCGAAGCGGGGTTGTCCGCATAAACTTTAGACTTTACATATCCCCACAGGAAAAAGTCTAATGGTGTGATATTACACGATCTTGGTGGCCGAAATATTCTTTCAATAAATCCATTGCTGGATGCGATGGTTGGGAAGTGGCGTCGTCTTGCTGAAATCAAATGTAATCGAGATCACGAGCTTCAATTTCAGGCATCAAATAGTCTTTTATCAGTGCACGATAACGGTCGCCATTGACGGTTACGTTCGCACCGGCATCATTTTTAAAGAAATATGGACCGATGATTCCAAAGGCCTACAAACAACACCAAACCGTTGTTTTTTCTGGATGAATTGGCAGCTCCTGAATCTCTTCAGGTCGCTCTTCGTCTCAAATGCGGAAATTTTGTTTGTTTACATACCCATTGAACCAGAAATGGGCCTCATCGCTAAACAAAATTTGCTTCGAAAACGTCGGATCTTCTTGGAACTTTTCAAGAGCCCATAGCCCATTATGAAATGCCAAACAATGTCAAACAATACTGAACAAAAATAGCATGACACGACTCACACGTGATCTGTCAAAAAAAGTAATTGAAAAAAGTACCTCGAAATGGATCACCCTTTACAATTTTAGATTAAGAATAATATTAAAATAAAACATTTAAGGTGTCATTAAATGTGAAACAGTTCTGCACTTATCTCAAATTTTTGTTCGCAGAAGTCTCTAATTTAGCAAAAAAGTAAAACAGAGCAAAAATACATACTTTACACTAGCTACTTTTCAAATGAGAATATGTTTTTTAATTTCGTACCACCCTAATATATTAAATTCCTCTATTTTCGAAAAAAAAAAATATGTTGAAAATAATTTAACACTTTTTTATTTTTATTTTATTGTTATTTCCGTCTCCAAGGTTTGATTGTTACTTCGCATTTATTAAAGCGGATCTTGGAACAAAATGTAAATTAAATATTTGATTACACTACGAGTTTATTATGTAAAGATGCCTTTCTTCAATTTATTTCACTTGCGGTTTTGTACAAGCACTTCTCAAGAAGAATATTGATCTTTTTGTAAACTTTATGATTTTGTTCAGAAAGTTTTTATGACATTACATTAAAGAGACGGTTTTAGTACATGATTATGTTAAAGTTAAAAACCAAACATTGTTAGGAAATAATTTATTTAGAGTTTGTTAATAAATTGTAAATTTATAAGTTGTAATGTAATGTAAAAATATACAATTAACTAATTAATTTTAAAGTATAATAAAATTACTTTTAAGCATTTAAAGTAACAAAAACGAAAGCACTTGAATATTCATGTATCCAGAAAAACTTTTTACATGAATATATATGGCTGTGCCCACACATGTTGTGTGCGACCTGATATTATTTTGTTCGACTTTGCTTTGAAAGTAATCCACACCCAATTTTAAGACCCTATTTACTTAATATAAAGTTACCCATACCTGGATAAAATTTATATTCAATTATTATTTGAATTTTATTTCAGGCTCAAGGTCATAACTTTATTTAAATAAAACTATTTTTATATTTTATTAATAAATTTTTAATATTATTCAATATTTCGAGCGCCTTCGGTGCTCTTCTTCAGGAAAAACTGAAAACAGAAAAACAAATATATACATTAACATCACTAATAGATAAAACTAATAAAAAAACTAATATTGCATTACTTTGAGTAAAGCCGTCGTTTGTCCTCCCCCAACGAGATAATAAAGTAAAGGTTTCTTTGTCTGTATTTAGCAACAATGTGTCTATATGTGTGCGATAAATTATTTGAACAACTAAAAGGAATGCCTATGGGGTCACCAGCATCACCGGTAATCGCAGACATAGTTATGGATGAACTGTTAGATGATACGATGGAGATTTTAGATCATAAACCGAGAGTTACGTTGACGATTTATTCTGTATTACTAAAAGAAATGCTGTAGAAGAAACACTTAATGCTCTAAATAGTTTCCATAGACATATACAGTTTACTACGGAGTTAGAACAGAATGGAAAATTACCATATTTAGATGCGATCATCATAAGAAAACAGAATACAATAACGATTGATTGGTACAAAAAACATATTGCTTCAGGACGTATTATTAACTTTTATTCTAATCATCCTAAACACGTAAAATTCAATACGGCACACAACTTTGCGAGGAGAGTTCTACAAATAAGTGATGAAAAATACCACTCAGAAAATATCAAAAGAATAAAACAAATATTAGAAAAGAATAGTTTCTCACATGGCATGGCTACAAACATTGTTAAAAATGCAATAAAAAATATGAACAAAACGACTACAATCAAACCTGAAAGAATGTTCAAATCAATGACACATGTTCCCGGTTTTTCTGAGAGAATTGCATTCTCGGATATATTCGACAGACAAAATGTAAACATTGCTCTTAAAACTGACAAAACGTTGAATATGTTGCTTTCAAACACAAAAGCAAAAGTAGAGTTATTAGATAAATCTAATGTGGTATACAAAATTCCTTGTAGCGGAGACAGGTCAAATGTATGTAAAAAAATATATGATGGTACGACAAAATCAAAATTACGAACAATATTAGCCGCACACAAATCAGACTACAAAACACGAAAAGGAACAAGTGAACAAAAAACAGCGTTAGCTGCCCATTGTGCAATAAGTGGACACTCTCCCAATATCAGTGGTACAACAATATTACAACAGAGATGTTGCATATAATCAACACTCCCGCGGACATAAGGATAAATTACAAAACAGATACTGAAAATTGCGCGCACACATATAGACACATTGTTGCTAAATACAGACAGAGAAACCTTTAGTAAGCTTTATTATCTCGTTGGAGGAGGATATTAGTTTTTTTAAATAATAATTGTTAAATGTTGTGTTTATCTATTAGTGATGTTAATGTATATATTTGTTTTTGTATATTTGTTTTTCTATTTTCAGTTTTTCCTGAAGAAGAGCACCGAAGGCGCTCGAAATATTGAATAATTTTAAAAATTTATTAATTAAACATAAAAAGAGTTTTATTTAAATAAAGTTATGACCTTGAGCCTGAAATAAAATTTAAATAATAACAAATCATAAGGTCGAAGAAAATAAAAACCAAATATTTATATAAAACTGTAAAATTCTTTAAAAGACAGACAGAAAATGAGCTAGTCATTATTTTAAAACAGCGCCATCTGTTGCGCAATATTGCTTAACATATTTTGCTTTCAAAAATAAAAACTGCCTTAAAGTATGCAGTACCTTTAAATCAGTAAAAAAATCGGCGTACTGCTTTTTCTCCACTTCCTCTTGGAAATGATATTTTTGCGGAAAAAAGTAGCCTATAATGGAATCAGGATACTAAAGTACATCCTTACAAAATTTTGTAAAAAACCATCCAGTAGTTTTTACGCGATGCGAACACAAAGAAAAAGACAGACTGACAAACAGACAGGAAATAAGTTACGGTTTTATTATAAGTATAGATTTGTGTATAACAATAATATTGTATGAGCTTTTGACAAAATAGTTTATGTCGCGTTACGAAAAATATAGATTTAGAAAAATATAAATTTAGAAAAAGTAAGTGGCGTATTTTGAACCATTTTTTACCCAGTTTTGTTTAGCGTATGAATATTATTATTGCGTTCCTGAAGAACTACAAAACTAGAGTTAAGTTATTTGGCAATAATCCCACAACTATATTTATAAAAACAATAACAAAATATAAATTTCGGTAAATGAGTGAACAATTTTGTAACGGATATTAAGCAGATGCATAGATTTATGCAGCACAAAATAGGTTAAAACTTATTTGCATATACACATGTATATGTATGTGTAAGTACGTAGTTGCTTAGTTCTTGTTTAATTTAGTAATAAATTTTAAGCAAAAGCACTAACATTTTTCGGAATTTTTTGTAAAAACATTAAATTGTTTAGAGCAAATTTCTACAAAATCTCAGACGATATTTTTTTTAATGTTTTTAGAGAAATGAACGCTTATTGTATGTAGTTCAGTATGCATTTTTCTATCTACTTTTACAAGTATAATTAAGGACTTTTTGCGCTTTACCTATCCAGAAATACTCAGCTATTATATTTGTTAGAGTTAGCATGTGTAAGAAGATTAAGCTCTTCACAACTTTTGTGTTCAAAACTATTTCCGTACTTCAATTTGGTGTAAGAGTTGTTGATGAAAATTGAAGTTGGTATTTAAAAAAGATATTTATAAGTATGATAAGTAAGTTATTTTATAAATAAAGTTTTGTTTACATTTCGTGTAACCCTATTTCAATAGAAAAAAACACAAATTAAAAGAGATTAACAATATATAAATTAAAAAAAACTATTGAATTAAAAAAAATGTTTATATTAATTTTTTGCTATAAACAAACAAGTAAAAGTGCTATATTCGTCCGTGCCGAATATAGCACTATACACTTCACCACGGTGATTTTATTTATACAGACATGTACAGTATTATCCATATTGTTGATTCGTTACATAACTAAAGTAGTATGAGAAAAAAAAAAATCATTATTCATGCTACGTAGCTAATTGAAAACAAATTCCGTTGGCTACAATTGTCGCCGTGTAGTCAGTTACTTAATGATATTGAAGGCGACAGGTACATCGTAAACTTACCCCCGGGGGTTCCAATTTTCACTGCAGGAATATGGCAAATGCTTTGACGCGGTCCACTCGGGGAAAATAGGGGCACCAGACGCTAGGGTTCCTAGAGCCTAAATCTGGAAAAAAAGGTCTGTGTGTGAAAACATACGGGTTCTCTTCGAGGCCCGACCAGTGCCCAAAGGACTGGTACCACGGGAATCGGAGGCCCTACAGAGAGCCTATCTTCTCTGTGACCGGTTATTGGTGAGGTCCCCTTCGGGGGTTCATGTGGTGGTTGTGGTTTAAGATCGATTAAGTAGGTAAGGTGCAAGGTCGATGAAGTGTGCTGTTGCACTCTCAACAGACGGAGTTTGGATAGTCTCCAAACCCCTAAGCAGGAGGTTATAATATGGATCTAGGCTTGCCTTGGAAAGGCTTGCCATATTGTATAAATTGCTACTCATTGTGACTGTATACACACAAATTGCGATTGGTGGCAATCGTAAAGTGTTGTTATACTACACAATGGGGGCGCTAGTCTACGCCTAAGTTTCACTCGGTGGTAAGACCACCGTGAGGTTAGGCCGAGTATGGCAGGTACTCACGTTAATCTTGTTCCACATAGTAAACTGTGACATTGTTGTAGAAATACTTATTTTGCTTTTATAAAATTTTCAAAAAAAAAATAAATATTTCCAACAAAACTTTTTGTTTGTATATGAATTTGTAGTTTATAATTTGTGACCTTTTCTTTTGTTGAATAAAATTTTGCAAAATTTATTTTGTAAAAATATTTTTTTAAACATTTTTTGTAAAATTTTATTCAAAAATATTTTGGAAAATTTTTTTAATAATTTTTTTTCAAAAAATTTTCTGTAAAAATATCTTTTTGAAAATTTGTTTGTAAATATTTTTAAAATTTTTTTATTTTTTTTAATTTTATTGAAAGTTTGTTTTTATTTTAAATTTAAGACCTTGATGCAATCTATATTGAGTTAAAATGATCAGAATAAAGAAAAAAATTTCCTTATATTGTGCCTTTTAACTGCTCCTGTTTAGCAGGAGATAGACAATAGACCCTGTGGGTCTAGTGACTATCTCTATGTGTATTGCTCTATGTGTAAAGCAGAAAAACCCTATCAACCTAAAAACAAATAAAAATCGCCGTCGCAGGGGGTTATTGATTCTCCGAGATCTGTATGCAGTCCTTGCGATCTACCTGTGGCGGTCTAATATTTATTTGACAAAAAAAGCAAAAGAGAATCATTAAAGCCGAAAAAATTAAAAAAAGTGAAACAAATATAGGTGGGCGTGGTTTTTGGCCCGCAGCCTCCAAGGGAATGATCCGGACAAAAATAATTTCCTTGCACAAAATCTCTTTAAACATTACAAATACTAAAAAGATTCAAAAAGACGGTATAATTTAATACTAACTTTCCGTTTTCAGATGTAAAAAATTATTAATAAATATGACAATTTAAAAAAAAGTAGGGAGAAGCTATTAACAGGAGAGGGAAAAATTTTAGCGTTTAAATATCGCCCGAGATGATCATATATCTGCAGTTTAGATCTAAACCAGTAGGAACTTCAGATAAAAAGATTGAATTCAGTCGTCAACAGGCAAAAAAGGCTATTAAGGGAACGAAATTCTTCTCCTCTTATTCTTACAATAAATGTAGTCAGTCATTTGTAAGCTTTAAGTCGTTTACTAGCAATTTCAGTTTTCATTACCGACGTTACTTGTAGTAACGTACTTCAAAAGCTTTCTTTTGAACCTTAGAAGAGGTGCGATTTTAATAGAGTCTTGGAAAGATAGTTCAGTCTTTTAATTTTTCACAAAAGTAAATTTAAATAAGTCCGTTAAGTCAGGCTTAAGCTCGACTTATTCTCTCTAAATTGAAAGAATATTAGTTAAATTCAAATTAGGTGATACATTGTAAAAAAAATATGGGTAAATTTTATTTTCTGGATCGTTACATTCATCTTCAGTGCACTTCGCATCTATCTGCTTTGGCTGTTGTAAACATCATCTGTTTAACCAACCAAACAGATCAAGGAATACTTTTACGGAAGGTACGACTCCCACTATCCTAATCCAGTCTTTAATTTGCTGAACTATGCACATTAGTATGAGAGTTAGTTGTGCAAAGTTTCAAGACACTACCTGTTGCAGTTCTATAAGTAGGCTATAATATTTTTTCACTTCGTGTTGAAGGTACCACACACACTGCTCCAATCCAGTTTGTATTTTAATAGACTACAAAGATTAGTTTAAGGTTTACTCATGCAACGTTTCAAAGCTCTATCTATTGCAGTTTTCTATGTACACGATAAAAAAATTTCACTTTATGTGGGAGGTATCACGCTCACTGTGCCAATTCATTCTGTGTTTTGGCACGCTATGCTCATTAGCACAGTGGTTACTCAAGGCTCTATCCATTGTAGTTCGCCAGGAACACGGTAACAATTGTTCACTTTATATGGGAGGTACCACGCCAATTCCAATTCATTCTGTATTTATCTAAACTATTTACGTTAATAGGGGTTACTGTATTTATAGAGTTTTTTTTTTAATAATAATTTTTTTGACTTTATATGGGAGGTACCACGCCCACTATTCTTATCCAGTCTGTGTTTTTCTAAACTATTAATATAGAGGTTACTGATGCAAAATTTCAAGGCGCTACCTATTACTGTTACCAAGCAACACGATGATAAATATTTACTTTCTATGGGAGGTGCTACGCTCACGTCGAATATCAAAAAAATGAGTACCTTATTTTACCAACCGTATATTTAATAACAAACTCTGAAAATTTCAGAAAGATCGGTTTACTGGTGTGGGCAGCTAAAGCTTTCCGAAAAACAAACACATTTTTTTGTGCTTTATATATATGGATATACATATACTTGTATATGTATGCTTATATACAGAAGAAACATTTCTTCATTATTAAATTCCTACATTTAAAATTTAAAAAATCTAGATTATGATACACTAACTATTTTAATATACAAAAACCCTATATTCAATTTCTTCATTTATATCCATGTGTAACAGTGAAGATTTACGTCTCTTAACCAAAGGCCCCCAACCAAAAAAAGTGGCTAAAATGAAAATGCAGTGGTTTGCTAAATATTTAGCAAAGTGACAAAAATTTACCTTGTTATAAGCTGGTATGCTATTGCTATATTAAAATTTTTACATGTTTTGTTCTCTTTGTGATATTTTCGTTGAGATTGTGTGTGCTCACAGACTCTTAGGGGTTTGCGTGGGGGCTCTTGCTCTTAACACAAACGCACCACATTCTAGTATATTTTTATTGTGAATGTATTCAAATTGCTGTGCATGTGTATTTATTTGTGGTTGTATATTAGAGACAAACAGTCATTAGAATGTTCATAATGCTAAACAAAATTTTAAGTTTTTATTCTCAATAAAAAAAAATCAGGATTTTTTGGCATTAGCAAAGATATTCATAAATTGGGAAAATGTGAAATAATTATAAATTAAACAAGCGATTGTTGGTATAAGCGTGTAGTTGAATGTGGTTTATACTCGTTTATAAATTTATACAGAAAACATGAAATCATTAACATTTATTTACACATAAGTAACTTTTTATTTATGACGAATAAATTGAGTGTGCGACACATTTGAATGACTAAGTTTTGTGAATTCATAAGTAATAAATTACAAAATTTCCTTATTTTCATTACATCAATTTTAATTAGAAAATATTATGTATGTGTATCTGGTTATATAGGCAACTCCAAACTCTCAATATACAAAAGTCACGTTACTGAAATTCAAAGATATTGCTTTAAAATATTTTAACATAAATTGCCACTAATGCAAAAACGAAGCCTGTTTGGGCTGAATGAATGAATATGCTTTCAAAAAATGTTCATACAAATATTTCTTGGGGTAATTAAGGTTCTCTCGGTCAATACAATTAAGAAAACAAATTCCTCTCCAAAAAATGGATGTTAGTTTCGCTTGCAAAATTGTTCGTAAATCCTATCAGTTTCTTGTAATAAGATTAAATTGAGGTTGGCAACCGAAGCGACTAAAGGTATTAGTATTTGTACCAGTTCTTTGCCTCAAATTATTTCAGTATCGGTATTAGTATGATTATTTTAATTGCAACGTACAAACTGCAAGATATCGAAGCGGAATAAATTGCGGCTTGAAATTTTAACATAAGGTGTATTACTGCCGCCTACATAACAACAAATAATAAGAAAAGTAACTTTCAAAATTAATTGCCCAAAACATTCTGAGACTAAATGATGATTTAGATAAAGTAGTTCGCTGGGCATCTACAATGGCCTTTTGCTAAACCCCCTTAAGTCGAAGTGCTTAATAATTTAAAATAGAACTATTAGTCCCATTAAAAATATTGACATTTTAATTAAAGGGAAGAAAATTAAAATCGTGAATAAATCGTGCTAATTACCTCGGCATAATCTTTAACAATAACTTTACTTCGGGAAGTCATTTCAAGACACTTGTAGGTAAAATATACGTTAAGTTGAAGTCCCTGTGGCCTACACAGCCTCATACACCTTTACACATAAGAGAACTGCTCGCCAAATCCTATATTCGTTACTTAATGCACAGAGCCAAAACTGCCTAATATAATCAATAAGATTTTCGCTATGAAACGTTTTTAGGCGAAGAGGTATCCCAGCAGAAAGAAAACAAGATAATTCCAAAGAGATTCCATATTATTTTATTGTGGTAAATCTTTTTAAATAAATTAGTCAAGTGCGAGTTACACTCACACACGTAGGGTTCCGTACTATGTTCAGTATAATTTAAAAATTCCAGTTGTTTATTTCTTTATGTCTTATGGGACACCCTTAAATTTTAAAATTAAAGTAATATTCGCGAAAATTGCATCATAATTAGAACACCCTTTAAATTTTAATATGTAATTGATTTTATAGCGGCCATGGTAATACACTTTCTATTAAAATATAAGGAGCTTACCTATTGCGGTTAAAAAAATAAGGTAATATTCGTGAAAAACACGTTACTAATGGACACACTTCAATTTTAAATATTTGTTATAGCGGCCGAAGTACCACATCTACTGTAAACATTTCAAGAGGGTATCTATTACAGTTTATAAAATCTTATCACTGTCGGAACACCCTTTAATTTTATTATTCATTATAGTAACCATGGCAACTTCCTTTCTATAAATATATTAAGAGTCTACTTATTGCGATTAAAAAATAAGTCCCTATAAGTGAAAAACATGTCACTGTCGGAACACCCTTTAATTTTTAGTAATTGTCATATCGGCCGTGGCAACACATCTTCTGTACAAAATTTCAAGAGTCTACCTGTTACGGTTCAAGAAATAAGGCTTTATACATGCAAATCACGTCACTGGCGGAAAACCCTTTAATTTTTATTATTTGTTATAGTGGACATAGTTATACACCTCCTGTAAAAATTTCAAGATTCCACATATTCATTCAAAACTTAGGATATATACATGCAAATCACGTCACTATTGGAACACCCTTTAATATTTAAGTTCAATTTTGTATACTTGTTCATAAAACAAACATAGTTTTAATTACATTCTGCAAATTGTAAGTGGTTTCCTCTTACAGCTCAAAAAAAAAGACATAAACGTAAATAACACGTCACTTTTGGAACACCCGATAAGTTTTAGTATTTATGGCTATAGTGGCCACAGTTATACACCTTCTGTGAAAATTTCAAGAGTCTACCTTTTATGGTTCATAACTTAGGCCTTATACATGTAAATTACACCACTATCGGAACACTCTTTAATTTTTAGGTTTATTTTTTTAGACTTGTTTATAAAGCGAATTAAGTTTTAATTACTGTTTGTAAATTTTTACTGTATGTCTCCTACAGTTCAAGAAATAAACACACATTCGTGAATAACAATCTATCGGAACACCCTATAAGTTTTAATATTTGTTGCTATAGCGGCCACATCTTCTGTGAAAATTTCAAGAGTCTACTATTATGGTTCAAAAATTAGGCCCTATACATGTAAATCACACCACTATTGGAACACCCTTTAATTTTTAGGTTTATTTTCTATACTTGTTTATATAGCGAACTAAGCTTTAATTACTGTTTTTAAATCTTGAGACTATGCCTCCTATAGTTCAAGAAATAAACACATATTCCTGAATAACACCTCGCTATCGGAACACCCTATAAGTTTTAGTATTTGCTACTATAGCGGCCATAGTTATACACCTTTGGTAAAATTTTCAAGAGTCTACCTATTATTGTTCCAAACTTAGGCCTTATACATGCAAATCACTCCACTATCGGAACACCCTTTAATTTTTAGGTTTATTTTTTTCAGACTCGTTTATAAAGCGAACTAAGTTTTAATTACTGTTTGTAAGAAATAAACACATATTCGTAAATAATACCTCTCTATCGGAACACCCTATAAGTTTTAATATTTTTTGCTATTGTGGCCGCAGTAATACACTTTTGGTAAAATTTTCAAGAGTCTACCTATTATGGTTCAAAACTTAGGTCTTATACATGCAAATCACTCCACTATCGGAACACCCTTTAATTTTTAGGTTTATTTTTTTCAGACTTGTTTATATAGCGAACTAATTTTCATTTAGTGCTTGCATATTTTTAGTGAATTCCTCCTACAGTTCAAGAAATGAGCACATATTCGTGAATAACACCTCTCTATCGGGACACGCTATAAGTTTTAGTATTTGCTAGTATAGCGGTCACAGTTATATACTTTCTGTGAAAATTTCAAGCGCCTACCTATTACGGTTCAAAACTTAGGCCTTATACATGCAAATCACACTACTATCGGAACACCCTTTAACTTTTAGGTTTATTTTTTATACTTGTTTATATAGCGAACTAAGTTTTAATTACTGTTTACATATTTTTAGTGTATGCCTCCTACAGCTCAAGAAATAAACACATATTTGTGAATAACACCTCTCTATCGAAACACCCTATAAATTTTATTATTTGTTGCTATAGCGGCCAAAATTATACACCTTCTGTAAAAATTTCAAGATTCTACCTATTAAGATTCAAAACTTAGGCCTTATAAATCAAAATAACACCACTATCGGAACACCCTTTAATTTTTAGGTTTATTTTTTAGACTTCTATATAAAGCGAACTACGTTTTTATTACAGTTTGTAAATTTTTAGTGTATGCCTCCTACAGTTCAAGAAATAAACACATATTCATGAATAACACCTTTCTATCGGAACACCCTATAAGTTTTAATTTTTGTTGTTATAGCGGCCATCGCTATACACCTTCTGTGAAAATTTCAAGCGCCTACCTATTACGTTTCAAAACTTATGCCTTATACATGCATTTTACACCACTATCGGAACACCCTTTAATTTTTATTTTTATTTTTTTATACTTGTTTATATAGTGAACTAAGTTTTAATAACTGTTTGTAAATTTCAAGTGTATCCCTCCTACAGTTCATGAAATAAACACATTTTCGTAAATAACACCTCTCTATTGAAACACCCTATAAGTTTTAGTATTTGTTGCTATAGCGGCAACAACTATACATCATCTGTGAAAATTTCAAGAGTCTACCTATTACGGTTCCAGAGATAAAAGGTGCTGACAGACGGACAGACGGACAGACATTGTAGCGAAAACAATAGGGTTTCGTTTTTACACTTTGTGTACGGAACCCTAAAAATAATAATAAGATAACCTAATAAAATCAAAAAGAAAAACTTTTTGAAAAAAAACAACATGAATACACCTAATAAAAACCCTAAGTTTACTTCTTGATTTTTTCAAAAAGGGTTTTCCTTACTAAAATAATAAGACTTCCTTATTGAAAAAAACCATAGAGATATCTTATAAATTTTGTTCTATTTTATTAGGTATTTATACACTGTTTTTTCTGTGTGAGTATGTGAACTTTTTGCATTTTGTTTTACACAACAATATTTTGAGATACATATGTATCTCTTACAAAGCTATGATCATGTTTATAAATTTTCGCCAAAACTTTTCGGTGTATCTTTTAAAACTCTACTTAGGATTAATATTGTTTTATAATTACATAAAATTAATTATTAACAAATCCCTCGATAGCTTAGGTTAAGAAGGGTTGTGCCAGAAAAGGCACATCCAGTCGGAGCTAACTAAAAATAAGAAAAACAAAAATAAACCTATATGCGTCCTGATAACGACATCTTCGATTTTACACCGGGTGAAGTCGAAGAGCCCATCGATAAATCTCTCACCTAGCCAACTAAGTCTTCGTCCTCGCACATTCTACAAAAGTCCGATGTATAGGTAACTCATCTGCTGGTTTTTGCTCTAGTGGCGCAATGGCCAGTGATCACACCTATCACGACTCTCGAAACTTTCCTGTCTAGACGCAGCGTCTAGTCTAGGCCAAATTGCCCGTGGGACTCTTCAATCCTCCCTAACGTCCCAAGACAGGTTGTTGCTCTTTACTACTCAATCGGATATAATCCTATAGTAGTGGCTAGTCGGTGGCTTGATCGATTCTACCCTAACTAAGATATTTCCTCCGAGTTGTTGTCAGTTAGTCAGCAACTTCGTTGCCCTTGGCGTTGCAATTTTTTTGGAAAGAAAAAACAACAGGCGAAGCTGTTTGCTTGTCTGCAGAAAAAACCTAGAGTCTTTGGAAAGAATCGAAACCGCACTACCAATCAGTCTATCGAGGCAAAGACCCGAAACCCAGCACAATCTAAACCTGTACTTGTCCGCCAGCACATTAATAGCCTTTTTGCACTCGCCTACCAGCCTTAATGTGACATTTTGTTCTTTCAAGTCCTTAAGTGCCGCTTGGCTGTCAACGTATAGTGTAATCTCCTCCCCTTCTGAAACGTGCCCAGACACCAGTTCGTTGGCCCTTAGAACCGCGATCACCTCTGCCTAAAATACACTCCATTCATCTGGTAGTGTGTATGACATGAGTGTACTAGTTCTCAGAATGTAGACTCCAGCACCGGTTCCGGCCCTTATTTTTGAAGCATCAGTGAACATCCCAACCCCGTCGTACAGTTTACCGGATCCCTCGATATCTTTATGATAAAATTACGTTTGCAAGGTCATTGTTATCTTGTTTCTGAGTGGCAGTATTTTGGCACGCCTTTGGAATCTTCTCCTACAACCCTAACACATTAATAGCAACGCAACCAGTTTTAAAATTAAATTTAGTAATTTTTCCTGATTTTTTTAAACATATTTAAATTTTTGTGTGATCTTATCATTAAAATACCTTGCCCATTGGTCATTTAAAAAATATTTTGTGTTACATATTCCTATACTTTTAATATAAGAGTAATCCTGTTGTACAGGAAATGGAAATATATAAATAAAGTATACTTCGAGAAAACTTTACTTTTTCATGAATAAGGTTTTGTGGTTCGCCATAGTTTGTTCATTGTTATAAAAAGTAAAACCTTTTTGTTTTAATAAAAAAAACAACACTATTTGGTGTATGAAGTTATTCAAATAAAATTTAAAACTAAAGGTACGGTCACATTAGGCAAACATTTGCCTGAAATCGTGAAATATTTATTTGCAATAGTCCGACCACAAAATAAAATTGATAGGCAAACAACAAAACAGCTGATTCGTAGCAAACAAAATTATTTTCCGGCAAACAAAAATGTTCCCAATGTGACCACTCATTGGCAAATATTTTTTTATTTTTGGGGCAAATAATTATTTGATCTTACAAAGTATGAGCAAAACTGATAAATACGAGTTATTTTGTTGTTATTCAATTTTCGCTCATTTCTTATTGCTTTTTAATTTGTTAAGAACGCAAAAAACGAAATTTGAAAGTAGCTTCGTTATTACTACATATTTTTATGCACCTAGCAATAGAACAAATACAAACATGTACTCACTTTTGCTCTCTATTGTATATTGTAACCGCCGCACAGAGGAGTATTTGGCCTGAAAAGCTGGCCAAAAAGGCTAAACTGAATTTTAAGAAATCTAAAGAACTAAGTATGCAGCTCGACAGACAACAATATCTTACATTATATTGTATATTTTGAAGACTTTTAGTTGCGATTTGTAGCTCTGAGACCCTGCTAAAGTCAGGAAAGTGAAGAAAATTATATGAGACTTAAATGTTTTTTTCGGTTTCTGGATGTTTATATGATATTTTTTTTGCGGCTAAACGAATAAAGGTTTAACAAAGATTATTTTTTTTTCGCTGAAAGGTTTGATCTAAAGTTATTTAAAAAAGAAAAAAAATTTAAAATATGTTGAAACAATTCGTTCAAAAGCTAAATAAAAACAAATTATACACTTTTTTTTGCAAAAAAAGAAAAAGAAGAGATTTTTAAAAGTGAGGTTAGCATGTTTACGCATTATGTTTGTTACCACAATAAAATTTGGAATCTCCAATTTTAGAAACAAAAAAAAGTGTGCGCAAGTTTGCGCCATTATTTTTTTAAATTTTCACTTTTCTTCTATTTTTGCTCATCGGGCACTTTTTCTTATACATTTATATCGTCATAGACTTTTATGTATTTTGAATTATTGATTTCATCACTTTTAACACTTCACAATATTAATACCTGCCTATATGTAATTATAAATTGTAAAATTGCGGCTAAATTAATAATGGATATAACGAGATCCCCAAGAAAAGCAAAAATTTGCAAGCGATCATTAACAACCTGACACCGATGATGCAGCTAATGAGGACAATAATTAGTAAGGAATTTTTATTATTTTAACTTTTCCGTTTATAAAGTATTAAATAATATAAAATGAATATAATAAAACCTTTTTTCATAAAAAAATACTGTTTTATAAGAGCCTTACAATTTTCAAAATTTTTCTTTTAATTAGACTGTAAATCATATGTATGTATGTATGTATGTACATACAGTCTGTCAAGAATGAGTTTAAACCTTTAAAATCAACATTTGTTAATTGAGTTTTGCGATTTATACCGTATTTTATTCCTTAGGAATGTGGCTTTTAGAAAAATCTTTAAAATTTTAACTTTTTGGTTCTTAAATTTTTGAAAACAAAAAATTTTACGCATTTTACATGTAAAATTTTTTTTTCGGCTTTAAATTTTTAATAACTCCAAAATAGAAATAGATATAAAATAAATGTATATGGTTAGTTTAAGCAGAATTTTCCGGTTCATCTTCTGATCCTCCTGCTATTAAAATCGGAGAACACGTTTTCAAGTTATTGCAAAATATATAAGGCAACCCAACGATTTAGGTGGTGAAGTATGCCACGCCTTTAAAAGAAAATCCTTACGTACTAGAGAAAAACGGAAAACAGATTTGAATTAAGGGCATCAAAATCCATATAGTCCACATACTTTTATTTCTAGGGTAGAGAAAAATTTTTTTTGTTGCGCAGTGTACTTTTGTTGCGTAGTGTAATTTTTTCAAAATCTGCCACTAGACTTTTTATATCATACTAAACCTAAAACTATCAAAAAAACTAAAACGTTTAATTCAAAAAAGCATTCGCGTTTTTAAAGCCTCTTTAATCAATGTAATTTAATTGTCACTTCTGCGAATTATTCCATTACTGTTAATGGTTTCATATTGTTTTTGGTAAATGGGAAATAAACAAATTTTATGTTAAAAACAGAAAAAAAGATAAAATAAATTTGCATTATGTATGTATGTATATGATTTTATTTATTTAAAAATTAATTATGTTGGCTTTTATTGTACTTTTCGGTAAATAATTAAATTAAAATAAATAATCCAATATTATAAATCATTATTTTTAATAGAATTTGTAAACGTAAACAATCGCAATATACATACATATGTATGTATGCATGTATGTACAGAAGTATGTATATGTGTATGCAGGCTCATGCATGCATTAACTCATGCATATGCATATGCATAGTTATGCTCTTATTTTAATAATTAGGAATATAATATAAAATATAACACACGCACATAATCAGGCTTATTTATTTTTATATTTCTATTATTTAATATTAAATAAAATATATTGTAAATGATTTATAACAATTAATGCGGTTTCTTTATAATTAGCATAATTAATAAATAAAAACTGTTATATTAATATTAATGCCAGCCATATTAAACAGTATTTAAAGTTTATAAAAAAATAATTTCAATAAATGCTTTTTTTAATAAATAAATATGTTGTTTATGGAATTGTTTACTTAATGTAAATGCCACACGACCAAGCAGAATCTCCACACAGCAGCCTGGTTAGCAAAATGGCCAGAGCAAAAAGGCGAAAGGCGTTACTTTAGTAATGGGCGCTGACGCAAATGCGCATCACCAAATCTGGGGTAGCTCCGACACAAACTACAGAGGTGAGTGTATCTTTGATTTTATACTTAAAAACAATCTAGAAATTGCGAAAAGAGGGACCGAACCTACCTTTGTTGTATCAAACAGGCAAGAGGTATTGGACATCACGCTAGTTAGCACACATCATGCACTTTTAATCGAGAATTGGAAAGTCTAAGATGACTGTTCCTTCTCCGACCATCGTTACCTGGTCTTCTCTATTAGTAGGAAGAAGGTTTCGACCATAGTCTATAAAAATAGGCGCAGAACGAATTGGGAGGAACAAAGCGTGTTTCTCACAAACGTAATTACGCATCCCTACGAAATTAGGGACATTAAGCATATTGAAGATGCTGTGAGAACAATCACAGATGCCTTTAAAGACGCAACTGATAGGTCATGCAAACCATCGGTCCATCGCGCTAATCGAAAACCACCATGGTGGTCTAAAGAAATAGCCGAATCCTGCAAGATTTGCCGCAGGCTTTTCAACGAAGCAAAGAGGACAGGAAACTGGTCACTCTATAAATCTTCGGTGAATAAGTTCAAAAATCAGGTCAGAAGCGCTAAACGTAAGTCATGGAAAGATTTTTGTAGTGGCATTGAAAATTTTTCTGAGACTAACAGACTGCGTAAAATACTGGCCAAACATGCGCCTATTCCTGGGTATATCCAAAAGGCAGACGGCACTTGGACAACCAGTGCACAAGAATCACTGGTAGTCCTAATGGAAACCCATTTGTCAGGATGTCAATCCACTACGGGACGGCAACAGATTTCCGTCCAAACTAACCTTGTACTTCGTACCGTAATCATTGATGCGGATAGGTTGCAATGGGCTATAAAAGTTTCCATCCTTATAAGGCTCCAGGGCCGGATGGCATAATTCCCGCTGATCTTCAGAATAGTTTGGATTTGGTAACACCATGGCTTTTAGCTATATATAAAGCCTGTCTATCCTGGTCTTACATTGCAGACCAGAGAACAAAGTGTAATGTGATATTTATTCCCAAGGGAGGAAAAGTGTCACATGCGAGAGCAAGGGATTTTAAACCAATAACTCTAACATCCGTCTTCTCAAAACACTAGAAAGATTTATCGAAATCCACATAAGGATGACAATCGATAGGAATCTCCTTTCTCCGTCCCAACATGATTACACAAAGGGCAAATCTGTTAAGACGGCGCTGCAGTCGCTCGTGGGCTATATAGAGAAAGTCCTTGGAGCATAAAAAATATACTATGGTGGCCTTCATGGACACTGAAAGAGCATTTAATAATATTAATCCGCTGGCAATAACTCAATCTCTCACGGAGGTTGGGGTTGACCATTCAATCATCAGTTTCATAACAAACCTGTTAGGATATAGGAAAATATCATCCTCATTCGGCTTAGCTGAAATCACAAAGATAGCAATAAGTGGCACTCCTCAAGGCGGGGTCCTGTCTCCGTTGCTTGGAATATAGCAATTAATAAGCTATTATTAAAATTGGATTCCATGTACTTCAAGACAATTGCCTACGCAGATGATGTGGCGGTTGCAATTGCTGGAGCTCATGTTGTTACAATGACACAAAGATTGGAAAAAGCATTCAGAGCAATATGTTCCTGGGGGGATCAGAACGGACTGAGTGTCAATCCATCTAAAATGGAGCTTGTATTATATTCAAGGAAGTACAAGGTTCCAACCTTGTACTTCCAAATGTGGCAATTTTGTCTGTTTACATACCCATTGAACCAGAAATGGGCGTCATCGCTAAACAAAATTTGACTCGAAAACGTCGGATCATCTTGGAACTTTTCAAGAGCCCAACATGACAGCATGACACGAGTCACACGTGATCTGTCAAGAAAAGGCTATTGAAAAAAATATCTCTACTTTAATCACCCTATACTTGACAGCCTTTGGTGGGAATCGAACCCACAACCCCGGGCTGATAGACTAGCATACTACCTGCTAGCCCAACGAGCCAACCAATGTGTCTACCTTACGTTTAGCCATTTATATTTATATATTTAAATTCTCCGTTCCGTATTTCTTGGGGGAGTCCTTCTCTCCAACAAAGTATAGAAAATCTGAGGTGTACTTTATCTGCAGGCAGTTTACAGTAGGACTGGATAAAAATGAAAGTTATTTTCTTTTATCGAGTTTGGCTCTAATCAGCAGTTTTAACCAATTGGCTCTATCTTACTGGTGGTACACGAAGAAAGCGAATTGAAGACACAACCTATATCCTGCTGATTTCAACCCCTATAGGAAGCGCACTTAAGAATAGCTATTAAGTGCGCTTCGCAGATGGACTACTTAATGAATGGAATGGAATACTTTATTGCAAATAAGGCTTTCAATTCTCTTGAGGTCCTTTAAAAATATGTCTTGGTCGTACCAAATAGACAGCGAGTGACGACGGTCTTCTCAGAAAAGTATGACAACAGTATTTCATTTACTGGAGGAGCAAATCCAATTAACTTAAAAAAATTTTTGATTTTTTTCAATATTTTTTTGATACCTGAAGTGTAGACTGAAAAAAATATGCTCAACTCAAAGACCTTAACTTAAGTATGTAAATTAATTACGGAGAATTACAAGGAATTAATAAAAGAAATACTTTTTCAAAAATGTTCCCTTATTTTCAGGGACCGTAAATAATAGTTCTTCTTAAAAAAAAAATATGGATTGAAAAAAAAAATCCATCTAAAACAGTTATTTTTCAAATTAAAAATAAAAATTCGAAAACAAAGAAAATGACTATGAGGTTGAAAAAATGCTTTCTGGGAAATTGATAATTTTTTCTCTAGGAGGAAAAAATACATTATTCATATCAATAAATTGGCAAAAAAAAGTAAACAGTTTGTTCCTGCAACCTAGGGAAGCGCGAAAAGAGCTCTTAAATTAGTATTGAGAGGGCTCCGTTCAAATCTGTCCACACAAAAAATTATGTAAATAATTTTGTTTATTTTCTGACGGGAAAAATAAAACTTCGAACTTTTATTTTTTCGTTGAAAAAGGGAGTGAGGTCGATTTTTTAAGATCAACATAGATTCTGAAAGAGCTCGTCAATACAAATCTATAGATATATGAAAGTATAAATCACCGTTTTTGAGTTTTTTATAGATCACCGTTGACTCTAACGTAAATAGTTTTTGAGTTGTTTTTGATATCTTTTATTTACGGTCCCTGCTTAATTTTAATAAAAAAAAAATAAGTACAATTTGTGATATGATAGTAATTATTTGAATTTGTTTCAATTGGGGTTATTTTGGACCCATGAACTTTAAACATTTTTTTTAAAAATTATTTAAGTGAAGCAAATATGAATTTCGAAAAAATTAATTTGATATCATGATATCAATCAAAGAAGTAACAAATTTACTAGGATGTGTTTTTCGTTTTTGATGTGTACCAACAAATGTCAAAATGGCGTGGAACACCCCGTTTATTTTCAAGAAACGTTTGATTACACATAGGCACGTATGAAAGATATTTCTATTTGTGTTTTTCATGTTCAAAATGTTTTTTATTTAATGAAGTTAAATAAATATTTTAAGATATTTACGTAACTTTTCAATAATTTAATTTCTCTGAAATAAATCATGTGTAATTAAATCCCAAACTTTAGTTGATAATTAGCCAATTTGAATATAAATGTCGTGTTTTGCATGACAAAAATTTTAAATCTCTCAGGAGATGTTCTTATTTCTCTAACAATTTTTTACAGAAAGTAAGCAAAAAAAAAAAAAAAATTCCAAAAAAAGAACTTTTAATTCGCTTTATTTATGAAAAATGTTATATTTTTTAATGAATGACTTAAAAATAAAAATTATTTCTTTAGACTTTAGACTTTGTATGAGAAATTTTATTTTGTTATATTTTTCGATTTTCTTTTAATATTACTGTAAATGAATATTAAAGCGAATTTTAGAAAACTGGAAGAAGTAGAAGTAAACCCCCTAATATGTAACAATTAGAAATATATACCGCCGAAATTAGGAAAATGTTGTTTACTATAACAGGGAGGAAGCGCTGGTTTCGATTAGCTTGTTTGTGATTCTTATACTATATAGGCTAGGGGATCTAGGAACAGCATGATTTTTTCCCAGTTTCAAGGGTACTGCTATAAATTTAGGCCTACTGTCAGACTAATGAAAATATTTTAAATATGCTGATTTCAGAGACCCACTTAACAACAAATAGCTTTTTTTAAAATCAATGGCTATATATTATATGATACTAAGGACCCTCGCGGACGAGCATGTGGTGGATCGGCAATACTTATAAAGGCCCGAATCAAACATTATTTACTGTGTGATTGTTGTGAGAATTAACTTCAAGCAACAAATATCTGCCTTAAAGAATTTCATCAAAACTTAGTTATTTCTTCAATTTATTCACCTCCTAGATTTCAAGTATCAGAGAGTCAGTATAGCGACTTCTTCAAATCACTAGGTCCCTGTTTCATAGCATCAGGCGACTACAACGCTAAACATACATTTTGAGGATCACGCCTAATAACTCCAAAAGGTCGTGTTTTGTTTGACACAATTTCAAAAATGCATCTGAATGTGATATCGAGTGGCCAACCCACCTATTGGCCTACTGATCGACAAAATGTACCGGATGTTATTGATTTTGGCTTGTTTAAGGGTATTTCAAGAGAAATTATTAAAGCTGAAGCATCACTACAATTATCCTCAAATCATTCACCCACTATTGTCTATATATGAAATCAACAAAATATCGTATCCCCAACAACCAGCACAAGCATAAATTGGTTGAAATATGGAAAATATTTCAGTTCGCATTGCTCGGAAAACATCCCGCTAAGAACACCAGAAGACGTAGAGCAGTGTATAATTGATTTTGATCGAAACATCAAATTAGCTGCCCAACATGCAACTGTAATCCGGCAAATAGACAGATGCAATCATATTTTTTCCTGCAGATGTCGAGCGGCTCTTGACTGAAAAAATAAAAATTCGCAGAGAGTGGCAAACATATAAATCTCCTCAACTTAAAACTAGACTTAAAGATTGCACGAAGCGGCTAAGAGACCTACTACAATCTCGAAGGGTGGCATCTCTGAAAAATTACCTGGAAGATCTGGAGCCAACTCCACAATCAGATTATTCATTATGGCGTGCATGTAGAAACCTCAAAAGACCAGTCGTACGCAAGCCTCCATTGTGAACTTCTTCTGGAGGCTGGGCCTACTGTCAGACTAATGAAAGTATTTTTAAAAGAGGAGACAAAACTAATCAAATTTTTTCCCTGCTCTACGATAGTCAACTAACACATCCAATCAAACTGAAAAAAAAAAATTACAGTACTTTACAATGTTATAAGTTACGAATATGAATTTAGCATTGAGAACAGCTACACATACAAAAAAAAAATCCGTCTTTCTCCGAGATATGGAAGGTCACTTTTCAAACTAGACGTGTTAAAGTAAAGAATAGAACACAAATTATCTTTATCTGCCTATCCGATTACAATACCGCTATGAAAGGAAAGGATAAAAGAAAACAGAAACGAATTTTAACATTTTCTCCTAATATTATATTTTTCTTCTGTTTATAAATATAGATGAGGTAGTGTCTGCTATCAAGCAAAATAATATTCAGCTCAATATATTTCTTACGTTCAACACTATGTGCTTTTAAATATGAGAATTTCCATATTTAAAACACTTCTATCAGTTTATGTTACTGATTGATGTTTACAGTAGAAAGTTTAAATTGAAAATCGTCTAGTTTTTAATAACCTTGAAATTTTGCCACAATATTTTAAAATTTGCTCGGTAACTAAGAGAAAAAATTAAAAAAAACAAATTGTACTCCTTATTTTGAAAAAACTGGGTCAGGGTAGCCTCTACTATACCCATGTTTAATTTTGGATCAATCGAACTAGCCTTTAACAAATGGCAGAATTATTTCCGAAATATTTCGATTCTGCCCCACTCTGTGTCGTAGAGTTGACATTGGGGAGGTTAATTAACACTATTTCAATACTGTGCGGATTTTTTAGTGTTCCTGGGTAACGCCATTCGACCTATGGTGGGTGTAGCGGCACTTTGTTGTCTTTGTTGTTGGAGTAACGTGTGGCGATGTTTAACAACAAGCAAAAGCAGTTTGTGTCGCTTTTCGTAACCGAGGACGAAATTTGAATAAACACCAATTCAATGAAGTACAAAGTGAAGATGAAAGTTAATCACGAAATGTGAGACAAGACGAAAGTTTTTGGATGTATGCAGTGTCTGTCATTGACATCAATTACCTTGAGAAGAAATTAACGCCAGTATCCAACATTATTAGTCAAAAGCTTAAACCATCGCCTCTAACTAAATGACACTTAAATACAAACAAGGTTAGGTTAAGCTAAGCGGGCCTCTCACTCAAAGCGAGTTCACTTGGATGCCATTAAGGCTCAATGTAATGCCCCGACGACCATTTACCTCAACAATTCCTTATATAACTCTAGTATCTCCAGTTCGTAAGAACAACCTAGAGGATCTCGTAAAGTCCATCAGACTAATCAGAGTCGCAGCCCTAAGACATTGCAGGTCCTGAAAGAATGTCTAGAAGACATTCTTTGTCTATTAAGGGCCAAACAATTTTGCAAGTAGTTATTGTAGAACACCTGACCACCTGATCACCTGCGATTCCCGTAGTGTGTTTAAAAATGCGTCCAGGTTCGAATGGTTCTTCGCACATTGATCGGCCATCTTGTTTCCACGGATGCCCTCATGACCTAGGACCCAAAATATCCTTACACAACGTCTAAATAGGACCATATGTGACCCGGTCTATGAAAAGGTGGCTTATAACTCAAAAACAAAATTTCGAAAAATTAGCTGTTAAAGATAAACAATGCATTTCGTCAGTTTCTTAGTAGTTTTTCTTTTGCATTATGAACAGTCATGCCCAAAAGGCAACCAAAAAATGCAAAAGAGCATAAAGTTCGTGTGTGTATATAAAGAGCGATGTTTTTTTTAATGCAAAGCACAAACCAGTTTCTGACCCAGGGGATTTTTTTTTCTGACCCAAATCGACTTTGACTTACCATAACTTCTGTTCTGTTGAATATTTTCAATTTTGGACTTTTTTAATTGTTTAACATCTGCTTTACAAAAGTATTACAGAAATCTGACGTGTGTCACTTGTGAATAATGTCTGTCGAAGAAGAATTTAGCGAGGTTTTTAAACATATTTCTGTGAAAACGAAGATAATGATGATGATTCTTTCGATGATGTTGGTATCAATTACGAGTTTAATCCTGTTTTTAAATTTTTCAATTCCATTTATTATCTTGATTCTGGATTTTCAATAAAATTCTGTTTTTCTTTCATTTGTGCTCTTCTTTCTCTACATTTTTAGTACACTTCTAAGCAAGTTAGGATTTTCTTGTTTTCACCACGTGTAAGAGCGTCTCAAAAACTATCGAAACCAAAAAAAAGTGGAAAATTTTTTTTTTAGTCATAAGCCACCTTTTCATAGCCGGGGTCACATATATATTGAGTACACGTCAATACCATAGATGACGGTAGTACACTAAATAATGATTGATATCAGCATTGCAATGCCATTAAATAATATTGCCAAAAAATTTCTAATGGTAATATTTAAATTTTTCAAATTGTCAATTAAACATAACAGCCAATTGATAATAAGAAGACAAACTTAGTTTTATTTGCTGTTAAGAGGCTTTCAATTTTCCATGTGTCTTTAAAATAACTTTAGTTTTATATATTTTTTTCGTACCAATTTTATTTAAACAAACATGATGAATAACCCCAAAGCCAAAATGGAGAATTTTTTGTCTAACATTTTTATACTTTAGTTTTGCAGTATTTAAATATTATTTCCAGTGTATCAACTTATGTTAAATTTTAATATCTGATTGCATGCTATTATAATAACTTGTTTGAAATATTTACCTTTGTAAAAACCTGCAATTGTCCTTAATGAATTTACTGAAATTTTAATTAAACTATTTCCTGTTGCGACAAATGCATGTTAGAAAAAAAGAAACAAAACACCCAACTTATCATACAGTAGATGGTAAAGATATTGGAAATACAAAAATTGAACAATATTTTAAATTACATATACGAGTAGATACTTTTATTGTCTTCAAAATGAATGAAAAATTCCGAAGATATATCTGGAAAATTTTATTTTGATATTCCACATATTGTTATGTCCAACAGATCGTACCTTTTGTTTTATTACAATGAAAATATCATGAGTGTCAACGAATTCCGTATTTCGTTTCGATGAGATCAAAAATGCTCAATATTTCAAATATATGATTTTTTAAAGAGATAAACAAAGAATAATAAAAAATATACGACGCACGGAGGAGCCATAGCGGAACAAAATTCAATTTTCGAAAGTGCTTCTTTCGATTATTTTGTTTGTGATTCTTATACTATATAAGCTAGAGGATCCAGGAACACCATGATTTTTTTTTTCCATTTTCAAGGGTAATCTATAAAATTAAAACAACTCTCAGACTAATGGAAGTTTGACCAAATTACGCAGTTCTTTAAATGCGTGATATATAATTTGAAATGGGGAAAAAAATTATCAAATTTTTTCCCTGCTCTACGATGGTCAACTAATTTACACATCTAGTCAAACTGGACAAAACAAAATTGGAGTACTTTACACCGTTATAAGTTACGAACCTTAAATTAGCATTGACCACAGCTATAAATACAAAAAAAGCTCCAGCTTCCTCTGAGATGTACAAGGTCACTTTTCAAACTAGACGTGTTAAAGTAAAGAATAGAACAAAAATTATTTGCCTTTATCTGCCTATCCGATTACAACACCGCAATGAAAGGCAAGGATAAAAGGAAACAGCAACGAATTTTAACATTTTCTCCTAATATTATATTTTTCTTCTGTTTATAAATATAGATGAGGTAGTCTGCTATCAAACAAAAAAAGATGCAGTTTAATGACTTTCTTAAGTGCTAAACTATGTGGTTTTAAATATGATTATTTCCACATTTATCACAATTCTATCCATTTATGTTACTGGTTTATGTTATGCTACTGTTATGTTAACAGTAGAATTTTTGAATAGAAAATCTTTTAGTTTTTAAGGCGGGAATTAGGTGATGATTTAAAAACATGTCTTTTTTGTTCAGGGTAGTGAAAAAGGTACGATTTGTTTTCCAAAATCAAAGCACAAATCGTACCTTTTTTTCTACCCTAAACAAAAAAGACATGTTTTTAAATCATCGTGTAAATCCCGCCTAACTCAGAAATGATATAACCTTGAAATTTTGCCACAATATTTTTTGCTCACTAACTAAGAGAAAAAATTCAAAAAAATTTTCTGAAAATTGTACTCCTTATTTTGAAAAAAACTGGACCAGGGTACCGAAAAATTAAAAATTTAAATTTTAAATTGCTTATAATTTGATCATTTTAAAACTTAATTTATAGATTAAAATATCACTTGGTAGGTATTAACTAGACCCAACTTTGAAAATACATAGCGTTACCCCTGGCATGTGTATAGTGTCCACCGTCAAAACATAATCTCAGATTTTCCTCTGCTATACCCATGTCAAATTTTAGATCAATCGGCCTAGGCCTTCACAAATGGCTGAATTATTTCCGAAATATTTTGATTCTGCCCCACTGTGCGACGTGGAAAAATTTTAAATCTATGTGTATTGGTCATAAAAATATTCCTATCATGGCATCTCTCGTCACAAAACCGTGTATAAAAAGGAGTCACGTAAAATCTCGATTGCAATTTCTCAAGAAGCATATGATGTGGATTGTTCAAGAATGAGTCCTTTTCAATTATTCAAAACTGTGGCTCTTAACGACAAGTCAGATTTCCACGTTGACGAAAGAAATAGCTATTTTTACCAAATACTTGAGAAAAGATGAACGGTTCCCAAATCCTCACTACACCA
Source organism: Phasia obesa (assembly GCA_949628195.1). Taxonomy (NCBI): domain Eukaryota; kingdom Metazoa; phylum Arthropoda; class Insecta; order Diptera; family Tachinidae; genus Phasia; species Phasia obesa. Next base: position 57,791,746 of record OX451215.1, on the reverse strand, counting down.
AAGGTAGCAATATTGTGGCTTAGAGGGCTATAATGCCCCTAGGGGAAAGGAAAATAACACATGACTTGTTATGTGACTAGTTATTAAGTGACAGGGACCTGTTCTAGTTCCAACACTTTCTGTGAAAGAGATCTTTCACATTAAAATGGTCTGTTGACACAGATACGTCAATGAGATAACGTGCTTGTTCAGTGCCAATTAATAATAAAGGGTGGTTACATTTTAAGGGCCGATGTTGATTTTGAATAAAACTCAAATTATTTAGAAAATTATTGTAATTTCTTGTTATTTTGATAATATTGGTATGGTTCAATTATGTATGGAACAAAATGTCGACCAAATGCCCACCGCGACCTAGGCGGTACACCTCCATCCGACGCTCCAAATTTTTGATGACGCTGAGGCATAATTGAGGTTCTATGCCGTTAATGTGCCGAATTATCTCATCCTTTAGCTCTTAAATTGTTGCTGGCTTATCGACGTACACGTTTTCTCTCAAATAACCCCAAAGAAAGAATTCCAACGGTGTCAAATCACATAATCTTAGCGGCCAATGAACATCGCCACCACGTGAGATAAAACGGCTGTTGTCGCGCACAAGAGTCATTGTTTCGTTAGCTGTGTGGTAAGTGGCACCGTCCTGTTGTAACCACATCCATATCTTCCGATTCGGGCCATAAAATGTTCGTTATCATCTCAGGATAGCGCACACAATTCACAGTAACTGCCTGACCGGCCTAATTTTGGAAAAAATACGGCCCGATGATGCCGCCAGCCCATAAACCAAACAGTCACTCTTTGTGGGAGCATTGGTTCTTCAATAATCACTCTTGGATTATCATTCGCCCAAATTCGGAAATTCTGCTTATTGACGAATCCACTGAGGTGAAAATGTGCCACATCACTGAAGATGATTTTCTTCGAAAATTTATCATCCAACGTTGCCATTTCTTGCCACCATTCTGACCATTGACGACGTTTGGAATGATCAAGTGGCTTTAGTTCGTGAGTCAATTGCACCTTGTAAGCGTGTAAATACAAGACCTTATGCATAATGTTCATCAACGACGAGCGTGAGAGCTGCAATTGTTGGGCTCGACGACGAGTTGAGGTGGACGGCTTTCAGCCACACTATCGCGTAAAGCAGTAATATTTTCTCTGGTACGAGCATACACTGCTGTTTTTACATCTCCTACAGACCCGGTTTGCTCAAATTTTTGCACTATTTTACCGATTGCTTATTATACCATTAGATAACCATTTTCTAAGCATTCGGTGCCCAATTATCATCACTATATATACGAAACCATATATTCAATTTTGACGGATGGTTAAAGGAACGAAGCAGGGTTGTCACAATTTTTTCACCTATTTCGCAAAAATGGGTTTTTGGTAGATGTTGCTAACAATATATGTAATTTTTTAAAATTTGATAAATATTTTTAATAATTAAAAAAAAAACATTGAAATAGCTAAAATTCGTTAAAAATATACAAAAAAATCGCCAAAATATATATGTATGTGTGTTCATATTTTATTTTTTATACCCTTCACCAAAGATGTAATTCCGTGTGTAATTTCTACAATATTCATTTTCTCCCCCATAAAGTATCAATCTGCCAGACTTCGTTTTTCTTAGGTTTTGTCGTTTTTTATTTCTATTTTACTTAGGTCTGAACGTTTTAGTACCAATGATCTCAGCACTGTGCAACAGTCGCCGGAGTGTGGGACGGCAAGAAGCACCTTCTAGTAGTAGGATTTTTATGTTATTTTAGCTTCGAATATGGTCACACTAAAAAGACAATTTTTTAACACCAATGAAAGTCAGCAGCACCCAACGGTCAACAAGAGTTAGGGTTTGCTTTTTAAAAGTTTTTATCCTTTATTTGTTTTGATCTGACCATTGTAAAACTAATTAGTGAGTATACGGCGGGAGGATGCGGTAAAACGGTAATCAACGTGGCGAAGCCCTACAGATAAAGTGCAACATGCGCTATTTGTATTCATATAATTTTTAGCATCGAGCACATTATAAAAACTTTATTCTATTTCGAAGATGAGTTTTGGTGAAGTTCATAATTGAAAGCGCTCTTTCTATACAGGAATTATCAGTATACTAAGTAAAGAATCAAGCATAAAAAATTCATTGGAATTACAAGCACCTACATAGATAGAATATCATCGTTTTTATAACCTTTCTAAAACAAAAGTTAATAATTTCTGTTTAGAGATAAACTTTGTGCGTTTTTGGGCTTTTAAGGTCTTTTTGCTTTTATTTCTATTATTTCATTTTATTCCACAACGTTTCGCTGGTATTATCCAGCTTCATCAGGGTAAGTTTTATTAAATCTGGCAACGATATAAAAAAACATAAACACAATAATGTAGGAAGGACAACCAAAAACATGATAAGTTTGTTTAACTTATTTTAGTTGCATATAGTTTTCTCGTCAATACTTGCTCTTTATTTTGAACAATATAAGTTTTACACAACATAACATAAAACACAAAATGTTTATATTTTCTCTTGTGGTTGATAAGCACCCAAAGGTGTTTTAGGGTCTATAAAAATCTTCCAAAACAAGGAATTTTTGTTTGTAATAAGGAACTGCAGCTTATTACAAAGAGAAATTCCTTGTTTTGGAAGATTTTTATAGACCCTAAAACACCTTTGGATGCTTATCAACATTTTTAAATGGTTCGCAAGCTTTAAATAAATTTATATTTTCCGAAAGTTTCCAGTTTTCAGAAGTATAACTTTTATAACTTCAATTTCTTCATTATCCATTTTGATATTCCCTAATTCAGTTTTTTGGACAAAAGTCAAAGAAAAATTTCCAAAAATTAGCCCACTATTTCAAATATATCGCCAAAAAGTCGCCATGTCACCTAATCACAAATTTTATCGCCAAATAAGATTGAAAATCGCCACGTTTAGCGTGAATTCGTCATTTCTGACAATCCTAAAACGAAGTATAATATAAAATATGAAAAAAAAAAAATTACTTAAGTAACGTTTACATTTTGTGTAGAGCTGTTTCCTATTAAATATTGGATAGGACTTACATCGCTCTTACATTCGATCTTTACCTTCTTCTATAAACCTTTATTTTTTATTGGGTGTTTATTTTTGTATGACCTACTACTGTAATTTTCCTCTATATCTGTCTGTGTGTTGTATTTACTTGTATATAGTTTTATGTTTTTATGCTATTAACGTGTTTGTATATTTGCTGATATTAACATCCCTTGTTTTGCTTTAATATTGAAAAGGCATCGTTGTAATTTTGTCGACATTGTCGTCTTCTTAAATGCAGTGGTAATTGTGCAAAATGAGCAAGCAACAAAACAATGTTTTCTAAAGCGACAAAATTAATTTCTTCAAGAAATATCTAACACGAAAAACAAAACAAACGTATGCCAGAGCTTATTTGTGCATACATATGTATGTACATATGTACAAACCCAGCAGTATTAATGGTATCAGTATAGCCTTTTTGGGTAAGCTAATGTTTTATGAAATAGTTTTAACTTTAACATTTATTTTAAAAATTATGTTGATCTTATTTTCACTTAAAAGAAAATTATCAAAAAATTCTTATGAATGAATTATTTCATATATGTAGGTATCGGTTGAATCGCCCTAAAAATTAATAAATTGCCCAAAAAAGAATAATGGAAATTTTGGCCAAAAATTTTTAAAAATATACCCAAATATAAACGAATTATCGCAAAAATGTATTCATAGTTTTCTTATCAAATAAAAAAAATATAAAAATGTCAATAGTTTTAGTAAAGGCATTGATATTGGTTTAATTCATCGAGCTTGCAACTTCTGTATGTAATCTGTGATCAAAATCCAATGCGTTCTGAGACTTTTTTATTCATAAAAATAAATAAGAAAGAAAATACATGCATATGTGTAAAAAATAAAAATACATATATGTGACCCGGTCTATGAAAAGGTGGCTTATGACTCAAAAACAAAATTTCGAAAAATTAGCTGTTAAAGATAAATAATGCATTTCGTCAGTTTCTTAGTAGTTTTTTTTTTTTTTTGCATTATGAACAGTCATGCCCAAAAGGCAACCAAAAAATGCAAAAGAGCATAAATGAGATAAGTTCCTGTGTGTATAATAATATGTAATATTATTATATTATGTAATATAAAATAGTTTCAATTTACCCGATACCTAATAACCTGCACACATATTTGCCATGTGTATTATTTGACTCTCTAATTAAACTTTTAGGCCCATTATTATAACTTGCCTTTAGCTAAAGTTAGGATTTTGTTGGAGTGATAAATAGTTTTTCGTTATTAAAAGTAAGCTAAAAACCACTTTTAACTATAACGTACTATAAGGACAAGTTATAGCAATGAGCATTATCCTCATTATTATAACGAAAATCTACTTATCGCTCCAACAAAATCCTAACTTTAGCTAAAGGCAAGTTATAATAATGGGCCTTAGATTTTTAAGCTCCTGAAGTCGTGTAATTGTCTGAATCCACAGTAGTAAAAATTGTAAGACAGAAGAACATGTTGAAGTAAAAAATACATAAGTTGTCATTTAAGTATTTGTATTAATTCGTGTAGGACTTACAGACAAACCTTATAGGACTACATCGCCGGTGAAGTAAAACAATTATAAATTGGCTATACTAGCTTCAAATTATTAATACGCCTAAATAACACCAGAGCCGCTGCATCAGTGTTCTAAAAATATATATAAGGTACAGTTGCATTGTTGCCATAAGTAAAGCTTTACTATCACTAATCACTAATCACTTATCTACTCCTGCAGTAGCAAAATACCCAGTGGTTTACGTAGCTTGTCCCCATTAATCTACTTCCCTTGCATTTACCTTGTGAAGTTAACATGGGAATGTTCTACGAAGGGAGCAATTGAACCATCTCTGCATAACCTTTACCCACCAGTAAGGTTACAACATTCAACAGAATGTTGTTGTTAGTAAGGAAGAAAGAGAAAAATATAATGTTCTGCATTACTTAGGGTTAGAGAAAATACTAACGAATAGTGGCTACCAAATGTAACAAGTTAATGCTGTAGTTATGATTAGGTATGACCCATCAGTAGCTTCAAGTATAAATAGAGTAAACGGCCTAACTATTTCAGCTGTCATTAGTAGCGATGATTCCTAACTATACCACTGGGTAACTTCACAAAAACACATTTTCGTACATATCTACACAACAACAGACTTATAAGTATGTTTACATATATGTATGTGTGTACATGGATTTATAAAATTTAAACATTCATATACATACTTACATGCATGTTTATGTAAGCCGAGGAAAATTAAACAAAATAAATCTATTACACAATCTTCAAATTGTATTGGTAGCAAAAAACTGCACTTTATTGCTTTCGAGTTTGTCTAGCAAATAAAGTAAATATATGTACGTATATATACAGACATATAAAGCCTCAAATTTAGAAAGGATTTCAGAGCAAAATATTAAAGGTTCGAAATTTATAAAAATTTTAAACCTAACTGTAAAAAACCAAAAAATAATGAAAACAATTTTTGGAAAAATTACTTTTATTGCAGGCAATAAAACAATGCTTATTCTAATTTTATAAGAAATAGAATCGAAATTTCAATTAATTTAATTTGAAATAACTTTATTGGTCTCAAATTTAGATAATTTTAGGTATGCTTCTGGTGTGTGTTTCCGCTAACATGAGTTGAACGAAGGCAAGAGCCGACTTGTTAAACCTGCAAGCAAAAGGTGAACATATAAAATAAAGGTGAGGGGAAGACTTTAAATGGAAGACAGACAATATGGTAGTTAAGGAGAAAGATGCATGTTTATTTGAAGTATGGGATGAGTTATTCAAGAAATCTCTGTAGGTGCCGTAACAAAATCCTATTAGTAGGAATTTAGTTGATGTTTTTTTTCTGAACTGGGCTTTGAATTTTCAGTATGTGTTGCTCGTTGTGAACGGTCCTGATTCACTATCGTACTCAGTCGTAGATTCTGTCAAAAATAGCATGTGTGCTAAAAAGGTATGATAGTGCGGATTAGAACTGTATGTGTGGGACAGACTTTTTGACAGTTCTGTACGATTTGATAATCTTTTGAAAAATTTATAAAATAGCATTTTTCCATGCGATGAGAGTTGCAAAATCTTTTTTTGTGTAATAGTGTGGCATCTACAATACCATTTTGAAACGATTTGAGTATGACAGAATTCTGTCAGATATTTTGTTATTGAATCGTACGATTGTATAGGATAGTGAATCCTGGTCTTAACAAATTACATAGCTGCGTTTTTAGTACGCTCAGTATCTGTCCAGATTATAATTGCGGTCAAAAAGTCGACTCGTTAGTCCACATAGCTTGCTTTATATCATATATAACATTAATCATAGGTTGTGCGAAGGCCAAACAAGGTATTCCATATAAAATGTCAATAGTTACATGAGTATTCTAATATTTTCAGCCAGCTTCTTTCTTAGCCTGATCAGTAGTTTGGAAGATTTAGTAGATTAATCGTTACAAACTGGCGCACAATTAATTATACACAGATAAACCACAAAATATGTTTGCATTTTACTTAGATGTTTACGCAACCGGTTGTACTGTGGATATAACTTCAACTTCAATCTACTTATGCATATTAATTAGCATCAGTGTAAACAACAATCGTTGTTCCTTATTCAAAATTCCTGTTGAGGCGAATGGTAAGTATGCTTCTTCGAATACGACATGAAACTAATATCGACGATTATAAATATTGTTTTTACCTTACATGGTGTCTACGAAGAATTATAGAAGACAAGAATACGCCATGCTTTCCCGTTAGATGACGTTGTTCGTCCAATGTAAGGTTGCCAAGTCTGTAATCAACAAATTGCTTCAAATAAAGCCCGGGGCACATAGAATTCGTTATTCGTTATACGTTATACGTCGTCGTTTTCAACGTACAAGAAAGTTGAAATACATGTTTTCTAGTGAGTATATCTGCGTCGACGCAAAGTACGATATGATTCCCCAATGCGTTTTAGTCTAACCATTCTAACGCAATATAGATTGCAGGAAGGGCCTAACTTTTACAAAAAATTTTGTATAAAATTTCTGACAAAAAACTTTCGATAATATTTTAAAAAAAATTTCGGTAAAATTTTTACAAAAAAATTTTCGAAACGATTTGAACAAAAAATTTTCGATAATACTGGAACTAAAAACTTTTCGATAAAATGTTTACAACAAAAATTTTTTATATCTTTATATTATATTTGTAAATAACTGTGCCCCCCACATCGTGGGCATCCTGACAATATTTTGCTCGATTTTGCTTTGAAAGTATTCTACACCAATTGTAAGACTCTTACTTTTATAGTGCTTCAGTTATGGTTTATATATTTACTTTATATAAAGTTACCCATCCCTGGATAAAATTCTAAAATTTATAAAAAATTTCAAAAATTATTGTAAAGCTGGGTGCCCTGGTAGGCTAGTTGGTAGTGTGCTGGTCTATCAGACTCTGAGTGTTTCACTACAAGGAGTGAAGGTCTTCGTTACTATGCTCGGTAAATAAAGTTCGTAAATGTATTTTATTATTTAATAAATAAATAAATAAATAATGTAAAGCTCTGTAAAAGGTGTTTAAAATATATAAACAACAACGTAATCCCACCAAGTAAAACTACAAACTAAATACAAATTTTATTCAATTAGCGCCTAATGTTGCGCAATAGTTTTTAAAATATTCCGCTTTTAAAAATAAAAAGGTGTGTTGAAAATATAACCGTTAAAAATATCCCAGTTTTAAACCGAAAATTTCAGTACATTTAAACCGGGAATTGCGTTTTTTCACTGCTTTTTCTTCACTTTGTCTTGGAAATGAGATATTTTTGAGGAAAAAAGGTATCCTTTATTGGAATCAAGATGCTATGGTACCTCCTCACAAAATTTTGTTAAAATCCATGCAGTAGTTTTTTTGCGAAAAGCAGACAGACAGACAGACAGACGGAAATCAGTTACTATTTTATTATATAAAAGTAAAAACCGAGTGTATATTGTTGTGAATTTGGGAAACAAGACAGAAGAGGGGAATATTTCACATTACTTTGGGAGGGTATATAAGATTCGGCATAGCCGTATATAGCACTCTGACTTTTTCAATAAATGATTAGCTAACGTATGTTACTGACATTCAACTATTGTCGTAAGCAATGTTGCTGTCTGTGAGAGTCTGCAGAAAAGCTTAAGGCGGTCAATTCCATTCCATGTACATGACTTGCCAATAAACACAACCAAATTAACCGTCATGGGTATAAGACGATATATGGTTTCAACTGGACTTAGCCACTAATGTCGCAATGAACAGTTTTAAACGCATTTACTAGACCGTATAGCTGCTCCGGTTTTGAGTTAAATAATCCATTTTAAAGATTTTTTTTAGAAAGCCGGTAGAAATTCAACAACAAGCTTTACAAAAGAAAAATTGGTCGAATCTGAAATAGATGAACATTTTGTGCCGTTTCGCGGGTCTACGTAAAGGGAAAGTATTAAAGCTTTTGTTTACCGCTAAAAGACATTTTTTTCGGAGCTAAAAAAGAACTATAATGGAAACTAAGATTTTTCTCTCGAAATACTTTGAATTAAGAGACATGATAAATACCGAACCAACCTTAGTTGAGTATTGCTAATAACTGTCTATTATAAATTGTATTTGCTAATATTATAATCTCCAAAAAAACATTTTGTTTTTAATAGCATTAGCAGCAATCGATTGCACTTAAAACCATGTATTTTGTTTGAAGTCACAAAAACGAACATACATATTGAACATGTGACAAAAAAAAAAAAAAAAAAAATGAAAAGAAAAAACATATTCCGAAGTTGAAATTGCAATTTGCTGATAAATTAGTTGTAATTCCGTTACAAAATTTTTCATTTCCTTCATTATGGGGTTGGCTGCAATCATCTATTGGCAATAGGAGGATTTAATCAATTCTTTTCTATTTTTTATCTTCCTTTTTGTTTTTAGTTTTGGAAAATCATTTAATTATAACAAATGTAAAAACTAGGTCAGTGTAAAGCTTCAGGCTTGGGTTGGCGGATTAATTTTTGGGCGTAAAGGGTGGGTTTTAATTGTCTGACAACTTTGTATATAAAGATTTAGGGTTTTACGAGTGAAATGTAAATAAAATGTGATTTGAAAAAAAATTATTTAATTCCGTTGAATTGTAATTACAAATGTAAATAGTTTTCTATATGAGAGAGAAGTTGATTAATTTAACAGAAATCTGTTATTAAGGATAGAAAAACTTTGTCAATAAAGCATTGCAATAGCTTTATTGACAAAAACTTTTACATTGTTCTTCAATTAGAATATATGAGCCATATTTTTGCAATAACTTACAGAATTCCTAGTAAAATAATTAAGAAAAGCATAGGAAACACTCTTGGTTTATGGAAAAATTTACTTGGAAAATTGCTGTTAAAATGTTTAAAATGTATGCGTCACTCCAAAACATTACTTATAATTTAGGATCATATTGAGTCCAAAATTTTGTTGAAAAAAAGTATCTATGCATATGATAAACCTATGATAGGACCATATCTGTACATGTAATATTTTTTGAAAATTTTGTTGCTGGTGCAGATACATACATATGTATGTCTACATATGTCTCTCTGTCTTTCTGTCGGTCTGTCTGTCCGTATGTCCGCCTGTCTGTGTTTGCAGCATGTAAATACTACTGGGTGAATTTAAAATAGTTTCGTGAGGAGGTACCTTAGTATCTCGGTTCAAATATAGGATACTTTATTCCACAAATATATCTCATTGCTTTGAAAAAAACAAGTGGTGAAAGTACGCAATTTTAGCGATTTAAAGGTCCTGCAACTTGACAGCGCCTATAATTTCTGCCAGCTGCATAAACACTATTTAATTAATTTTAGAATTTTATATAAAATTTAGAATTTTATCTAGGGCTGGGTACCTCTATATAAGAGTCTTAAAATTTGGTTCGGATTATTTTCAAAGCCAAATCAAACAAAATATTTTCACGTTGTCTACGAAGAGGCGGGCACAGCTAGTTCTCTAATATCTAACATAAATCTCTTTAACTTTAAAACAGACTAAGAGAGCTACTGAAATCGAGAAGAATTGCATCGCTGGAAAAATACTTGGAAGGCCTTAAAGCTAGTACAAAATCGTATTCCTCATTATGGCGTGCCACAAGAAACTTTAAAAGATCCGTTATATGCGAGACTCCTTTGCGTATTTCAAGTGGAGGTTGGGCAAGAAGTGATTGCGAAAAAGGCGACTTATTTCTTAATCATTTAAAAAATGTATTTATGACGAAATTCGATTTGCCACATGTTGATATTGATGCAGCAATCCGCTTGGATGTTGAAAGGGCAATTGTTAGTTTCAACCTTAAGCAGACCTGTGGTTTAGACGGAAAAATTAACAAGATGCTGACGCCTTAAGTACTTTCCTCCATAGTGGAAGTTTTCTTTAATTACTTTACCTTAGTCTGGAAAATAAACATGATGCTAGAACTATATAGAACTATATAGACCATGTTATAAGTATTTCAAAACTATTTGAGAAGTATTAATAAGTGCAAGTCAGACTCACATACCTTGTTCATTATGCAAATTTATGGATCAATCTTTAATTTTATGTTTTATGTGCCCGAAACTTCGTCAGCGTTCTTGCAATATTTTATTTGATTTTGCTTTGAAAGTAACCAACACCAAAGACCCTTACTTTACTTTATATAAAGGTTCTCATCGTTACTAAAATAACTGCGTACTTTCACTGCCTTTTCTCCATTTTCTCTTAGAATTTTTTGGATTTTTTTTTTTAATCCATGCAGTAAGACAGACAGACAGGAAATGAGTTATTATTTTATCAAATGTATAGATTATTGCCTTTATGCAAAATAAATATAGTCAACTTGAAGTGTACTTTAAGAACAAATTTTCATATAAAATTTGTCATAAAGTAGACTTGAAGTATACTTTATTCCGTTTGCATAAGGGCATATATGTTTTTAAATATTTTAGATATCTGCTTTTTTAACCTTCCGATGTTTTTTGGCTGTAATTTAAAAACAAATGAAAAACTTTGATTCTTCTTGTGGATTATTTTTATTTGGTCTTTTAATTTTTTTACATCAAGTCGAGAATATGATGTCATGTAAATGGCCGCCGCCACAGTTGATTATCATTTGAGCCCTTTTTATGGCATTTTCCATCACTTTGGCCAAAACTTCCGGCGATAGGTCCTCACATTCTTGACAGATATTGTCTTTAAGTGCTGCAAAAGTCTGAGGCTTGTTGACATAAACCCACGACTTCAAAAAGCCACACAAAAAGAAGTCTGCAGCGGTCAAATCAGGCGATCTTGCTGGCCAGTGCAAATCGCCAAAACGGGAGATTAGGCGCCCGGGAAATGCATCCTTCAGCATATCGGTTGTGGCACGTGCAGTGTGTGCCGTTGCACCATCCTGTTGGAACCACATGTTTTCCAATCCCAATTCATCAAGTTGCTGCAAAAAGAACTCGTTAATCATTTCTCTGTAGCGCTCACCATTCACAGTAACCGTTTGGCCCGCGACGTCTTCGAAGAAAAAGGTCCGATGACTCCTCCAGTGAAAACAGCACACCATACAGTGACTTTGAACGGGTGTAATGGCTCTTTGTGGGTTACACGCGGATTTACAGTGCCCCAGAAGCGTAAATTTTGCTTATTTACGTACCCGCTAAGATGGAAATGGGCCTCATCACTCATGATTATTTTTGATGAAAAATCAACTTCCTCTTGGTGGTGATTAAGGATTGCTTGAGCGTATGTTAGACGCGATTGGCGGTCAGCAGCTTCAAATCTTTTACCAAAATTCGCTGTAAAGAACGTCGACTGATACCCATTTGCGTGGAACTTCGTCTGGTCGATGTCGACGGCGCTTCCATGACATCCTCGGCTACAGCAGCAATATTCTCTGCAGAACGGCTACTCCGGGGTCTGCCACGCCTGGCAGCATCTCGTGTTGTGCCAGTCTCTTCGAGGCGAGCGGCTAAACGTCGCAGTGTTTCACCAGTAGGCGTTGGACGACCAAGAAATCTGCGACGAAATTCACGTTGTGCCAAAGTCACCGACCGATTATTGGTCAAATAAATAGTCACCAATATTCCGCGTTCTGGAGCAGTGTAGCGTAACATTGTTTATTAACGTGTATTTCGCAATTGTTTACTATAGAAATGTCAAAACAGAATTGACATTAGGGGCCAAAATTTATAGCATTTTCTGATAGGAGGATTACTCTTGCGCCACCCGTTATAATAAGCATTATACTAATTTTTACAAGATATTGTTAACTACGTAAGGTACGTAAGGTACATTAAGTTAGGAAGTCCTTCCATAAAAAATGCTTAATTCCAAAATGGATTACCTTTTTTAAATTTTTACTAAGATGTTCAATATACCATTTATTCATAAATAATTTTTCCATTATCACCGGCAATAATTTATCAGTCTGGAGATAATGGGTTCGATTTCAAAAAACTCTTAGTGTTTTCAACACAATCATCATATCATCATCATATATTTACGTTTTTCTTCTGCTATTGATGTAATTATTGTGTATAAAGGAGGCAAAACAATATTTTCGTATATTCTTGGCGTTCCTCTTTTAGGTAAAGAAGGCCTAACACTTTAAATTCGGAATTGTCATGCAAAGAATTTTTATAAAACATCTTATATGGAGCATTTTTTAGAAATCTGATCCGTTATTATTTTTAGCCAAGACACAGCTTCTCAATTCTCTTTCTATTAGTCGTTGATTCTCTCAGTTGTTTCGTCAGACACAGACACAGACACAGCTTCTCCATTCTCTTTCTATTAGTCGTTGATTCTCCTAGTTGTTTCGTCGAAATGAAATCTTTCTTTCTACCAAAAAATGGGTTTCATTTTATATAATTCTATTAAATTATAATAATGCTCAGAGATGTATAATGTCTACAATTAACTGTAAAAGTGCACTATATTTTTACATTAATAGCATTACTTGATCATATCTGTACCGCTATCTGAAGACATGACAAAATTACTTATAATTATTTTGCCAAACTTTGAAAACAGACTGACTTATACCACTATCAAAATATACAGTAACTGTATTTTGTTTACCAACCAAAAAATAAACTTAATTTATCCGCTTAATTTTCATTGCATACTGCAAATTACTTCAGATTATGTTATTTTATTAGGATTTGTTATGAAATAGCTGTTAAACTAGATTTTTAAAATTTTTGACTTATACCACTTTCAAAGTCAAGGACTCAATTAATTCAATTATTTTTATTTATGTACAATTCATGTTTGTTTCAAACATAACAATAGTCGTTTTCAATTAACGAGAATTGTCTTTGATAAAAATGCAGCCGTATATTTTAACTTTAATTAAAGTTTATTAATATTTATGATTTATCAATAAAATACTCTTTTGGTAATTCAAATAAAAATAAAATGTTTAATAAATTGGATTTAACTGAACGTTAGCGGTCATCTAAACAATAACCCAATAACAAAAAAATGCTAAAGAAAAAAAATGTATTTTAATTTAAAGAGAAGCTGAGGAGGAGATATTTACGGATGCAGCGTTTTTTTTATGCAAATTTTATTCGACCTACAAACTCTTTTGATCCAAGTGATGAAATATGTATGTATAGCCAAAGTGAAAACTGAACATTAATAAAAAACACTGCATTTAAGCAACAAATAAAAAAGGATTAAATATAAAAAACAGAGAAAAAGGAAAATACCATTACAATTCCCGTTAACAATAAGCAAAATTTCTTCTTTTTAAAATATAATGGAGCAACAAATCATGTTTTTCTGTTTTAAATGAAGGACGAGCAAAAAAAAAAAAAAAACAAAATACTATGCACAATGGAGCAGATAAAGTGGAAACATATAAATAAAAAATTAAATTTTTGTTGTTTAAGAGAAGTCTGCATTTTACTGGCAATGAAAAAACTCATAACCGATTTTACCCCTACATACGCGAAATATTTTCTTGACTTAAAATTATTTTTTTTTATTGTATTAGAATCTATAAAGCACAGAAAAAACAGTTGAGAAGCAAAGTTTTGACTTAAACCACACTTACACCGTGCAACACGGAAAAAAATAACCATATACGGACACCACTACGTCATAAAAGATAAAAAAAGACCCCTGTCTCCCAGTTTTGCCTAAAGTCCTCCAGGTTTTTTTTTATGGGCCCTCAAAGATGTGGCGCCTCGATGTCATTTTTGCAAAAAATTATCATTTACTCAAGCTCCTATTTTGCAAACCGTTTGAAACAAAAGCGCTACCTAAACGGTATTAAGAATCATTCCTAGGAAGTTCATATGTTCTAGAAAGTTGTTTATTGAGATCTTAGGTTCATTTTTGTAGTTGATTGTTTCCTTGAATTTTGAACGGTTTGCTACCTATGGACCTGAACAGGGGGAAAAAGGTAAAAAAAATTTTTTAAGTTTTTTGCGATTTTGACCCTGAAGATGAAGTTTTTTTGATTTTATATGTTAACAATTTTTGTTCTTTATGACAAGAGCTACAACTTTGCCTCAGAAAGTATATCAAAATTTCAAACGGTCCGTATATGGTTATTTTGCCATGACTTAAAAAATTACACAGTGTGTTATCGAACTCCGCTATGCATAGAGAATTAGTTTAACATTAAAAATAGAAATAATAGATTTTGAGTATGTTATTGGTAAAAAAGATTACAGCAACTAAATTTCAGTATTTGCTTCTCCGATAAATTGATATCAGAAAATATATTGCCTTCCCATAAATGATAACACTAGCCAACAAGTTTTTGAATGGAGCAACCAAATACCATTGCTAGTGTAATTTGGTGCGCTGAATTCGAATCTCTAAATGGTAAACGTGCGCATAAAACGTCTTGTTAGACTAACTTCATAATGTTCAATAATGAATTGGTCTCTTTTTTCTTGCACTTGATTTCATGTGTATACAAATATTGTTGTGCTCTTAAATAAAAACATACAATAGCATTTGCTCTTCTTCCAGCCAATGCAATATTTGTTGTTTGAAATAAAATTTCAGTAGTAAATATTTTGTATCAATAGTGTCTCTTGATATGAAATACTGTTATAGCAGACAACATGTATGTAAATGTATGATGTTAAAAGCAAGGGTTTGTACTTTGTATTTTAGTTATTTTATATTAATTTGCGCGTTGAGTGGTTGAAAATAGAAAGCTGTAGTAGCTTGATTTTTTTAACTTTTATTGATGAATAAAAAAATCTAATTTAATTTTTTCTCTCAAAAATCAGAGATTTTACTCTCAAGAAAATTTAAGTAAAATAAACTAGTGAACAATATGAAATGCTCAGCATATTTCTTGCACACTTGATAAAACTGTCCGGTCAAATCAGGCGCACTGATTTTTGCACTGTTTGCTCTCTTGTTCTCTGTATTTACTGTTTAGTAATATTCCACTACACATACAATCAATATTTGCGTTTCAAAAACATGCAATACTGTACACTTTTTAACATCTTGCGCTCACGTTTAGTAAATGGTTTTTCTCTATCACGTCACGTTTTCGAGATATAAAAAAAAGCGTTTGTTGGATTTTCCATAAAAAATTATTATTTTATTTAAAAATCAATGAGCTTTCAAAAGTGAATAGCGTTATATGATTGTCGTTTGTATTTCGTTGGTTCAGTTTCACGTATTAGAGTCCAGCATACTTTTATCCAAAAATCCTTGATAGTTTCTTTCAATTTTCATTAAATCTTGATGGGCGCGCTCCCCTTGAAAAAAATCTAAATGCGAATGAAGAAAATGTACTTATTTTGAGTGACATTCGTGCTTCATGATAATTTTTCAATAATTCAGCAAAAATTTGTCTGTAGTTTTCACTCTTATTGTTTCCAAGAAAACTTTTTACGATGCACTTAAAAGACTCCCAGGCTGCATATTCTTTCTCCGATAAACATTGCGAAAAATTATGATCATTCATAAGCTTCCTGATCTGAGGGCCAACAAATATCCCTTCTTTGATTTTAGCATATGAAATTTTAGGAAAAACTTTTAACAAATATTTAAATGCTGC
Organism: Phasia obesa; assembly: GCA_949628195.1. NCBI lineage: Eukaryota > Metazoa > Arthropoda > Insecta > Diptera > Tachinidae > Phasia > Phasia obesa. The sequence goes on along the minus strand of OX451215.1, from coordinate 57,775,600 downwards.
ACCATCTTTGTCCAGAGCCTTGACAAAGTTCTTAAAAAGGCCCAATTTGATGTGCAGCGGTGGAAGAAGAACGTCATTTGGATCAATTAACGGTTTATTTGAAATATTTTGATTGCATGTTCAAGTGATTTGAACAATCTTTATACAAATTTATAACGAATGCAGGCTTTTTTCAAATTAATAATAACTGTGAAATTGTAGTGTTAGTATTAACTACTTTACAGTATTGCCAGCATGCGATAAAAAACGAACTGGACGTGAAGGTCCAACTTTGTTGCCAGATTCGAATTCAGCGCACCCAGATTAGCTAAAAAACATGCTTCGTTTCCACAGTCAAAATTGTGTGCCTAATTTGTTGGCCAGTGTAATTAATTGGACCTTGATTGACTATTTTGTCAAAAAGTAAGAAAGACTAGAAAGAGTTTTTAATAGTAAATATTTGTAGTTATGTTGTTATAAATTAGTTACTTATATGAATTGAAATATTTAATGATTGTGTAAAAATAAAAATTTAACAATAAACATATTAACCACAAAAATCGCACAGTGGTTCAGTAGTAGGGCATAGGGGTCACAAATGACGATGTTCGGTTTTTTCACCGTTAGATCGCTCTAATACTCACTATTAGTGGTACTACCAAAACATGTAAAAAGATTTGCAATCAGTTGATTTTTATCAAAACAACTTTCCTTATCTTTTTCAGCAGTACTAATGAAGTTAATTTCTAGTGCGCGTTTTTCAAAGAAAAAAAAACATTTTTGACTTATTGTTTTCAATGGATATTTAAGTTGAAGATGTTACCGTTATTATTACGTATTTAATAATTTTTTAAGCAAAACCAATTTAGCGAAAGCGGTTTCACGTCAAATCAATTTTCACGTATATTTTTTACGACGTTTTTTTTCCTTAAGGTATTAAGTATGTTGCCGTCTTATGCCGCTTTCAAGTTACATATCAAAATGTTACTCTATATCTGTACTTTTAATTTAAAAAGAATTTATCTGCGTTTGTTTGCGAATGTGCATGGAACAGAGGGTCTTCATCTCTGCGACTAGATTCGTAGCACATAATTATTTTATAGTTTTTTTTTAAGAATAAATTAGTACCTGAACTTTAGGAGGCATACACTTAAAATTTACAAACAGTAATTAAAATTTAGTTCGCCTTATAAACAAGTCTATAAAAATAAACCTGAAAATTAAAGGGTGTTCCGATAGTAGTGTGATTTGAATGTATAGGGCCTAAGTTTTGAACCATAACAGGTAGACTCTTGCAATTTTCACAGAAGTTATAACTGTGGCCTCTATAGCAGCAAATATTAAAACTTATAGTGTGTTCCGAAAGAAAGGTAAAAATTAAAGAGTGTTCCGATTGGGTGTGATTTGCATGTATAACGCCTTATTTTTTAAACCGTAATAGGTAGACTCTTATAATTTGCATAGAAGGTACGATATGTTGCCACGGCCGCTATGACGATTACTATAAATTAAAGGGTGTTCCGACAGTGACATGTTTTTCACGTATAGTGACTTATTTTTTTTAACCATAAAAGAAAGACTCTTGAAATATTGATAGAAAGAGAAATGACATGGCTGCTATAAAAAATAACAAAATTAAAGACGGTGTTGCGACAGAGAGATGACTTGTACGTAAATTGCCTTATTTGAAACGTAATAGATAGATTTTTGAAATGTATACAGTAGATACAACAATTACTAATGACTAAAGGTGATCCATCAGTGACATGTTTTTCACGTATATTACTTTTTTTTTTTTGAACCGCAATAGGTAGGCGCATGTATATTGTTATAAAAAGTTTATTACCATGGCCGCTATAACAACACTTAAAGGGTTGTTGTCACTAACACTGAACTTTTGCATAGACTTCTTCTAATTTCCGACCCGTTGATTTCTTCTTTACTTTAATTACCACAAAAGAAGAAGTCTATGCTATCACCTGAGGCTTTTCATATGTTAAGTTTTTGAAAATAATGTACAAATGTTGTATTAAATTTCCGTTATAAAAATTATTATTTTTTCTTTAATTAATAACTAACAGTTTTGCTAAATAAATTGTTATGATATTATATTTAAAGACATTCTTTATCTTAAATGCCGTAAACATAAATATTGATATTAGTTTTGAAGAATATAGCTGAGTAAACGTATGACCGTCTTCCTTAGAAACTTGAACCACTGTGCATCGCAGTAAACTATTTATACCTTAATTATTTTTTCTTTTATTCACAGATGTTTAGCTTGTTAATTATTGTAATGAATAAAAAATCCAAAAAGCATTCAATTATTTATTTCTGTACATTAATAACCATATGAGCTGGTTTTTTTTTTGAAAGTGGTATAAGTCCACTTTGACAAAAAAACTAAGTTAACGGTAATTTTAATGAGCTATAGACTCCTTCTTTCCATTGTTATAAAAACAATTTCAATAGAGTTCTATTTTGACATAAAATAAACAAAAACAGCTGTACAATGATATTACACAAATATTTCTTTTGAAAGTGGAATAAGTCCATTCCTTATAATTATAATTAAAACAAGTTTATTATTATTATTATTATTATTATTATTATTATTATTATTATTATTATTATTATTGATTATTGCTACTTCTGTGTACGCTGCTGCAGTTATTACTAAGACCTGTATCAAGATTTGGATTGGATTTTTTAAGAAAGAACTCAAATGAGAGTTGCTGTAATTTTTAAAAAAATCTAACGTAGCATAACACTATTAAACTTCAAATAAAATGAAAAATCAAGCATAGAAACAAGCCGAGACGAAACATGAAGCAATAATTTTTTTTATTTGGAAAAATGGAAGACAAAAAAATCTCAGCATAATTAATATGTTACCACCTTATAAAACTTCAATCAGCAAAACAAGAGAGAATAATAATGATATGATAAGTTTGCTATATACCACCTATTCACCATAAATACTTCAATATACTAACTGTAAAAGAAAACTAAATTTTAAATATATTTTATTTTATTTAAAGATCTTAACGTAGTAATTTTCATTTTTACATTTTTAATATAACTGAAATAAACTCTTAATAAATTTGGTTATTCGTGTCTTTATTTCAACTATTACCTTTTACATAAAAACCCATTTTAGTACAGTTTATGTGTAAAAAAATATGGACTTAAATTTACTCCTGTTTTTATTTCTTGTTATATGTTATTTTTAAAGTGGTATAAGTCCATGTGGAGCTAAAGAAAACGTGTATTTTTTCAAATAATTTTAGTAACTATTATTTTATAATAAAATTTAAAAGGTGTATAGTGTAAAAAATATTACTTGAATTGATTAAAGTTTGCCAATATTTTTAATTTGATTCAAACACAAACCCAGAAATATCTCAATATATGAAAAAATGGACTTATACCACTTAAAAAAAAAAAAAAAAACCGTTCCTGGACAACAAGCAACAAGTTTCTTCGAACATTTTGAACAGAGGTGGCATACAGAAGTTGCGTCCTCATAGCTTGCCTGATGGCTCAAACCAATATCAGTACTAACAGATACTATTGATCTTTTTATATTTTATTATTCAATACAAAAAATATAAATAGAAATTGGGCGTTAATTAATTTTTTTTTTCATAATTTATTGGCATAATTTCCATTGTGCTTTTTTTGCACCATTTTGTATCTTTTTCAGGTGGTTATTCATTTGACGCATTTTTGATTTTAGGCGATTTTCAATAGGACCTGTAACAGGGTCATTTCTGTATATTTAACATTTTTGGAAAAATTAGTTGCTGGTGCAGTTAGTGTCGTATTGGAATACAAAGCAGCAATATACGAATTTTTATCTGCCTATCTGTGTTCACATCACGTAAAAACTACTGGATAATTTTAATAAAATTTTGTGATGAGGTACCTTAGTATCATAATTCGAATATAGGATACTTTTTTCCGCAAAACTATCTCATTTCCAAGAGAAAATAAATGTACTTCAAATTTGACAACACATCATATTTTTGAAATTAGAATATTTTAAACACTACTTACAGAATTATACAATAACTTTAGACATTTATATGAATTTTAGACATATATCCAGGAATGCCTACCTCTATATAAAGACAATATAAAAGCACTATAAAAATAAAAGTCTTAAAAAACAAAATCGAACAAAATATTGTCAGAACGCCTACGATGTGGCGGGCACAGCTACCTATTTATAACAATCAATTGAGATTAACTGATAATGAAAAGAGGGAGCAAAATGTAAACAGATATATAAACTCTAATGGAAAAAAATGTTTTTTTTTTTTCTGGAGAGATAGCAGGAAAGGGAAAACCTAGTTGATACATCATATCTCAAGTCGGAGGCTTTCTGGTCAATTGTGCTTACAAAATAATTAAATTATAATTCAACGTTGTTGTTTGTTTTACTTAATACTCATTTTAAAAAGTAAAAAAAAAATCAAAAAATAATTGTTATAAATTTATCTTTTTCAAAAAACATTTTTTTTCGCACGTAATTGTGACGCACATAGTTTATACGACAGTAACATCCTAATGGTCTCAGAAAAATTTGGAAAACGTTTCAGAAAAACTCCAAAAAGTCCGGAAGAATTATACACTGAGGGAAAAATCATGTTGCAAAATTAACAACAAATGTAGTCAGTTTGAGACAATGACGTTGTCACTTTTATTGACAACTTTCGTTTACAATTTCAAAACGAATGTGATCGAATTATACGAAGATGACGAAATTTAAAAATTTTGATAACTTTAGTAATCAGTGTGTTTATAAGCGAATTAAAAAATAAAAACAAAAGATTTTACCAAAATAATAATAAAATACTTGAGGAACAAAATGTTATTGGTGATATCATAAATTTAGATGATGGTATTTGGCAAGTCATGCTTTTCTACCAAAGAAAATTGGAATATAAAGAAGTCGACAAGAAGCTGAAGGATTTTTTGGTATTAATTTATGATTATTTAAAATGTAAGTATCTCAAAATGTAAACCAGGAACGTGTTAAGTGTTTTTTTTTTAATTTAGCGGCGCAAATAACATTCAAAAGCTTGCGTTATTTAAATAAGGACGATTTAAAGGAAATTGTACCACCACTTGGACTGTGTGTAGAGATCCGAGAAAAGCTGGTTGCTTGAAAAAAAACGGAGGTAATAAATTTTACATGTGTGTCTTTTGATCTTTTTTAAGTTTTAATAAATTTTAAAGCTCGAAATCGATGATGACACAATATCAGTGCCATCCAAAGTCGAGGAGTGGTGGAATCCTACAAGCACTCAGTCAAGTTGCTCTGAAAATGGAAGTGTTTTAACAAAAGTGAGATTAAATGAAATAAATATCATAAATTTATATAACATATTCTAACTTTATAATTAGGATTAGGATAGTCAATGCTTGAATATGCCGATCAAAATATTGAAATATTCATAATTAAAGTCATTATTGAAGATTTTTTAAGCAAAGATATAGGACTTTGCACGAAAGATTATAATCGCTTATTGAACCAATTTTTTACTTTCTTATTTATTGTATAATATTTTTTATAATAAATTACGTCTATGCGTTAATAAGATCTTGTATTTGTTTTTATCATTTTGGTAAATTGGGAAAGAGGTTATCAACGAGTAGTATATAATGGACGCCAGTATGTTGTCAGTTTGACAACGATTCCGTGTCAATTTGAAACAATTATGTTGTCAATTCGATACCGGTATATTGTCATTTCGACATCGATGTGGTGTCAGTTCGACACCGCTGAGGTCCTGATTTGATACCGATATGGCGTCACATTGTACACGTACGTTGTCAATTCATCAACGCTATCGTTGTCGCCTCTTTGACACCATCCGTGTACAAAGTGACCACAAACGTGGTTGATATACTTTTGACACCGTTTGTGATCATTTCGAACACGGATGGTATCATATTTTCTGTGGGTGTAATAACATCAATTAGCGCATGAAAATATTGCCGCGGCTTTTAACTTTAACAACCATTAGAGTGAAACACATTGATCAAAATATTATGGTGTTGGTATCAAAAGTATACTGTTATGCTAGCGATTGTTATTAAACATACATTAATGATTTTTATCACTTGTAAAGAGAAGAATGTGTATTCCCATTGTGAAAAATGTTATTCATTTTTAATGTTGTAATCATACTTTATATATATCCATACACAGAAAATATATTTTGCACCAATTAAAGGTTTTAATTAGTTTTAAATTAAAGTTCAATTAATTTTCTAATTGATTCAAATATAATATATTTGAATCAATTAAATATATATTTGTTTAAAACAAAACAAAAAAAGAATTATTAAGTAAAAACACAATTTAATCAATTAATTATTTAATTAAATTTTAGTCTGAAACCTACTAAAATTTTTAATTGGTGAAAATTTTTTTTCTGTGTAATATGATTATAAAACATTCGTACTATCATTACAGTGAGTTTACATTAGACAATGTTTTCATGACAATAGCAATACATACACACTTTTCACTAAGACGTGCATGCTTTCTTAATTTTCGTTGCTACTGTCTTGAATAGTTTGAAGACAGTAAATAGTACAATGATTTTAAGTATGCTGACAATAATTCAGTTTTTGTGTACAGGAAAAATTTAAAAAGAGAAAAATCAAAAACTTAAACAGTGATTTGACGAATGCCGACAATAACTCAAATTTTTGTGTAAATAAAAACAAATTAAAAAGAAAAAATCAAAAAAATTTAATTGAATTGTCTTAACTATTGTCTGGACGCTTAAACTTCGCAGACAATTGTCAGCATTTTTGACAACTAATACATATTCTTTTATTGTCATGACAGTACTGTCAAATGTAAACGCTAGGTTAGAAGCACTTCTTTTTTGTGCGCGCATACTAAGAAACCCTGGGATACAACTTCTACTCCACTCAATGGCAAACACTGACGCATATAATTAGAAAATGTTTTTTGCTTAAATTAATTGGCAATACACTTTCGAAGACAATGATACAACGTAACTTTTTTATACATACATACGGATATTAAAATATTAAATTCCAAGAAAAATTTCAATAATAACGCCAAAAGCACATGACAAGCAATGGCACCCAGGGTCAATGAGAAAAGGTCATTGAAAATTAACATAGCAGGAAGTCAAACATTAAAGACAATGTTTACAATGGTGGCAGCAGTACACAGAACATAACAACAATAGTTAAATCCATGAATATTTAAATAAACTTAATAAAGAAACAAGGCAAAAATGATGATGAATAGAAGATAAAAATACAAAATGAAAAAGGAAGAAGAAAAATTAAAAATGAAAAATGGAAAAAAACGAAATGAAATTAAAGTCAAATTAAGTTGAAGATAATGAAAACAATAACGAAAAACCACAGCACAGTCATAAACGTCAAAATATAATACTAAGGATTTTTTTCTTATAGGAATTTAACAAGTATTGGCAATATTACAAGGAAAACAAAAGTAAAACACTGTAAGCAAATTTGTAAAATTTATTCAATATCAAACAGTTATTGATGCCAGGTAGTCAGAAGCGTCACAGTTACAGTTAAATGGGCTAACACGGGGCATATTTCAAAGCAAAATTTGTTTTGCTCGGCTGTGTTATAATATTGAAAAATATAAAAAATATTAGGTGTGTTCACTAGCTTATCTAGGAAATATTTTTAGCAACATAATAGAAAATAAATGGATCCACATTAACAGTCAAACCTAACTTTAACGCTAAAATTTCAAACAATAATTTTTTGCAAAAAACCGATTTCAAATCAGATAGATTCTAAACTAAAAATGTGAGAAGTAATCTGTAAGAATTAGATTATTTAAACCAAATTAAAGATGCGTTAAAATTAGCGGGGAAAAAAGTAAAGACAAGCATCTTCCTGTTACTGTTCAAAAGTTAAACTATTTTCACCAGCATCTGTATTTTATAGGGACACCATTCAAGCCACTGTTTATAACGGTTTCAAAGATAGGGCTACATAGATCAAACAACATCACATATTGGGACACCCTTTAATTTACAATTTTAAATTATAGACATGTTATATAGGTTATAGAGGACTTGGCCACAAAGATTCTTTGTAAATTTCAACTGTCTGTCTATAACGGTTCAAAAGTTTGGTCATATATATCAAATTATATGAACTATTGGGACACCTTTTAATTTAAAATTTAAAATATTTATACTTGTTATAATACCAGACAAAGAAGTGGAAATTCTGTCTAACGGCTCAAAAGATAGGGCCATATAGGTAAAATTATATCATTTATGGGGACAACCTTTAATTTCTAAATTAAAATTGTAAACTTCTTATAGCGGGCCTTGCAATACAGGTTCCTTGTAAATTTCAGCTGTCTGTCTATAACAGCTCAAAAGTTTGGCCACATACTTATAATTACTTTAACTATTGGGACACTCTTTTTATTTCCAAATTCAAATTTTATTATATTTACGTTTCTTAATACACGTAAAAACGAAAAGACACCCGTAATTTTTTTAAATAATGAACTGTTTTTTTAAAACGAAACCAAACTGTAAGCATAACTTTCAAATAAAGATAAAAACATTTAAATCGGGTCAGAAATGGCTGAGTTCTTCTTCAGATGATTTGATTGTTAAAAAAATAAGAGCACAACGTACCGTCATGAACAGTAAAATTCAAAATATTCCAGATAGACTTGAATATAGCTAAATTGTCATTTGTGAGTTTTTAAGACTAATTTTTATATATTATATATTCCGTACATATGATAATATGGAATATTAAATATAGTTTTATCTTCTTTTGGCTCGAGATAAAACTATGTTTATTAACTTAAACAAGTCAATTATTTAAAAAAATATAGAGCCATATTTATAAAAAATATTGTAGGTTTAATATACAAATTTTGTATGAAAATTTGTCGTATAAACCTTTTATAAATCAAAAAATTTTTTTATGAATTTGGCCCTTAGAATTTATATTAAATATTTATATTTTATTATTAATAAATAATAAATATACAAATTTAGTTTTTGAAGTATGTATAAAAAAATATTCCTTTAACTTAGAGAGTTTCAAGCTCTTGAATCTTAATTCAAAAATCAGCGAACCGTCGATCTTCGAGCATTTATTGGTCGATCGGTAAGTTTTAACAAAAATTTAAGTTTTGTTTTTTTGTTAATTAAGCATACAAAAAATTAAGAAAAATAAATTAACTGAACCAAAAAAAGTTTAAAAGGTCAGCAAACAATACTTCACTTTAAGGCAACTTAATAAAAACAAAACAGTAACTGTTAGATAATTTCGTGCTTTTAAAATGTTGTCAATGAAGAAAAATCCAGTTGAAGAAGATGAATAAATAAAGGAGGTATTTGTATATGATGCCGAAGTGTTCACTGTAGCACTAGCTACAATCAAGAAGTACAAAATATTTTCCCGTTTTTAAGCAATTGTACTTACGGATAGCATAATTAGGTTGTTTAGCTTCAAAACCAACTTCTTTAAGTACAATTCCCTTCGTGTGGGAAGCACCACCAAAACAATTAGCATTGCGTCTTGCCCCCAAATGAGGTTTCTTGGGCTAAGCTTCTTAGAATTGTTCGTAGTATACTATTTTGACAACCGCTTGGTTAGGAGAAAAATTCACCCACTCTAAGGTACATATTTATTCATATAATTTTGATTTAATAATAAAATATTAACCAAAACTTGTTTATCGTGACCAAATTACTAAAACTACAAACAACTAAAATTTTTTTATCGCAACCACACATTGTTACAGAAAACATAATGTGATTCCTGTGGCTATACCATAACCATGTTTTTTCTTTGCATGTTATTACCAATAAAATAATTTCAATAATTAATCCCATACCACTATCGGCTAGAACTGTTACTTGCAGGATAGACCTAATGGCTTCATTGTTATTCATTGACATTTGCTGCAATGAATAACTGAATAAATGAATATTTGAATTTTTGTAGTTTATTTTTGATCCTAAGAATAAGTTGATTTATGATTTAAAAAAAACTATCGATCTTTAGACTAACAATTTTATCAGAGGTGATCTTATAAGCGATAATTTTGTCTTTACAAAATTTAAATTTAAAATATCATTTAATAATTCACATTGTTGAAGATTAAAAACATATTATAAAGACAACCAAGGCATAATATCGAAATATATCTCGCCTAATACCAAGGATTTCAGTACATAATTGCTGAGTTCCGGTTATAACATTTCACCCCCATCATCAGAAAAGTACTGGTCATGATAAAATTAATAGGCCTAAACACGATATGAATGCTGTTAGAGTTGTGTGCAGTGCAATAAGCCTTGTCAGAAAAATTAAGCCAAGATTGATTTAATATTCCGTTGTCATCAGATTTATGCATGAATACCTAATTTCAGGCTATTTGGGATATGAGAGTTGTTTAAAAACTAAATTGTAAAGTTTTACTATAATAAACATGCATAGTTATGTTTGTTGCATGTTAAATAAAAACTTGTAAAAACAATAGCATTTACTTGAATAAAATTAAAAAAGTGTAGCATTTTTAGGAACAAGTTTACATTGTAGTTTGAGAATAAAAACATTCAACATTATTTTTAACCTACAAACATTGCAAGTTTAATAAAAGCTTGGCAAAACTTTACTTCATAATATTACTTAGAAAAATTATCAGGGACCGAAAATAACAGTTATCAAAAAAAATTTAAACTCAAAAACTCTTTATTATAGAGTCAACGGAGATCTATACTGTCATATATCAATAGATAAGTATTGACGAGCTTTTTTAGAATCTATGGTGATCTTAAAAAATCGATCCCAACTCCATAGTTAACAGTTATTTTTCAACGGAAAAATAAAAGTTAACTAAAATAAAAATGTTTTCCGTCGTAAAATAAAACTTTTCTAGGAAGTTTATTTTTCCCTCATTTTGTTTATTTACATATTGTTTTTGTACGGACGAAACTCAATAATAATTTGAGAGAATAGAATGCTTTTTCCACGCTTCCTTGGGTTGCAACTATTGACTTTTTTTTATTTATAAATTTTATTTTATTTATAAATTTACATAAAATGAGTTTTATTTTCTGACAAAAAAAAAAAAAAAATAAAACTCCTAAAAACGTTTTTTCTTTTTTGAAAACTTTCATTTGGGTTTGTATTTTTACTTAAAATAAATAAAATAAAATAATTTTTTTTTAATGCTAAATTAATTTTAAATAACACCAATATGGCAACAAATACAAATTTGACAATCTCCCAGCAAACAAATGGAGAATGACTTAATATTAAATTCTTTTTCGAATGTTAAGCGATTGATTTGAAAAATTGACAACTTATTCTTAAACCTGGTTCTCAAATATTTTTCAAATAATAGTTTAACATAAATGCAACATTAATTCATACATTTTATATTTACAGTCAATTTTTTTAGCATGAAATATAAATATTTAATAATTAATTAATAATTAAACTAGTGCCGTAGTACCCCTAAGATTTGAATTTAGCGATATTGAAAGGGCAATAGCAGATTTAAACACCAAAAAAGCACCTGGCGTTGATAAAACAAGTAACAAGATGTTAGGTCGCAGAATTATCCTGTTTGTTTTAAATGCCATCTTATGTCTTGAGTACTTTCCCACAGAGTGGAAGGTCTCTTTGATAACTATGATTCCTAAACCAGGAAAATATCACACAAAAGTAGAATCATACAGACCTATAAGCCTTTTATCAAACGTGTCAAAGTTGTTTGAGATCTCAAACATATTAATAACTAAGCTGAATCCAATTCTTAGCGCAAAAGGATGCATTCCGTACCATCAATTCGGCTTCAGAAAACAACATAGTACGATCCAACAAACACACAGATCAGTAACAAACACACAGATCAGTAAATTAAAACGACCTTTGAAGAAAAAAAATACTCTTCTGCGCTCTTTATCGACGTTTCTCAAGCATTCGATACGGTTTGGCACGAAGGCCTAATATTTAAGCTAAAGCTGAACTTGCCCAAAAACTTGTATAAGCTCTTAAAAGATTATTTAACGAATCGCAAGTTTTTATTAAAAGAAGTTGACTTTTTAAGCTCGCCACAGCTCATTGAACCCGGAGTTCCCCAAGGTAGTATTTTGGGACCAATTTTATATTTACTGTACACATCAGATATGCCAATTAGCACCCTAGTCCACACATCAACTTTTGCAGATGACACAGCTTTTTTAAGTATTCATGAAAGTGCCCAAGAAGCATCACAACTTTTACAAGACCACATACTCAATTTGGAAAAATGGCTAGAAAAATGGAGAATAAAAGTGAATGTACTCACATAACTTTCACACTGCGTAGGGTCTCATGCCCTCCTATTCGCATAAATAACCAAATGATACCACAGCTTTCAGACGTTAAATACCTGGGTACACATCTTGACCGTCGCCTTACTTGGAAAAGCCACATTAATTTCAAGTTAACACAAATGAAACTAAAAGCAGTACAACTAAATTGGCTTATAGGAAAAAACTCCACCCTGAGCTTAGATTGTAAACTTCTCCTGTACAAGTCGATCCTCAAACCAATTTGGTGTTATGGGATTCAGTTATGGTATATAAAAAATTCAAACATCCACAAAGACCTAAACATGCCATCAGTTAAAGCAGAAATAGCTAAACATGCAGTCACATATCTAAAGAGGCTTGAATCTCATCCAAACCCTTTGGCGCGTAACATGCTGAATGAACCTGGTTATATTCGACTAAAAAGAAGAGATACTACTTTTCTTGGCCGTACATTGAGTATTCTCATATTTATCAGTTTATGTTACCATAACATAACATAAATAAGTAACATGAACTGATAAAAGTGTATTAAAAATTTGGGAATATTCATATTTAAAAGCACATAGTTTTGAACGTAAAAATGATATTGAGGTGAATCTTTTTTTGTTTGATAGGAAATTGCATGATTTCAAAAACAATTTGGAGTATATATAGCTTTATTACAGCAGTCTTCTATTTTCGATCCCAGCTTTGGCATTTTAGAATATATAGGCTAAGGTCAAAATTTCCATGTAGTATATGTCATATTGTGTGGCCTCCATCTTCTACAAGGATGATCAATTTTTCACAAAATTTTTTTTTAAATGTACACACATATAGTTTGCTTATACAAAAATATATAATTTTTATATATTCCTTAAGAAAATTTTTTCTATAAGAAAAAAACGTTAACTGCCTTTGATTTTGAATTTTTTAAATTGAAAATCTTAGTAAAGATAAAATCTTCAAATTTATCTAAAATATTTAGAATTTGGCTCGCTAAATTGTAAACATTTTTTAAAAATTTGGTAAAAATTGTACGCAATATTTTGAAAATACTGAACCAGGGTAGCGAAAAATCAAAAATTTATATTTATAACTCAATTATTTTAAATTATTATTTGCAAATTTAGATACCATTTTGTAGGTATTGACAAGACCTTTAAGACCATGTATAATTTTCAAAAATCAGAATAAAACTGAAGAAATGGCAAGCTGTAAAAGAATTTTCAGGTGCGAGGTTCCCAATTTTGAGACCACATAGCGCCACCTCTAGAGAGTGTATGGTACCCACCTTTAAAACTTAAGTTTAGAGTTTAGCTCCTCTGTTATGCTCATGTCAAATTTTGGATCAATTGGCTTAGCGGTTTAAAAATGCTTAAGTTATTTCCAAAATATTTTGATGCTGCCCCACTGTTCCGCCTTACTATGGAGATCCAAACAGATATCTGTTTTTCTGTGATTTAATTTAAATACTTCTTAAAATCATTCGTTATCTATGAATAATGCCAGCAACGTTAGGTTGAAATTTTTTGTTTGTTTTTTTTTGTGAATCCGAAAGATAAAGGAGCTTTCCCAACTCTAAACACTGAGATGGAATTATGTTTCTGTGTAAAGATCATACGCCTTATCAATTAATTGTTTTCGTAGACCACCTGTATGATGTCCAAACAGAAAATTTTTTGTTGTCAGTGATATTAATCATACGTACTACACGTAAAGAGAAACCATAATTGTGGTATGGTCACAGGCACCACACTATGGTCTTTATAACAATATATGATTGCGATAAATAAAATTCAGTTGTTCCTAACATTACTTTTGGTTAAGATTTCATCATTAAATAGTTACTACACCCAAAGAATTCAACATGGTTGCTTTTTACTATATAATTTTTGCTAAACTTCAAATCATAACCACAGTTTTATAAATATTCTAAAATAATATTTTATTTTTTACTATAATATATTAATAATAAACAAAATATGTTAAGCCTATTCATGTGTAACCGAATAATGTTTGTTCTTATTCATCGGGTTTGATTGATTTTGGATTTTTTTTTTTAAATATTAAGAAAAATAATAAAATAATGTGTAAACAAATTTTTTTATTTTTTTTATTTAATTATTATTTAAAATAAAAATTAAGTATTACGTTTTTGATAACTTATGTATCTACATGAGGATTTCATTGATAGACTAACTAGCAAAACTAGCATACCATAATCGTCTAATTTAACCATAATATGTTCATATTAATAATAATATGGATATACTGCAACCATATAATTTAATCATGGTTACCTCAACCATGTTTTTTCTTTATGTGTAGACTGCGAGGCGAATGCCATTCATAAACCAATTTTGAAGATCTTTAGTTTAAATTAAGTTTTTTACTGTTTTAGAATCTATCAGCGCAAGGCATATTAAACAAGTTGGCAGCGCAAGCATTATATTAAGGAGACCGTTTTGGAATTCTCAAAAAATGGCGTTTGACATTAAAAAGTATTTCTTTCCTTTAACCATTTCCGGATGGTATGCATTTGTATTATAACTGGTACACATGTGTACCAGTCTAGGTCGAAAGGGTTAAGATGGATTTATACTGTCAAACTTCATATAAACAAGTAAAAGTGCTATATTCGGCCGTGCCGAATCTTCTATACCCTTCACCACGGTGATTTTATTTATACAGACATGTACAGCATTATCCATTATGTTGACTCTTTACTTAAATAAATTCGTATGAGAAAAAATCATTATTCATGAGTTAAAAAAATAGAAGAAAAATGAAAACAAATTCCGTTTGCTACAATTGTCGCCGTATTGTCAGCTACTTAATGATATTGAAGCCGACAACTACATCGTAAACTCTGACATTGTTGTAGAAATACTTATTTTGCTTTTATAAAATTAAATAACTTTTTCAAAAAATTATAAATATTTCTTTCAAAACTTTTTGTTGTATATGTAATTTACAATTTTGTGACATTTTCTTTTGTTGAATAAAATAGAAATTAGCCTAAGTTGACGACAGCCACAACGGTGTAGCTTTGCTGACTTCAAAATAATCGATTTATTTTTGACAGTTTGTAGTCGGTATCCTGATGATGTCTATGTGTTTAATGCACCTTGGTTTTAAAACAGAGATATCATCTATTTAAAAATCAAACGCATTTAAAAAAATATGTTACTCTATATACACACATACATACATATGTATATTCTTAATATTAAAAATATATGTTATGTTACAGTCCTGATTTTCATTTTCAAAGAAATATTGAAATTTTTGTTTTAATTTTTCGAAAATTGTGTGTACAAATTTTTTGTAAAAATGTTTTTTTTTTAAATTTTTTGTAAAATTTTATTCGAAAATATTTTGGAAAATTTTTAAAAAATTTTTTTTTTCGAATATTTTTCTGTAAAATATCTTTTTGAAAATGCTTTGTAAATTTTGTAAATTGAAATTTTTTTGTTAAATTTAGGACCTTTCTACAATCTATATTGAGTTAGAATGGTCAGACTAAAGCAAAAAGAAATCCTTACTAAAAACAATTTCCTCATAATGACACATGGGGGGTCAAGGCAAAACAGAATCATTAAAGCCGAAAAAAAGTAATAAAATATAGGTGGGCGTGGTTTTTGGCCCGCAGCCTCCAAATTTTCGAAACTATGCCTGACAGATTGGTGTGCTTAAATTTGTTGTATCTCTTCTGGTGCCTTGGCAAATGACATTACAACACTAACACGGACAGACGGACAGACGGACATCGCTTAATCAACTTCTTTATGTATAAGGATCCAGAATATATATACTTTATGGGGTCGGAAATGAATATTGTAGAAATTACACACGGAATGACAAACTTATATATACCCTTTCCACCTGTGGTGAAGGGTATAAAAATATTTGCTGCCAGCTTGTTTAACAACGCAAACCCCTAAGGGTCTGTGAGCACATACACAATCTCAATGAGAATCTCACAATGAGAACAAAACAAGTAAAATTTTTAAATCATTGGCATACCAGCTTTCATCAAGGTAGGTTTGTGTCACTTTGCTAAATATTTAGCAAACCAATGCATTTTCATTTTAACCACTTTTTTTGGTTGGGGGCCTTTGTTTTTCCTTGCCTTGATTTTCACCTTATATTATGCTACCCTGTTTATTATGCCTTGGATTGAAATTTCGACTTTTTCAAAATGATCAGTATGTGATTTTATTCTTTTAGCCAGCCAACCTTATACTTTTAATTTTAAAATATTATAAAGGTTCTCTACCACTCTGGTCATTTAAAATAAGAGTCCAAAAAATTTATTGCATAATATTATGAAAAATACATATTTGTGGAAATTTTGTTAAACGTTAATAGATTTATATTTAAAACCAAAATAAAAAAGAGAACAATTTTGCTAAGAAAAATGGAA
Source organism: Phasia obesa (assembly GCA_949628195.1). Lineage (NCBI taxonomy): Eukaryota > Metazoa > Arthropoda > Insecta > Diptera > Tachinidae > Phasia > Phasia obesa. Next base: position 57,758,833 of record OX451215.1, on the reverse strand, counting down.
ATATTTTAGTCATTGGTCACACCACAGGCGGCCTACTTTGCTATTTGGTTAAACATGTTTCGTGCCACATAAATGGAGCAACAAAGGAAATACAAACACCGTGACGTCTAAAACACTAAAGTCATTTACTTTTGGTTTGACCGCCATAATGTTGCTGGTTCAAATCAACGATTATGAAACAAATAAATTTATAAAAATTTACGCTTAAATGGTTTTTTAAATGAGAATAAAAAAAGATGTATTTTAGAAAAATAAATTTAAAGAATCTATATGTACAATGTGCATAGGTGTGTGTTTAATTCGTCTTTGTCGAGTTTTATATATCTGTTAGAATCAGAAATATTCTTTCAAAGTTAAAATTTAAGCGGCCGCAGTTTTTTGTGTGTTTCTTTCATAATTTCTATTACAAAGTAACTAAGAAAATTGGGCGGGAGCATCTCGTATAGAATAAGTATTTTTGATCATCTGTCTATAGCACTGTAATATCTGATATCTACTGATCTATTGTAAGTACCACCATTACTAAACACAGACCATAGTTGGGGAAATCATCGTTTACCTAATTGAAATTAAATTTTTTTATAGTTCTTACTGTGGCTTCGATTAATCCGAACATTTTGCCAAGAAATGTTGAGCCTTCTTCATTTCGAAGGCAATCTAAAACTTAAATTTTGGTTTCTATAGAAATGGCTTTACGTTTAAGTTTTGTATTTCGTCACAGGTAATGTAAAATGCCCTATCTAACATTTTAAAAATTTTACAGGAAAAGCAAAAAACTTGTTGAAATGAAAAATATATTTACAATTAACACAAGATTTTACAATATAAAGAAAAAAGGGCCAAGAAATTAAGTTTTGCTGAAAAAAGTAATTATTTTTAATATTGGAAAAATTGTGTTAGTAAGGCCCTCTTGGTTTGTTATTTTATGATACAAAAAGCCCTATCTACATTAGGGCAGAAAACAGGTAATATTTTACAAGATTTCATTTCATTTTATTTATTTATTATACATAAGTAAAAAAAAACTAATAGCAAAAAATGAAGACAGAGAAAAAATAATGGAATCTAATTTTCGTATGAAGGCAACAATTTTTTCAGATCGTGTAGATGTCGCCACTTTTCTTTGCTGAAATTTTTAATCTCTCAAAATGTAATTTGGGAGGGCTTACAATTGCAAATATTTTTTTTATTATTGCTTGGTAGGTCTTTATAATCGTCATCGATAGATTTTAGAATATATTTTGGGCACGTGACACAAGAATCATATTTACTTAGCTCTATCCTAAACTGTTTTAAACTGCCTCCTTCGTCACTAACCTTTCTTTATGAAGATGCACTTTATGAAGATGCACTTTATGAAGATGCACTTGTTTTAATGATTCAAGACAGACGACTTTAACGAAATTAATAGTTTTAAGAGCATATGTATGCTGCCAAGTTTCGCTTTTGCAAACTAGTTTTAATAAAAATACAGAAACAATGCAACAATGTTATAACATTTTATGCTTCGTTTGCTATCAGCATGTCTTAACAAAAGTCAAACTTCAAACATGTCTAATGGAGACGGGGGTAACAAAAAAGTGCTAAAACAAATTGTGAAAAAAAGTGCTGAAACAAATTGTCATATTCGAGCCATCCTTGCCAGCATAGTGTTACTTCGAGTGCCTCGATAGACCGATTGGTAGCGCGCTAGTCTATCAGTCTGGGGGTAGCGGGTTCGATTCTGGACTCTGGGTATTTTCTGCAGAGAAGCAAAAAGCTTCGCAGGTTGTGTTGTATTAAAAAAAAAGAAAAAACATAGTGCTTTTTGCATTTACTAAACTCCCGTCTTTATTTGCTATCAACATGTCTTAACAAAAGTCAAACTTCATATAAAAAAACAGTATTAAAAATAATTTTTTTTTTTAGTATAAAGTTTGAATTTTGTTAAGACATGTTAATGTCTACCCAGCCAGCAAAATTGTCCAACACCCATAAGATATCTGACAGAAACGTCTGCAAAAAACTCAGAATCGTATACGAATTCTGTCTGACCCAAAAATGTATGAAGTGGTTGACACGAAATCTGACAGACATGTCGGGGGAAATTCTAAATTCTAAATTCTTGCCGATACTTCTGATAGAAATCTAACAGAATTCTAAACAAAAATACATGTTCCTATAATTTCCGGTCAAATTTTAGATTATTTTCTACCGTGGAAAGCTTGGAAGGAGGTTTCATGGAAAACAAAAGTTTAGTGCCTTTAATTGAAAAGTGAGTATTCCTCAAAGTCTTCTAAAGCACAACCAGTTTTTCTCTATTAAATGTGACAAGATATTTTCATTAAAAAAATAAACAAAAACTGAAACAATTTATATCTGTAAGAAATCGTTCAGATATCTATCAGACATGTCGATATTTAGAACAAATAAAATCATTCCGGCATATTTATACGAAATCTATCAGATAGCTATCAGTCATGTTGAAAATAAAATTTTCCAGACCCGTCTGACAGAAATCCGCACAAAATATCTGAAAATATATAGTCAGAAATGTATCAGAATTGTCTGATTCAGACAATATCGGAATATTTTGCTGGCTGGGTAATGGAGACGGGGGGTAAATAATCGTATGTGTAGATGGGATATTTTTGTTATGTTAATGAAATTGCTGTCTATTGTCTAAAAATTTTTAAATTTTGTAAGATTACGTATTTACACCTAAGAGAGTAGTATTGATAAGAAAAATCAATTTTGATTTTTTTTGTTAGATAGGGAATTTTGCATTTTCTGTGATGACTTGTATTTTCGACGTTTTCTTTGGGGACGGATTGATAGTTCACAAAATATTTACACATTTCAATTGCTCTGACAAGTAAACTAAATTCGCAAAAATTAAATTTGACAAAAAAAAAAAAAAAAAAACTAAGCTCAAAAGAGTTAAATCGCATTAAATGAAATAAAATCATGTGACATATTTATTTATTTTATTTTCAAACCATGTTAAATCAAAACCATGTAAAAACGCAATTAGGTGTAGTTATAAACATTTAAAGTTTCAGAATATTTTAACTATCTATCAGTTAGTAATGTTTTGCATTTAGATTTCATAAAATCTTTGGATTTAAATATTAATTCTTTTCTTCCGTGTACTCGCAAGTTGCTTTAAGTCTGAGAAAATACTAGCGCTGAATTTTATGTCTATAAATTCTTTCGTATAACATTTATTATGGAAGAGATGACCATTTAATTGCCTTCAATAATACAAGTAACTTTGTTCTTAAAATCATATTATTGTTAAACAAAATAACATTTTATCATATTGAACCAAATATTAGGTCTGTTCCAGGTGCATAACAAAACAGTCCGGACTATTTAGAGTAAAAACAATATTACTCTCGGAAAGTGACAAAGTTGTCCAAAGTTGCTGAAACGCAAAAAACCACAATTGAACTTCTTGAAATACTAATGCTGCTTTCTTTCTCAAATTAATGTTATTTTAGTGATTTTGGACGCTTAGATGATATATAATTTTTTGCAAAATGGAAAGCCCAATAACTATTGCACGTTCAACTGGAACTTTATTTGAAAATCTTCCATTTAGCTTTTCAATAAATTTTAAATAAAAACTTGTTTCCATTATTTAAAAGTTTTTTGATTTTAAAATGTAAATAAAAACAGCTGATAATTAATTTCTAGCCGGAACTTACCAAAAGGAAAAGTTCGTAGAACTTTCTATAGGAAATGAGAAACTTTAGTCTGTTATTTTCTCTCAAAATTGCACAAAAATTGTTATCTGGAACGCTTTTGAACCAATTTGTGCGAGGTCGGACTATTTTGTTATGCACTTGGAACAGACCTATTGTTTATTCTAAGTCGTTATTGCCCTTTCTAATAATTTGTAAGTTAAATTTTCGATTCCCATCAAGGCAGACAAGGGTTTCGCAGATAGTGTTGTCTTAAAATATTATATATATATATATATATATATATATATATATATATATATATATATATATATATATATATATATATATATATATATATATTTCGCTGCCTGCATTTGTCCTCACACTTCTAGTTCAAATATATTTAAAGTAGCAGCATATACAGTTGCAACCAATGTCTGCTGTAGTAATTAAGGCTGCCTGAACTTGTAGCAAAACATAGCTTTTGTTTAAGCTGTCGGTGGCATTTTTCCTGCTGGTTGTGTTTATTGAAGAAGAATGTATTGCAAATCATAAAACAACAGACGCTAAAAGAATTGTTTTCAATTTTACAATTTTTTTTCTGCTTATACTTTTTAGTTAGTTTTGTATTTCTTCTAAAATCTTCATAAATATTCATGACATTCATGGGGAGTGGACACTATAGATGTCTCCCTTTCCATAATATCAGCAGAAGAAAGCAATTGTAAAACAAACATCATGAAACAGTTGGGGTATTTGGAAGATGGAATACATTTGTGGTCATATTAAAAACGATGACAATGATAAAAATTAATGCATTTGTAACGAAACAAAATAAAAACTTCACTTTTGAATAATTTAATTTTAACGACTTGTCTAGAAAAGATAAAGATGTTATTGTATGGTGTATTCATTTGGTCATTATTTTAGCATTAATTAAAGTAATAAAATTTTCGCGTTTTTTATTATGATAAATTAATTGATACACATACATACAATATATAGTACATATGAATAATTTTTCAATTCGCTAACAATACTTGTGGCAAAGCAAATCTATGCATATAATAAAACAGTAACTTCATTTATATATATGTATGTTCGCATTACGTAAAAACTAATCGATGGATTAGTTTTTGTAAGGAGACTTAGTCTCCCGGTTCCAATATTGCGTAAATTTTTTCCACAAAAATATCCTATTTCCAGAGAGATTGCAGAAAAAGCATTGAAAGTACGCCGATTTTCTACGGATTTAAAGTTACTGTAAATTTTAAGGCAACTTTTATTTTTTAAAGCAGTATATTTTAAGCAATGTGTCGCAACAGATGGCGCTGTTTTTAAATAATCAAAAGATGAATTGAAAGCAGTATCTTTTAAACACGGTTGCGTAATATATGGCGCTGTTTTAAAATAATCACAAAATATGAATTACTTACTGCCAAATAGCCAATTGAATAAAATATATATTTGATTTGTATTTTTACTTTGTCGAATTCCATTGTTATTAAAATATTTTAAACACCTTTTGTAGAGCTTTACAATAATTTTTATAATTTTATATAAATTTTAGAATTTTATTCAGGGATGGGTACCTTTATGTAATGTTTTAAAATTTGGTGTGGATTACTTTCAAAGGAAAAGCGAAAAAAAATATTATCAGGACGCACACCACACACGTGCGTCACAGCTAGTATAGTATATTATTTCAAATAACCTTTTTCGATTTTTTCTAGATTTGAAGTTTTTAATTTAAATAAAATGTGTTTTAAATTTACCCTACTTTCCTTCTTAACATTGTGTCAAATAAACTAGTTTTTCTTTGTCTTCGTCTTTGCTCTAAAACTAATTAGTTCATTTCATTGTAATTGAGTTGCATTCAAATTTTAAGACTAAATTATTCTTGTTCATTGTTTATTTTTTTTTTTTTTTATAACAGAAACATCTCTTCGAACAGTGTTTCTAAAACGTCTGTTAATTAATCATAATTAAGGCCGTTTTGTTTGCCTACTTGCATTGCTAAGCTATTCAAAAAGTTGAATGACTGACTGACTTTATGGTGTGTTGTATGATAGAAAAGAAATATTGCAAGATGTGTAAATACAAATTGAACGAAATTCCATAAGACATTGGAAGAGTACACATTAATCTATAGATCTGTACATATAATAAAACTGTAACAGAACCATTTCTGTACATGAAATATTTTTTGAAAATTTTGGTGCTTGTAAAACAGCACTTTTTAAAATTTTTGTCTGTATGTCTCTCTGTCTGTCCGAGTTCGCATCACGTAAAAACTACTAGATGAATTTTAATAAAACTTTTTTTCCTTGTAAAAATTTTCAAGAAAAATAGAGAAAAAATGTTAAAACTACGCAATTTGATCGATTCAATGGTACTGCAAACTTGGCAGCACCTTTTACTTTTATCAGTGGAAAATTTTAAACACTATTTACAGAACTCTACAATAATTTTAGAATTTTATAAACATTTTAGAATGTTATAAAAAGCCTCTGATCCTGAGTAATTACCCAGGGATGGGTAACTTTATATAAAGTAAATACTTAAACCATTTGTGAAGCGCTATAAAATAAAGAGTCTTAAAATTTGGAATGGATTACTTTCAAAGCAAAATCGAACAAAATAATAAAATAATAAGATTGTTGAAAAACTAACATGAAAGACACTTTTATAAAAGTGCTGAAAGCCGTTTTCTGGAAAATTAAATAATAATATAATTTAATACGTCCTGCATCTGGATAGCTACAACTACTTCAACATATTTTGTAACTACCTAAAAATTGATTATTAAAATAATTACAATGCCATTATATTCCTATGTATTTAAATCAGAGTATGGAAATAAACAAAACGAAACGTTTGCTTACGTTTTGATTTGCTTTTCGCAATGAGTAAAATAGAAACGAGACCGAAATAATGCAAATAATTTTTATAGTTAGTTTTGTAGTAGTCGTAAACACCAACTTAAACGAACTTAGGTAGAAAAGAAAACAATTACAAAAATATTTTGAGAAACTTTCGAAAACGTTTGCTAAATGATTTGGTCATTATGGTAGAGAATGTATCAAAGCGGTATATATGTATGTAACTTTTTTTTGAGAGATATTGCTCTTTTAAGCCTATACTCTGTTCGAATTTGTGAAAAATGTTGAGCAACATTTTTTATTTCACAAGGAAAATGTTACATTTAAAATGTGGTGTCTATCACGTGATTTGGAAGAATTTTACGACTTTATTGTTTTTATACCACATTGTTTTACAAATGTTAGCAAAAGCTGTCATATGAAAAATTCCACATGAAATAATGCTCATTTACTTTATTTCACAGCTTTGATAAAATGTTGCCAGAAACATTTCAATGTTTTTTTAACAGCAAAAACAAAGTACCACTTCTGCAACATTTCTTCATGACTTTTTCATACAAATTTTTAATGTATGTAATTTGACTGCATTCCGCATGAAAAAAACTGGAGTGGCCTACACTCAACTTTACCATACCCAATGGAAACAGATATTTTTATGGATAGGTTTCCGTACTCAAAAAGAAAAAACGTAACCCCTTTTTACGCTGCAATGTCTGTTCGTCTGTCAGTCCATGTGACTGTGAGTGCCTTGTATCTCAGAAAAGTTGTACTTTTTTCCACCGTTATAGGCAGAGACTTCAAGCTTATACGGAGTAGGTAAAATTATGACCACTGTGACAAAAATTAAATAAAAATTTCAATTGGAAAGTGTTGCGAAAGTAATACAAATTTACGTATGTATATAGCATATTCAATTTACATAGAGTATGTTTTACAGCGTAACAACAAGTAAGGAGTAAAATTTAAAAAATGAAAATGTATTCTCAAGAAGTTGAGATATTAAGAAGTTAGGTCTTATCTTGTAAACGTTATAGGCAGACACTTGAATTTAATTTTAGACGAGAAATTTAATACTATACTCGCTATAAAAAAAGTATAAAAAATAATTAGAAGTTAAAGATTGTCCTCATAGTAGACGTGATTATGCTTATTTCTAGTAATATAAAATTAGTAATAATTACTAAAATTAAATTAACTGTTAAAGTTATAAATTGAACGTGTACGAATTATTGTTAAATCTGTAAGCTCTAACTTTGTAGTTTCTTTAGTTTAAATTAGGGAAGTACATTTTTTTTATTACATCTGTTTTTTTAAGTTTATTTCTTCTATATATCACAGCTAGGCAATTTATTTCCTTTTAATGCTATTCTATTTGCTTGATATTATTCTTATGCCTCAAAACTTCAATTTATTTATTTTAAGAAATATTAATATTGAGTTAAGTACTCAGCAGGTAAACGAATGCAAATATAAATAGTTGTTTGAATATGCAAAAAGGCACGACAGGATAATATTTATTAAAAATGAGTTTTTTCTTAAAATAAATATAAATATCAGCACAGAATTTTGTTTTAATATAAAAAATTCATGCCTCTGGTGACTACTCATCTTTTAACTCTAAAAGGTTTGTTTTCTTTCAAGGATTATGATGCCTTGAAAGAAAACATAAAAAATAAGTTATTCTGTAAAGTAATTAATTTGCTTTGAACCTGTATTAAAAACAATGTTTTTATTATATGAAGTTTGACTTTTGTTAGGACATGTTGATTGTTAATGGAGGCGGGGAATTATAGGCAACCAAATTGTAATTATGGCAACCTTATTTTCATTGAGTTAGGTGCAACCACCAGCCTTTACTCTTGACTTTGTGTGATTTCAAATTGTCGACTTGTAACTACCGGTCTTGTTTCTCATCACGGAGTCTCAAGTAATTGCTAGCATTTGTTCCAGGCTTAGGCCCCCCTGGCATCCATATTTAAAAAGCTTCTATGAGTGTTCCTAAGTCTTATTCTAGCCAGTGCTGGATATTCCCATACAAAGTGCGCTGCAGCCTTATCTTTATTCAGGCACAGTCTGCAAGTATAATCTTATTCGATTTTGGTTACATGAGACTTGAAGTTTCCATGACCATGATGTCAGCAACGTAGTTATCTAGCTTAAGGTACTTTCATAATATCTGAGAACCTTACCGGCCTACCTGCCCATGCATGGGGTCTTTAAACTCCATTAGAGCCTGCCTACAGGAATAATGTAAATACTTACTGTTGTCATAATTTTCGGTGAAGAACGTCGTCACTGGCTTTTGTTTTGGTACTTTTGGCGAGCTCTTTCGATGTAAAGACATCATTTTCAAGCGGCGTTTAAAATAGTACTCAATTTAGTCCAACTAGTGCTTGGCAAAAAATAAACTTTCATGGATAATGTTATTATTCTGCATTTATCTCTCTTAGTCAAATGTAACCATAATTGTTTTGGATGTTATGGCCAGTGGGTTTGGATGTCTTTCGAACTTCGTAAATAAGTTGTCGCATTTTTCGCAATTCCTGCATTAACCAGTGGCATTTAGATCTTTGTGGATGTTAATTTTTTAACATACCAGCGATAGGCTGTTATTATTCTCCAAAATTCAAATCCAAAGCTGAGTCAGTACACCATATATGAATTCCATAACACCATATTTGTTTGATATTGGAATTGTTAAGTAAAAGTTTGTAATCTATTCTGGGTGGGTGTAGAGTTTCTGCCAGTAAGCCAGTTTAGTGGGACTTCTTTCAACATAATTTCTTTTAAATTTGAATCAATATGAGATTTCCAAGTTAGGCACCGATAAAGATGTATACCGAGGTATTTGACTTCTGATGTTTGGAACTGATGTTTGAATTTTAGAAATGGTTCAGTTAAAACGCCAGCAATTATTTTATCCATTTACAAGTATTCTATGGTGGCTGCACCATTTTCAATAGCGCGTCGTAAATAAATCAAGTCAAGTGCAAGTCAGACTCACACATGTAAGGTTCCGTACTACCTTCTATATATAATTTATATGAAAAATTCATGAAAAAATGTTGCAGAAGTATTACTCTGTATTTACTGTGAAAAAACATTGAAATGTTTCTGGCAACATTTTGTCAAAGCTGTGAAATGAAGCATATGGGCATTATTTCATATGGAATTTTTTGCAAAATTATTATGGAAAATTTAGTAAAACAATAAAATCGTAAAATTCTTCCAAATCGCGAGATAGACACCACGTTTTAAATGTCAAAATTTTTTTTTGGAAATAATAAATGGTGCTCTACATTTTTCCCAAATTCGAACAGAGTACTAGGCTTAAAGGGGCACCCTTTAATATTTATTTCTTTTATGCTAGAGTATAGTACTAAATACCGTGTGTAAATTTCAAGTGTCTCCCTATAGCGTTTAGAATTACTCAAATTGATGACATCTAGGGTACACGCTTTCAATTTTATGAATTTTATTTTCGTTACTTGTATCGGGTGGTTAAATTTTAAGTGCCGATGTTGAATGTGAACTACACCTAAACGTCAAGTTTTTTTCTTCATTTAATTTGACATTTCTTAATTTCAGACTAACTCAATTTGAACTATGGAAAGATACACAATCGAGCAATGGTCAGAATGGCGATAAGAAATGGCAACGTTGGATCATCATTTTTCGAAGAAAATCATCTTCAATGTTGAGGCCCATTTTCACCTCAGTGGATTCATCAGTAAGCAGATTTGCCCTATTTGGGCGAATGTTAATCCAAGAGTGATTGTCGAAATACCAATGAACCCACAAAGAGTGACTGTGTGGTGTAGCCTCATCGAGCGTCTTTTTTTTTGAGGCAGTTACTGTGAATGGTGTTCACTATCGTGAGATGATAACGAACTTTTTATGGCTATGGATGTGGACGATATGTGGTTTCAACAGGACAGTGCCACTTGGCACACAGCTAATGAAACAATGGCTCTTTTGCGCGACAAATTCAATGGGCCGATGTTAATTGGCCGCCAAGATCTTCTTTCTTTGGGGTTATTTGAAAGAAAAGGTGTACGTCGATAACCTAGCAATAATTCAAGAGCTAATGGATGATTAAATTCGGCACATTAACGGCATAGAACCTCAATTATGCCTCAGTGTCATCGAAAATTTGGAGTATCGGATGGGGGTGTGCCACCGAGGTTGCGTCGACCATTTGGCCGATATTTTGTTCTATACATAATTGAACCATACCAATATTATCAAAATAAAAAGAAATGACAATAATTTCCTAAATAATTTGTGTTTTATTCAAAATCAACATTGGCCCTTACAAATTTAACCACCCTTTAGTTACAGTAGATATTGTAAAATTTCTGTGTAAATTTTAAGTGCAAGCATGCAAAATAGTGTTACTATCAAAAGACTTTTCGTTCAATTTTAATTATTTTCCCTTTTGCTATAGCGGACATTATTTCACACACTCTGTAAAAAATTTACGGTTAATAAAATAAAGTCATATTCGCGAAAATCGCCTCACTATCGGTACACCCTTTCAATTTTAGTAGTTGTTGCTATAGAAGCCATGGTAATCAGAGTTTGAAAAAAAAAAACACTAAAGTACGCTACGATAGTGTTCTGTACTGAAGTTTTTGGGATCAGTACACAAACACATTTCGTACAGAAAAAATACAAAATGCACTAAACAAAATTTTTAGCGTTTGTGTATGTGTACGCAAACAAAATACCGTACACAACGATCGTTGGCTGATGAGCACAAACACTAAAGTAACGTACTGTTCTTTTTTTAGCGTACTTTTAGTGTTCTTTTTATGTATGTGTACTGATCTTTAAGATTTTACGTAGCGAACTTTTAGTGGTTGCGTTTTTTCTATAAAGTATTTTTAGTGTTTGCGTAGAGTATTTTTAGTGTTTGCGTAGTGTTCTTTTAGTGTTCTTTTAGCGTACTTTTAGCGTACTTTTTAGTGAATTTTTTGTGTATTTTTAATGATCTTTAGCGTAGTTTTAGTGATCTTGTAGAGTATTTTCGTGAACATTTTTTTCACTTTCGGTTACAAATGACAATTTATAAATGCATTTTGTTATTTATTAATAAAACTGTTTAAGAAAACTATTATTTAATTTGTCATTTGTTATTCTGTAGTATTTTTGATATTAGGACTTTTAATGTATGTATGTATGTTTAATATTTAAAGAAAGGGAAAATTGAATTAATTTTTTATGAGTAATATTTATTATTTTAAGATTAGTGTAATACTTGACAAGTTGGTGGACAGGATAATAAGACAACAATTTCAGGTATTTCTTATAATACAGTTATGTAAGTACTTAACAAAAAAAATTTTAATGAAAGGTTTTTATGACAAAATCATTGTTAATAAGAATATTTTAAAATATGAAGAAAATGCAGCTAATAGTTTTTAGCATCTGTCTAAATTTGGAAGGACGACATTTCTGCATTTGCATGCAAAATTTTTCTTATGAAATAATAACCGAACTAGATTGACTACATTCGTTGAAATTCTCTTACCTGTTACAAATGGGCTATGTGTGCGTATGTAAACACATAATTTAGTCCAATTATGAACATCAAATTCAAGTGAAAGAAGGGTTAAGAGGTTGTAAGGATACCTGGAACACGTATCTACATGCAATTCAAGAACTAAATGGACTAAGAACTAAACTTTTTATAATTGAAAAATCAAAATATGTGTCGACAAATATAAGTAGTAATGAATAAATAAGAACCAAAAACGACAAAAGAGTTAGATAGTATTAAAATTCGTTCTAACAAACTGACGATGGATTATGAATGTGCTGATGTAAATATAAATTGTGTTTTTTTATATCAATTTCCGTAGATAAATACAAGTCATAGGTATAGCAGCTGCCGTGAATAAAAACATCTCACTTAAGAAAAATCTGCTTATAAGAATTAAGATAGTTTTTGTGTAAAACATACATATAAAGGTTTATTGTAAATATAATTAATTTAAATTAAAGCTTTTTATTTTTTTATATGTGTATGTAATTACTTAAAGGAACTAAATAAGAAACAGTACAAGTTTTACATTTTTTAAATTATATATTATTACTAAATTATCGTTATTATTATTTTTTTAGTATTATTATTGCTTTTATTTATTTTAATATACTTAATAAACATGTATACAATAACATAAGAAACGATTCAAAAGCTAAATTTATTTAATTTCTGAGAGAAAATTATTTATTACTTTTAAATGTTTTAACCTTTTACGCTATGATATCGTACTGTTTTTTTTCGAACGCTGATGGTAATACATTTTTTTAAAATAACGTCATATACGTAAAAAATATGTCACTGTCAGAACACCCTTTAATTTTTAATAAATTTTAGACCGGCGGTGGCAACACGTCTTCCGTTAAAATGTCTAGAGTGTGTCGGAATACCCTTTAATTTTCACAAATAGTTATAATGGCCATAGTAATACACCTTTTGTGAAAACTTCGAGTGTCTACCTATTATAGTTCAAAACTTTGGAAATACACATGCAAATTACATCATTGTAATTTGCATGTGTATTTCATTTTTAGCTTTATTTTTCAGACATTTTGGCGAAAATGATAAGATAAGTTTTTACCCTTTGGTTACGGAACCCTTAAAATGATGACGCCGAAAATTAGCCATATATTGAGCACTTTGAGAGTCACACATAATTATAGTTGCATTAATTCAATTGAAAGTTTGTCTTATCTATTTTTTCTCTCTCTCCAGGAATTGTTGGTTCTTTTTCAGAATTCAGAAGTGGATTTCCTTTTTGATTTCCATATTGTTATTCTTCTTGTGAAACCAATTTTTATTTAAATTAATTACTCTTAGTAGGCTAGTCCGGGAATTTTCTGAGGTCTTCAGAAAATCCGTTTAAACTTCATTAAGACGTGCTTTCCGTCTGTACGACAGATATACAAAAAAATTTTAATTTACGAAAAGTTACCATAATACGGCTTGATATTAGGACGTCTACATTGCGCTGAAATAATCGCTTAAAAGGAAATGATACTAAAGACCAGGTTTAACTATCCACATAATCGTACAAAATTACAAAAGGATCTGACAGCATCTTGTCCTACTCAAAAAGTCACTTCAAAATGATGTTGTGGGTGCCACACTCTCATACAAAACAATATTTTGCAACTCTGATTGCATGTAGAAATATATTTTAGGAATTTTTTTTTAAAGATTATCAAATCGTACAGACCTGCCAAAAAGTATGTCATACACATACACTTCTAATCCACACTATCATGCTTTTAGATTTTAGAGTATGATATGAAACATATAGAGTATGGTATGAAACATGGCCTTGAGTGGGGCATCGCAAACAAATATCATGTCAGATATAACCAGGTTTGTTACCAATAACAACCCGTCATTCCTTCATAAAACTGCATTGATACTGTTATGAGTGTCAACAATATTTTTTCTTAATGGTCACAAAAATAGATTGTTTTGTGATTGAACTTGTTTTTAAACTGTGCATCATTGGTAAAACTGATTATATTTATGAAAGACTCAGCAAACATTTTTTTAAAACAAATTTACTTCAAAGTAAGAGAAAATGTCCCTTAAACTAACTTTTGAAAAATTTCCCCTTTTAAGTGTCAATAAATTCCCTTTATAATTAATCACCCTTTAAAATATACCACTATTGGCAGATTTTAAGGGGTGACTTTCGTTTAAGTTAAAGAGAATAACCCGTTATAAGCAGAAAATTTAACGAAACTATTTTTTACTCCCCTACAAAATTAAACCTAGTATTTCTGTAAGACAAAAGAAAAGGAAATATAGGTAGATAGAGAGAGAGAGAGAGAGAGAGAGCACGAGAGTTCTCTCTTCTGTAAGAAAACAAGCAACAGGATAACGGTTAATATTAAATCTGTAACTAACCTTTGCCACTATTAACACTACTATTCTACTTGAAAAGAGCGTACATTTTCTCTCTGTTTGCGCGAACTTTGAGATTGAACTCGTTTGTTTGTTTGTTGACTATTTGACTCTTCTAACTTCGTTCGGCTTCACTATACTACTGCATAAAGAATAAAAAGGAGATGCGTGTGGGTATGTGGTTAGTTTACTATGTGTATAGAATTAGGCAACAAATAATAAAAAAATATAAAGAAATTTGAAGAATCTGTTGAATCAACGAGTGGTTGTGGGGATTAAAATTTGAAGTATGGTTAAGTTGAAGTAATCGTTATATATTCCTTTGGTTAATGGCTGATGTACAGGAATTTCAGTTTATGGGGACACTTGAAGGTGAACGGCTTAAATATTTTGCTGTAATTACTTTTTCAAACACACTTTAAGAATTATCGGTCATTATATTTTTAGTATGCAAAACGAATTGATTTTTTTTTCTTTTTATTAAATATAATGTTTTCTATTACTTTGGGTTGCAAGTTCGAGTTGTTAGGTTTGACGTTAGTTTTTTGTCTGTCAGTCAGTTATGTTTGTACAGAATGTTGCAAGTATGTTTTCTTGCTTTTTTAATATTATATAGTGCAGATTTAATTGTTGTTGGTGTTTTTGCGGAGTTTACATGTGCAGCTGGCAAAGAAATGTGTCGTGTGCATATGTATGCATTCGCAAAACGATTGTAAACTCGAACATTTTTAACGAGCAAGCATTAGCTCCAGCTCCATCTCCAGCAACTGCAACATCAACATCAGCATGTAGTGGGTTCATTCCCTATTTAGGTTTAATAAAATTTTCCATTCATAACGTTGTGTCAGGCTTGCAAGAAGCAACGATTTACGCGGTTTGTGGTTTCAAGACAAACAATTTTACACAATTTTGCGTGTGTAAAGTAAATAAAATAATAAAAATTAATTAACAAGAAATTCAATTTCAAATAAAATTAAAAAAAATATAAAAAAGTTTCTAAAAAATTAATTGTATTAAAAAGAAAATATTTCGCTAGTAACTTTAAGTGAGTGTGAGTGTATTTGTTTTGTTAAGGTTTGTGCTACTTTTCTTTAAACACAATGTCTAAGACATATTCTTAAAATAACAACTACATATACGGTAGAAAAAAAAGAACAACACTCATTAACACAAGCGTGTTAAATTGCTAAGCAAAGATAATAAATCCACTGCAAAACTTTCTAAATGAGTTAAAAGTTTTATGCTTTAAGTATAAGAATTTCATGTTTACTGAATTTCTAAAGTTTTTTTTACCCAATTTAATGAGAACCTTCGAGGCAACTAGCGTCATGAACATATACAAAATAAATTAAATAATTTAATGACCGTCCTTTTAAAATGAAGTACCAGCAAGATGCATACAAAACTAATAAAATAATTTCCTTCTCTTTCATGGTATAACTAAAGGCGTATTTAAAAAGTAGAGCATACTTTTGGGTAACTGTTAATGAAAAAGTGTATTGCAGAAACAGCAAGTTCTAATTGTATTTATAGTAAATGTTGATTGAAGTATTTTAAAAAGAGATTATAATTTATAATTATTAAAGTTCATTGAAAGAGATTTGCAGCTGCTTGGATTATAGCTTTTGTATAAAAAATATCAGCTTATTGTTTCAGAATAAAAAACTTATATATATTTACATATATAAACATGGACATTAAGCTCATCGATGTGAGATTAAATGTATTGAAAATTTTAATTTTAAAATAATATTTATTAGAACTTTAATGAACCTAGTTTGCATTATAAACATTTAAAATATAATTTGATTTAATTATTTTTATTTTTAAGCTTGAGGTCATTTATTATTTTTACTATCGATATTTCGCCACTCCTTTGTGTAGCATCATCAGGAAAAATTTTAAAAATTAACGGTAATAAAAAATTACAATTAAAAATTAATAAATTTTTTTCAAACTAACATACAAAATTTAAAAACAAATTTTGTCATAAACATATAAAATTATATGAATTTTTATTTTGAACTATTTTTAATGAATAAATTATTTATTTAGTCTTAAATTCTTAATTATAAAGAGATAAAGAAAAAATTAGACACCAGCACAGTGGAATGCATTTTCTAGACAGCTACATCCGTTATCAGCACTCTTATCTATCTACTAGCTAGTTTCAATTGTTAGTAATTTTCTATTAAAACAAACTTATCAAAAATATAGGATATGAAATATTTAAATTTTTGTATTATATTTCATAGGAGATAGACCTTTTTGAAATTGTTTTACACAAGCAAACATTTTTTCTTTATTTTTATTATCTTTATATATTCCTTATCTCTTTATAATTAAGAACTTAAGCCTAAATAATTAATTTATTCATATAAAAATTTTTTTTATCAAGTGGAAACAATTATTGAATTATTTCTTATTTACCAAATGTCTGTTAATCTGTGTCTGGCTTTAAATTAATTGGCTTTGAGTTTGGAGTATTAATAATTTGTAACAATAACATTATAGATAATTATTTAGAAGTAAAACATTATCAAAATTAGGGTAATGATTTAATCCAGCACAATGAGAAGATGCTGTTTTTTGGAAAATAAATATTCCTATATTTTTTGACTGATTTATGTCCGGCAATTCTAGTTTTAAAATAAAATAATATAAAATAAAATAATATAATATAAAATAAAATAAGCTGACTGAAACCTTTAATATATTTATTATATAGAATATAATTTTAAAAGTAAACAAATTGCGTAATATTAAATGAAATAGAACAGTGATACAAATTGAGTTTTGAACTAAGCCTTAGGTACACAATGTATGGAGGTGGTACCTCCCATATATTGTGAAAAATTATTACGGTCCCCCTAGAGCACTATAATAGTTAGAGTCTTAAAACTTTTTACAAGTAACATGTAATAACATGTACTATGTATGTACTAACATGTACTATGTAAATTTAGACTGGGTTGGGACAGTGGGCGCGGTACCTCCCATACAAAGTGAAAATTTTTTATCATGCACCTAGAAAAAACACAGCTGGATTGGATAATGGGCGTGGAACCTCGTGGTACAAAGCGAACAATTATTATCGTCTCGACCTGGAGACCTGCAATAGGTGGAGTCTTGGAACCTTGCACAAGCAACCCTCATACAAATGTGCATAATCTAACAAAACACGGAGTGGATGGGGATAGTAGCCGTGGTAACTCTCATACAATGTAAAAAATTATTATTGTTCACCTAGAGAACTATAATAGGTAGAGTCTTCAAACTTTTCACAAGTAAACTCCATATTAATGTACATAGTCTAGTAAAATTTAGACTGGATTTTGGATTGACAGTGGGTACGGTAGCTCCCGTAAAAAGTGAAAAATTATTATCGTGTAAATAAGCATATTTTAATAAAAAACAAATTGGATAGAAACAGCAGGCATCGTATCTTGCATATAAACTGAAACAGTTTTGTTGTGAGAATAGAGTGCGTAGGGTTGGCAATATGTTGCTGCTCATATAGTGGAAAATACAAGTTTTCAGTGAATTTTAAAATATTATTAAATTTCTAGCAGAAGCACTAACATTTGTCTGACGTTACTTTTCAAGGTCAACCTTATGTTTTATTATGAAAGTGAAAATTATTTGGGTATAAAGTGCAAAATAACTTATTTGTTAAATTCACAAGTTCCTCTTGTGTATTTCGTTTATTAAAATGCATCATAGAAGTACACGATGTGAACAGTAAATTTGCGATTATCGGTTGTATTCTGATTGACTGATAAACGTCAAAATTCAAGTCAAGGTTTTCAATATGGCGTGTGGAAATAAAGTGAAAATATTTATCTTACCCAAAATCTATATTTTATTAATATTATTATTATTATTAATAATAAAGGGGGAATTCAAAGCAGATCGCTTCCTTAAGGGGTGACTTTTCGACCCCTTCTGTCCTCAGTGATTATAGGCAACCAACTTGAAGGTTACGGAAGCCTTACTTTCATTGAGTCACTTGATACCACCACGCACAATGCTTTGGTCCATAGACAAAAATACAAAAAATAACTAACCCTTGTATTGTAACGAAAGTTATACTGTTCGATAGCTAACACCATAATTCAAACCCACGTGAAAGAATTTTTAAGTTTTAGCTCCAAATTATGTGCTTTAATTATTAAAAATAAAACTTAGTTTTGACTTTTCTTAAAAACAGCTGCACATGATTAAATTTTGGAAGCAAAATATCGAAATTTGGGCTTCCTGGTAGCTAAAATTATTAGCAATAATAAGTTTTTAGAAGTTTTTGCAAATATTTTGGTAAAGTGAATTCTGATTGCACGTAAATGTCATATCCATTTCATTCTCCCCAAGTTGAAAGAATATCTTTTACAAATTGGATGAAGAAGAAATAGAACAAATTTTATTTTGGACACTAGTAGAATTTAATGAATTTTCTTTATCACTACAGCCTTCTGCTGCATTTTTTTGCATCTATCTACTTTGGGTATTTTTTAGTTGTTAACATAAAAAGATAAATTGTATTTCACTTCTTCAACTTTCACGATTTATGTCTATATATAAAGCACAAAATGTATTTGTTTGCATGTTTGTTTGTTTGTTTGTCGGAAAGCTATAGCTGTCTACATCAGTTTACCGATCTCTCTGAAATTTTCACAGTTTGTTACTAGATATACGGTTGGTAAAATAGGGTGCACATTTTTTGAATATTCGACGTGGGCGTGGTACCTCCCATACAAAGTGAATATTTATCATCGTGTTGCTTTTATGCAGTAATAGGTAGCGCCTTAAAATTATGCACCACTAACCTCTATATTAACTTACACAGTTTAGAAAAAGATAGACTAGATTGGAATAGTGGGCGTGGTATCTCCCACACAAAGTCAAAAATTATTATCCTGTATCTAGAGAACTGCAATTGGTAGCGCCTTGGAATTTCGAACCATATTATCAACGTACATACTTTAGCTGAACGTAGACTGTAGTAGATTAGTGGGCGTAGTACCTCCCATACAAAGTGAACAATTTTTATCATGTTCCTGACGAACTACACTAGATAGCGCCTTGAAACTTTGCACGAGTCACCCCTGGTACCTTATATCTCCCCCAATCTTAATACAATAAAACCAAAAAGTAAATTAAAAAAACCCATATTTTTTCATGTTTCAATATGTACCTCCCAAGTGGAATTATAAAATAATGATGGTAATCAAATTGAAATTTTTGGCATAGTTTTAAAGACATGGCATAATAATACAGGTAAAACTGTTAGAACAGCTGTTTCAATTTGCTTATCTGAAAATGTCAAACCTTGCATAAAACTCAGTTCGCGCACTTAAAAATTAATAATAATTAAAAAATTAAATATTTTATGTTACTCACTGCATTGTGGACTATTTGCTGTATTTTATTCAAACCTTCATTTAACTTGCAATGTTTACTTAAAGAAAAGAAAAAATATATGTACATACATATACATACATATGTTTTTAAGTAAAACTTTTCAACTAGGGCCATATGCAACCCAATCAATTCCTGACTTGCTTAAAGCAGACATATCGGCTTAAGGGTCGTTAGATTTAGTTCGCAAATACTGCACATTTATTTAGGTGTCTTTCCTATATCTACAGGGTCCTACAGAGTCCCTTAATGTAAAGCAGTCGTATATTGAAGCCCACAATGTAAAGGGTCTTTAGAATATTGACATTGTGCCTTGGTTATCTTTATATTATGGCTATTACAGGTTACCAACTAGAATCTTGAACAAAATGTATTATTAGAGATTGATCTTTATAAATTTTAACTTTCCTTTTATACCTATTTCTATGTAAACTAGTTTTATTTTTATTATAATGTTTAATTATTTTTATTATAAAGAATAATTTGTCATGCAAGTGTTTGCAAACACAGCTCATGTTATTTACATTTTTCTTTATATTTTAGTAAAATATTTTGACACAGTCGGGCAAAAACAGGTTGCTCAGTTTTTTTGAATTCGCCTTGCATATACCTGTATTATTATAACCATGTTTAAGGAAATTTAAATAATAAATATAAAAAACAGTCAATAAAATAAAAAATATAATTCTATAAAAATTAAAGACAAAACGTTAATACTCAAAATATAAATTAGTTTAAAGACAAAAAATTGTGTTCAAGGCTTTTACATTGTGGTTGTATCACAATAAAACTTTGAAGAATAACTTCTCACATAAAAAGGCAAATTTTAATCACATTTAGAATGGGTAATACAGAAAACTACTTTTGACCCTATACCAACGTTCCACCCTAATGTTCATATCTGTTCTGTATGCAATAAAAATGACAATAACAAATCTGAATTTTAGTGCTCTGCAACATAATTTTTTATATTTTCATTATTGTATATATTTTTTTAATATACAGTTTCGATTAGATGATTAAATGCATTGAAATTTCTGTTTCTCAATAGTGAATTATCTGTTTCTCAATAGTTTAAATATTACTATCATCCAAAAGAGTTCCTCCTTAAAATTAATATAAATTTATTTCTACGGTATTTTAACGTCCCTTTTCTAGAAGCGAACAAAAAGCTTACAATTATATTTATGTCGTTGAACAACAATTGTCTACCTGGAAATCTGCAATAGGTAGTGTCCTGAAACTTTGGAAAATAGTCGTGGTACCTCCCATACAATATGGAAAATTATTATCGTCCACCTAGAGAACTGCAATAAGTAGAGTCTTGAAACTTTGTACAAATAACACTTATACTACTGGGCGTGGTACCTTCCATACAAAGTGAAAAATTATTATGAAACTTTGCGAAATTTACCCCTTATACTAATGCAAAATACAGACAGGATGGGGAAAGTAGGCGTGGGGTATCACACCTACAAAGTGAAAAAATATTATTGTGTAGCTAGAGCACTGCAATATGTAGAGTCTTCATATTAATGTACATAATCTAGCAAAAAATAGAGTAGATTAGGAGTGTGGGAGTGGTACCTCCCATAAAAAGTAAAATATTATAGTGTTGTTACGTATAGTCTAGCAAAAAACAGATTGAATGGGAACAGTGGGTGTCGTACCTTGCATATAAACTTAAACAATTTTATGTGAGAATAGCCGGCGTTCGCGTTAAAGGTTGGCCATACTTTTCTTCCAAGTATTTACTGTATTTTTGTGAATGGATAGCTAGTATAAAATAAAAATACTTCATAATATCTCAGGAACCATAAGTGGTATTAGTGATATTTTCTTACTAATGCGCCAAGTCGCGATGTAGACACTACATTTTAAATGTCAAATTTAAGTCAACGAATTAAAGTGGCTTAACATTTTCCATAAATTTGAACAGTGAATTAACGTATACATATATAGGGGTAATTATTTGCCAAATCAGCCGAGATTTTCACGATGTCTTCGTTTTGACATGCTTATTTGTCATTCTAACAACAAGAAAATGAGCTCTAAAAATCTTTTATTAATATTTGGTTGTTTTGATAATAATTATTTTTTGCTTTTTCGAAGAGGGTTTTTGTGAGCTATGAAAAAAATTTTTTTTATGTTTAAATATGATTTAAAAATCGTTTCAAAGTGAGAAAACTTAAAAAAATTATCGACCAGTAGTAATGTGCAATGTAACATTATTAGAATGACTCTTGCGACTTTAGTGTATGGCGCTTCTTCTTAAGGTTGCAATTTTTGATAACTCTAAGGGCACCCGTACTGGAACTCGTACCTGTATCCGAACTTGTTTAGAATGCCGATTGTTTCGTCATAGGATATTTCGATGGTACCTTTCTCCGTTTTTATTTTGAAATCAACCACTTTTAGCCAACTAAAATTTGTTATTATCCTTTAGTATTGCTCTTCTTTGATGGCTTTAATAATGCCATTACTGCTTTCAAAAAAGGACCACCCATTGACGGTAGCAATGCATCATCCTCATTAAAAATTAGTCTTCTGTGAAAGCAAAGTCACTTGGTACATCCTATGTGAATTGTTTTCGTTTCATATTCCGCATATTACTTCTGTATCCCCAAGGCTACATAAAGAAAATTTACTAAAACTGTTATCTATATGTTTTACTACAGTTTATAAAACATACATCTAATATCAATATAGTTTTTAAGAGAAGTATACATAAAACCATTTAAACAAATTCCATTCGGAATTGAAATGATTTCGATCGGAATGGCTTTAGCTACTATAGATTTTGTCCGGTTACATTAAATCGAAAAAAAAAAAAATACAAACACCACTTTTAATGTGGCAACATAAGAATGAATGTAGCAAACAATGACCCATGTTCCAGAGCAATATTTCGTTCGGAAGTGGAATTGATTCCGTAGTTTTCTTCTATAGAAGACGTAAAACGAAAAAATTTTGGAATAAAACCACTTTCAATTTGCTAAAGAAGAAGTTCTTAGAAGTTTAAGAAATTTATTTAAAAATATGTAGCTATCTCCGGTGCGCTTCGCTACACCCATCCACCAAATATGCAACAACCACTTGAAAGAAAAGTATGACAAATCTTTAACTCGAAAACAAATCTATTCTCCCGACAAAAATTTGAGTTCATATACAAGGTACGACGCACACTGTTCCCATCAAATCTGTTTTTTGCTAGACTATGCTTATTAACACTATAATCATATTACACTTTGTATGGGAGGTACCACGCCTACTGTCCCAATATAGTCTGTATTTTGTTTGACTATGCACATTAGTATGAGGGTTACTTGTGGAAAGATTCAAGATCTCCATTTAGACGATAGTAAGGGTCGCTTATTATCGCCACGTCCACTATTCCAATCCAGCCTGTTTTCGAAGGCTACTGGTGAAAAATTTCAAAGATCTACCTATTACAGTTTTCTAGATACTTAAATAGTGGGCGTGGTAAATTTTTCTTTCCGTAGAAATCTAAGTTGGGTCATGTGATGAAGATTAAAAAAATTGGGCTAATCGGTGCCCAACCTTTCTTAAGTGATGCGATTACCAACGAACGACATTTGATTTTATTTATACACTAGCTGTGCCCGTCACGTCGTGGGCGTCCTGACAATATTTGTGCTCGATTTTACTCTAAAAGTATTCCACACCAATTGTAAGACTTTTACTTTTATAGTGCTTCAGTTATGTATTTACTTTATATATAAAAGTACCCATCCCTGGATAAAATTCTAAAATTTATAAAAAAAATTCTAAAAATTATTGTAAAGCTCTGTAAAAGGTGTTTAAAATATTTTAATAACGTTGTAATTCCACAGAGTAAAAATACAAATCAAATACAAATTTTATTCAATTAGCGCCTAATGTCACGCAATAGTGTTTAAAATATCCCAGTTTTAAACCGAAAATTTCAGTACCTTTAAACCGGAAATTACGTTTTTCCTCTGTTTTTTCTCCACTATTTCTTGGAAATGCGATCATTTTGCGGAAAAAAGTATCCTATATTGGAACCAGGATGCTAAGGTAACTCCTTATAAAAATTTGATAAAATCTATCCAGTAGTTTTTACGTGATGCGAACACAAATGAAAAGCAGACATACAGACGGAAATGAGTTACTATTTTATTATATGTATAGATATCTGAAGTTCAAAATATTATAAAAAAATTATATGTATATTTATGTCAAAAAACTTCAAGTCTGAGTTAAGAAAAATTAATATATATTTCTACCCTATAATTAATACAAATATTATGTTCCAAAATTAGTTTTAGAAAATCATTTTTTTTTCTCTGTTATTAAACAATTAGATTTAAATTGTTTGTTAAATCTTTACAGATATAGTAATTACCTATTAATGAGTTATTTTATTTTTTAATTTCAGATAGTTGATAGAGCAACTTAATAACACCTACAATAACGTGCACCTTTAATTCGTTAAAACTCGTAGTAACGGTAAATGTGTATAAACAAAAATTCGTGAAATTGCGAAGTTATCACAAATATTTTGTAGTTAAGGTCAAGAGATCAAAGATTTGATCCTGAAAAAAATCATGTGAAATAAATGGATAATTAAATATTGATATTTCGTATGAAAAAACGGAAAGTCGCGAAAATAGAAGTACATGAAAGTACGATTTAGAAAATATAAACGTCTAAAAACGGTAAAATTGAGAAAGAGAACTACGATTTAGAAATTCATAAAACTTCAGTCACAAATCGTATAAAAAATATATAAAAACTACAAAAAGTTGTAATATTCATTAATCTATCAAAAGATATTAAATCTAGAATCCTTGAAAAAATCTTTTTGGTTTGAATAGATGGTATTAATGCAAAAATATTATCCAAAATATAATTAATTAATAATTGCGTTAAAAATAACCAATAAAAACAACAACCAATTTCCTACATAAAATTTTCTAACGAAAAAAAAAAAAACTTGTGCAAACCAACAATTTTAATTAAATCTTATTTTAGAGCAAGCATATCTTAAGGCGTTGTAACAACACAAACTTGAATATAACAAGACATAACTACTAAAACTAAGTGGATGTAAAAAAAAATTACTGTTGAAAAAAATAAAAATATACCTCAAGCATGGTTGGTAAAATTAATAAAGTTGTAAAAACGAACTAAAGTAAAAATTGTTAAAAAAAATGTAATAAACAATTAAAACAAACCAGAGAAATCCAAGAACAAAACAAAGCCTACCAAAAGGTTAGTAAACTAACAGAAATAATTAAAAAAAAATTATGTTGCAACCTTGAGCAACAAATAGAAAATTCGTTGGATGAAAAAAAAAACAAGTCAAAATTAAAACAAAAATTTTTTTTTTATAAGAAAGCAGTGGCTTAAACAGAACTAAAGGTAAAATATAAATAATAATTATATTTAATTGTATTTAAAATAAATTATTTTGGAGTGTGTAATAAGCTTTGCAAAGCAGACAAAAGAGTATAAAATATAAAAAAACTTGTAATTTTAAAATACAGTTAAAGATACCAGTTAAAAAAAGTATATAAATTTTTAATATTATTTACAATTATGTTTTAAAAACTATAATTGCAAATAAAGCATATCATAAGGCTCAAAAAGAAAAATATAATAAAGGCCTACTTTCAGGCGCATTTAAGAAAATAGTGGAATTCAATATATAAATTTTAAAAGTTAAATAATAAAATACAAAATTTTAATAAAACAATTTTGTATGACATCTTAAAATCTTCTACACCAAATACATTTAGCAAGAGAATCACACAATCTACAGCACAGGTAAGGATTTAACTAATTTAATTTTTTTTTTTTTGGCAAAATTTAAGTCATAAATTAAATTATAGTGTTCT
The DNA here is from genome assembly GCA_949628195.1 of Phasia obesa. Taxonomy (NCBI): domain Eukaryota; kingdom Metazoa; phylum Arthropoda; class Insecta; order Diptera; family Tachinidae; genus Phasia; species Phasia obesa. The sequence goes on along the minus strand of OX451215.1, from coordinate 57,733,056 downwards.
TTTTTTTTTGCTATTCTCTAGTTAACAATTCTATGCAATTGTGTAATATTTTCTCACTCTATCCATTTCCTGTTTTGGTATGCGTTCAACAAACTGAAAGAACTTTTATTTTCTTGATTCTTTCTAAATTGAAATTAGGCCACTGCAGGCATCATAATCAGTTCGCACTAGTTTGTTGCTGTTTTGCTGTAAGAAAATTGTAAAAAAAAAAAAAAATATAAAAGAAAGAATACTTTTAAGAAATCACCAGCAAAGACTACTTTGTTAAGATTTATTTAAAAATACCGTACAGAAATTATTAATAATTTTAGCTTCAAGTGTTGTTGGACTTGCAATATTCTCAAGTAGGGAAAAGTTGCAGTTTTTTATGGTTTTTTTTTCTTTCTGCATCAATAACCAGCATTTTTGCAAGCAGTTGTGTTTAAAATATTTTTCTTACTTGTTAATAAAATTCTTTCAGGGAATTTACGAAAGCCAATCTTTGCAGTGAAAATGATTTAGAAATATGATAAAAAGCAAGACAAAAAAAAAAAAAAAAGAATCAATTCAAAAATATGAAATTCTATATTTGATAGATAGTGCTAAAGTTTTTACATCCCATAATTTACGGCATCATCTGTTAACGTAATTCCAAATACCAGTAGAGAGGAAGTTTTCGTCTTTCGAAAATGTATGTACATATGTATATGTCTGTACATATAACATTCTATGAAATTATTTTCGAAGAGTAGTGTAGCAGTTTTAAATTATGCGAGTGTAACTGTTGTCGAATTTCCGCCGTAGTAATTTGCTCCATATTTGAAGCCGTTTAATGTTTAAACGCACAATACTTTGCATTTTAGCACCTTTCAACACTATTTTTGTTATTAAGCACAGATGTCTAGCAAAAATTTCAGCCGAATTGATTTTGGTTTAAAACAAAAGCATGCGAAAAAAATAGACTAGAATAGAGAATTGAACGAAAATTTGCCATAACATCGACAACAGCGTAAATGGCCAAGAGTATAGTTTGTCATTAGTTAAATTATAAAATTAAGTTATAATGACTTATTTTTTTTTTTAATCTTCATCATAGCCCAACTTAGGTTTTTACGGAAAAAAATTGAAAATTGAAAGTAGCTAGAGAACTATAATTTAGCGCCAGTAAGCTATTTATTAATATATGTACATACATAGTTTATCAAAACACAGCTGGATTGGACTAGTTAGCGTGACAACTAGTGGTACAAAGTGAACAATTATTATTGTCAACCTGGATAGAATTATTATTATTGCCTACCTGGGGACCTGCAATAGGAGGAGGTACTTTGCACAAATAACCCTCATACTACTGTTCATAGTCTAACAAAACATGGACTGGATGGGGATAGTAGGCATGGTACCTCCCATAAATGTAAAAACATATTATTCTTTACCTAGAGAACTATAATAGGTAGAGTTTTTTACAAGTAAACTCCATAGTAAGGTACATAGTCTAGCAAAATTTATATTGGATTGTGGATTGACAGTGAGTATGGTAGCTTCCGCATAAAGTGAAAAAATATTATCGTGTAAATAAGCATATTTTAGCAACAATCAGATTGGATGGGAAAAGTAGGCATCGTACCTTGCATATAAACTGAAACAGGTGTGCTTTGAGATATTTTGCTGCTCAATAGTGCAAAATACAAGTTTTCAGTGAATTTTAAAATATTATTAAATTTCTGGCAGAAGCCCTAACATTTGGTCGACGTTACTTTTCAAGGTCAAACTTATATTTTATCATGAAAGTGGAAATTATTTGGGTATAAGGTGCAAAATAACTTATTTGTTCAATTCACAAGTTCCTATTGTATATATCGTTTATAAAAATGCGTTTATCAGTTGCATTCATTGAGTCACGTGATACCACCACGCACAGTGCTTTGTTCCATAGACAAAAATACAAAAAATAACTAATCCTTGTATTGTAACGAAAGTTATACTGTTCGATAGCTAACACCATAATTCAAACCAACGTGAAATAAGTTTTAGCTCCAATTGACGGTGCCAGAGGACGCAAAAGTCACGTAATTATGTGCTTTAATTTTTAAAAATAAAACTTAGTTTTGAATCTTTCTTAAAAACAGAGATTAAAAGCAGAAGAAGGTTTTTCTGGTAGCTAACATTATTAGCAATAAGAAATTTTTGGAAGTTTTTGGAAATATTTTGGTAAAGCGACTTCTTATTGCACGTAGAAAGTCATATTATTCAACTTAAAATTGAAATAACTTTTAAGTTCGGTGAAATATTAAAGAAAAATAAAACTACGGTCATCTAGTGTTTTCCCGTCTTTGCTAATTTGTTGTGTTTTCTAACAGCATGGTCAAAAAAGATAAGAACATTTTTCCGCAACTTAAAAAAAAAATTTGTTTAAAGCTTTAAAATTAATTTGTTGATCATTACAAAAAAGGAAAAATATGGTATTCTCTTTTTCCGGTTTTTGTACTCTTCTAATGTCTTCTATTGATCGACAAGAAAATTTATAAAATTCTTACCGGAATTTGAAAAAAAAAATCAAATAAAAAGCATATTTTTCTTTTTCTTTGTGATTATATTTAATAATATTTTTTGTCAATTATAAAATAATTTGTTGTGTATAAATACTTAAATAAAACAGAATATTTAAAAAATTCAATTGGGGTAATATTAAATAATATTAAATATTAATGCCCTAATTCATAAGAAATAAAGTTTATTGAAGTAATTTTTATAAAAAATTTGACATAAAGTAAACTTTAAGTAAGCTTTAATTTTTATGAATATGGGCATAAATACTGTAATCTGAGGTGAGTACAAGTGAGTGTCTGTGGTCTAGTAAATCTAAGAAACATAAAAATTTAATCCACGGAATTGATGTAATATTTTTATTTGCCAATAGGTAGATATGATTTATAACACCTTTCTTAAATTCAAATAATAATTCAATAAAAAAAAACCATTTTAGGCTGGTTGTCAGAAGAAGTGCTAAAAGCAAGTCTCACAAATGTGAGAAAAATACGGTTGTCACATAACCGAAAAACGTCTGCAATAGACACTTTTGTTAATATCCACAGAGGTGTTTATGTTTTCAAGGGGGAATATTAAGATTCTAAATAATTTAGATTCAAGTAGTGGTGATATGATTGCGCGTGATCGTGAGTGAGTAAATTTTTTCGCACCGTGAGTATGCGTGAGCCAAAAATATTTGAAAGGCTCAAGTGTCAAAGGACACTTGACAGGACATTTGACAGGTTCAAGTGTCCTTTTTTCAGGGGCAATTATGATGGGTTTAACGAACCTGTGTTTTCACATTTTTTGTTGAATAACATAGCAAATATAAAAGCATTTACGGAAGGCGTGTCCGTGTTCGGATTTTTTCAAAAACTAAAAAAACTGACCAGCGAAATTTCAAAAGTCTGTGTCAACTCCAATGCTTGGCGATACAGCGGCAATATGGTCTTTGGTAAGCATATTTCTTTGTCTTGTTAATGAATCTGAATCAAAAAGAGTAAAATTAGTTTGACAATTTTTACTATTTGGAAGCGTTTTTCGAGCATTAAAAGATTCATCATGACCGTACTGAACAGAATTGTTAACACAGTTTGACATTCTCAGTTGTCAAAACATAGTTATCGATATCGATGATTCTCCTGCAGTTAAAAAAACACCAACTATACTATTGAGTTCCAATACAATAATATAAAAGACACAGTTATGAATTTTTGTTTGGGTAAAAACCTTATTTTTACCATGACAAAAATTATAATATCTAAAGCCTAGTACTCCGTTCGAATTTGAGAAAAATGTTGAGCAACAATTATTATTTCACAAGGAAAATTTGTCGACATTCAAAATTTAGTGTCTATCTCGCGATTTAGAAGAATTTTACGATTTTATTGCTTTTAAATATACCACATTGTTTTTCAAAATTTTTCACAAAAAAATTTACAAAAAATTTCACATGATAAATGCTGATTTGCTTTATTTCACAGCTTTGATTTTTATCAAAGCCAGAAAAATTTCATTGTTTTTCCACAGTTAAAACAGAGTACTACTTCTGCAACATTTTTTTATGACTTTTTCATACAAATATTTTTTGTACATATCAGAGACTGACAAAAAGTACTTATTAAATAAAGTATTACACATATTTTTGGGTATTAGTTATACCTATACTTATAAAACAGAAAATACCCTGCAGGAAATGTCAATAGTGAATCTGTACTGACTTACTATTGACATAGTCACCAGTACTAGTATCAGTAGCATGTCATTGAAAATCCACTACTGACATTGGTACTATTGACTAAGTAGTTCTTTTGGGACCATATGTAGACATTAGTAGACATTAGTGATTCACTAGTACATTTTAGTAATTCTAGTCTACACTTTTGGTACTTTTCTGAAATAGATTGGACAATGAAAATCCACATTTTCTTAGCTTTTATGGGTTTATTAAAAAATAAATAAATGACTAAAAAGTACTAATTCATAACAGTTTTCTAACATAAAATCTAAAATTTTAATTTTTCGTATATTAATATGAACAACTCAAGACTATGATTATAAAAAATTTAAGTTAAAAAAGTTAAAATTAATTATTACGAAAAATTCAATAAGATTGTTAAGAGTATGATTATAAATAATTTCAGTTAAAAAAATTTTTAAAATTAATCTATGTTTGAAGTATCTTCATCCATTTGTTTTCCGTTTGATTTTGCTTTGTCTCGACCTATTTGTTTAAAAAGTTTTCTTTTTTGCCGCTGAAATGCTGCTCGAGCGTTTTATCCAAAAATTCACTAAAAGTTGATATAACATCTAAATATTATGAAACAAAATAATTGTCAAAATATTACAAAACTTAAAACAAACAACAAACTGTTTACCTATTAAAACTTTAAACACATATGGATAATCACGCAATCTCTTTTTTTCTAATGGCTAAAATAGCGTCCAGTTCTTTTAATTTTTACTCACTCCTACTTGGGAAAAATAAGGTATGTAGCAACCATATTTTACTTAAAAATTCTGTCTAGCAAAACTTTATACTCCGCCAGAATGTCCAGTTAGGTGTTAGGGAATGAATGAACGTATTTTTAAATTGTAAAATAATTAATACATATAGTTACATATATTTATAAAATACTCTAAGTATACTTAGAGTATTTACATACTTGTACATATTCCTACTCTGTATTTACAAGTATGGGTATAGCCAATACTTTATCCAACTTTTACTTATACTTAGTTGTATTGCGAAAAATAATGAACAAGTATGCGAACTCTGCATATACTTGTAGTTATTTAAGTTGAAATTGATATGAGTATGTGTGTATGTGTGCATGGTATGTTGTTTGAGCTGTAGCTATACACATTTATACATATTTCTCCTCAAATACTTAATAAGTCCTAAAAGTGATACTTTTGTCATTCTCTGGTACATATGTAGTTTGACAGCATTCAGCATGAAAAACTGAACAGAGTACCTTAATTTATTTTTCCGAGAAATTTAATACAATGACAATGGGAATATTTGTAATTTTTTTATTTTTCAAAACAGTTATTCCTTGTCAACATTAGTAGTAAAAACTCATACAAGAAAATTAAAAAGTTTTTTTGTAGTTTCTAGAATTTTATTTATTTATGGCATTTGTAGCCTGCAATACAGTCAGTTATTATATTTAGCTTAGAAAAATGCTTCCTAGAAGCACTAATCCTGTTTTTATTCCTAGAAGCAATAATCCTGAGCTTTTACCTGGTGAATCTCAAACAAAAATCATGCAATATATTTTAACAAATAGAAGAGTTTATTTAATCTTACTGCTTTTAAATTCAACAAAAAGTCTAAAGACTTTCGATTGCAATAAAATATAACATGATTTTTGATCGGGATTTTCTGCACAGAATTTGTGCTGAAGTACTTCTAGAGAGCAGTAAACAACTGTTTGCCTTAGTTTATGGCTTTCATAAAGCTGTGCAATAGATATTTGCATGCCTTACTTTACTGTTTCCAAGAAGAGTATTTGAATGATTAAACTGCTTACAGATTCTAAATTTCTTTGCTGGGTTATTTGCAGTTCAACAGGGTTTGCAGGAATGATAATGTTGTGTATGTGTAACCAAGTTTGTGTGGTTGCATAATTTATGAAAGTAACTTTCATTGAATTATTTAAAACTGTAAATTATTTAAAGCAATTTTTCCAGCTAATAGAATTTGCAAATATCTTGTGGTTTTATTAAAGGAATTTTAAAGTTTCATTTAATAATACCTTAACATTATTTTATCTAATGCTTTATTCAACTTCTGATTAAATATAAGCAAAAACAAGTTTTGCATAGAAAGATGTGTAAATGTCAAAAATATATATTATATTATAAATGAAAGAAGTAAAAAGAAGTAATTTTATACTGTGAGCCATCATGTCGCTTGTATAAGTGGATTTTTTTCACCTATCGAAAGCACGATAGAGATGGCATAAAGATAAAATGCGGAAGAAATTTTATTTAAAAAGATGTGATAAATCAATATAGAAAAACTTCGTACAAGATCCCATTATATTTTTTTAATAGCACCGTATTATGTTCTTTGTAACAATATATAGTTGCCATGAACAAATTAGTTGATTTGGTCACAATAAATCAGTTTTTGTTGACATTTGATTGTTTTCGAAATGGTTGTTAAAAATCTAAACCTCAACCAAAGTTTAATTATTATTTCAAAAAATATGGTATTTATAACTCTAAAATATAAATAATGATAATAAAGGGTGGTTAAACTTTAAGGGGGAGATGTTGATTTTGAAAAAAAAAAACACAAATTATTTAGGAAATTATTCTCGTTTCTTTTTATTTTGCTAATATTGTTATGGTTCCATAATATATGGAACAAAATATCTGCTAAATGGCACCTCCATCAGATGCTCCAAATTTTCGATGACGCTAAAGCATAATTGAGGTTCCATGCCGTTAGTGTGCCTAATTATCTCATCCTTTAGCTCTTGAATTATTGCTGGCTTATTGACGTACACGTTTTCTTTCAAATAACACCAAAAAAGAATTCCAATGAGATAAAACGGCCATTTAATTTGTCGCGAAAAAGAGCCATTGATTCGTTAGCTGTGTGGCAAGTTGCACCGTCCTGTTAAAATCACGTATCGTCCACATCCATATCTTTTAATTCGAGCCATAAAAAGTTCGTTAGCATCTCAGGATAGCGAACACCATTCACAGTAACTGCCTGACCGGTCTCATCTTGGAAAAAATACGGCTCGATAATGCCGCCAGACCATAAACCGCACCAAACAGTCACTCTTTGTGGGTGCATTGGTTTTTCGACAATCACTCTTGGATTATCATTTGCCCAAATGAGGCAATTCTGCTTATTTACGAATCCAGTGAAGTGAAAATGTTCCTCATCACTGAAGATGATTTTCTTCGAAAATTGATCATCCAACGTTGCCATTTCTTGCCACCATTTTGACTATTGCTCGATTGTGTGTCTTTCCATGGTTCAAATTGAATTAGTCTGAAATTGAGAAAAGTCAAATTAAATGCAGAAGAAAACTTGACGTTTAGGTGTGGTTCACATTCAACAATGGCCCTTAAAATTTAACAACCCGATATAGTGTTAATTAGATTTATGTACATATACGTATACGCTACATACAATTTTGTTCATTTTGTATACGTTCACACAAGTTCGATCGACCCACCTGTTTAAGGTATAGTTCTATAAAATATAATATGATTAACAAAAAAAAAAAAAACTTTCAGTTTCAAATAGCCCAAGAAATCTTTAATAGAAATCTTTAATAGGTAGTTCATATGAAAGTTGACCTAAAAATTTTGGTTGCTTTTTCGTCGTTTTTGGAGATTTATCATTTTTAGGTTGCCGCTATAGCAACAAATATTAAAACTTATAGGGTGTTCCGATAGATACGAGTTAGTCACGTATATGTGTTTAATTCTTGGCTGTAGGAGGCATACACTTAAAATTTACAAGCAGTAATTAAAACATATTTTGCTATATAAATAAGTATAAAAAAGTAAACCTAAAAACTAAAGGGTGTTCCGATAGTAACATGATTTACATGTATATGGCCTAAGTTTTAAAGCATAATAGGTAGGTTCATGACATTTTTAAAGCATGTGTATAACTGTGGCCAATATATCAACAAATACTAAAACTTATAGGGTTTTCCGAAAGTGACGTGTTATTTAAGATTTGTTTTTATTTCTTTAGCTGTAGGAGAAAACCACTTAAAATTAGCAGAAAGTAATTAAAACTATGTTTGTTTGCTTTATAAACAAGTTTAAAAAAATATACCTAAAAATTAAAGGATGTTCCGATAGTGACATGATTTGCATGTATATGGCCTCAGTTTTGAACGATAATAGGTAGACTCTTCAAGATTTTACAGGAGGTGTATAACTATAGCCACTATAACAAGAAGCCACTAAAAAAATTAAAGGTTGTGCCGATAGTGACGCGATTTGCATGACTATGGCCTAATTTTTTAATTATAATAGATAGACTCTTGTAATTTTCACAAATGTTCTATTACTATGACTCCTAAAAAAACAGTAAAAATTAACAGTGACAGTAACATGATTTGCATATATAATGCCTTATTTTGTGAACCGTAATAGGTAGACTCTTCCAATTCGTACAGAAGATTCGTTGCCACGGCCGCTATGACAAGTTCCAAAAATTAAAGGGTATTTCGACAGTGACATGATTTTCACGTATAGTGACTTATATTTTTAACCGTAATAGGTAGACTCTTGATATATTCATAGAAAGAGAATTGTCATGGCCGCTATAACAAATAAAAAAATTAAAGGCTGTTCCTACAGACATGACTTATACGTAAATACTCTTATTTTTTGAGCAATTACTAATAACTAAATGGTGTTCCATCAGTGACATTTTTTTCACGCAATATGTAGGCGCGTGATATTTTTATAGTGTAAGTGTATTACCATGGCCGCTATAACAGCAATTACTAAAATGTAAAGGGTCTTCCAACAGTGATGTAATTTTGGGGAAAATGACTTTAATTTTAAAATTGATTTTTAAAGCTGTACTAAACATAGTAGGGAACCCTACGTGTATGAGACTAACCCGCACTTGGCTGATTTATTTATATTTTAGCCGATTTTCATGATGGAAAATCATCTTTTAATGAAATATCACAATTTTTGAGCAATTTTTTGTTATGAAGAAATCCTTCAGTGTAAAAATAAATTGATCAATGATGACCGCTTTAATTTTTATATTTCTTAAAAATATAAAGTGCTTATTGTTACTATTGACCCTTTTTAATTTCATAAAAATTATAATTAATTTCGGGTAAATTTTTTTTCCCAATTTGTGGGGCGAATTTTATTATTTTTTTTTGGCAATTTTTAATTTTTTTATGATGTTTTGAGTCGATTTTTTGATAGGGTCGATTCAATTAATGTAATTTTGTTATTTCTCATTACCGAAGTACCTATATAATTTTACGAAAACGGAATTAAGGTCTACCTACCGTCTATAACCTACAACAGTGTTAATTTCTCAAAAGTTTAATTATTAAACCAAAGTACGTTTTATTATGTTATATATAAAAAGGACTTAATTTTTTAAAACAATTTCCTAAATAATTGTTTCACTTATATATTAGTGGCAACGCTTCTTTTTGATGTTTAAAGCCTGGTACTCTGTTCCGTTTTTCTTGCGGTAACATTTTTCCAACATTTTACCAAAGCTCTGAAATAAAGCAAATCGGCATTATTTCATGTGGAATATTTTTTTAAATGTTTTTGGAAAATGTGTAAAACAATGTGGTATATCTAAAAGCAATAAAATAGTAAAATTCTTTCAAACCGCGAGATAGACACCACCTTTTAAATGCCACATTTTCCTTGTGAAATAATAAATGTTGCTTATCATTTTTCACAAATTCGAACAGAGGATTAAACCTACACGCAAAGAAAAAACATGGTTATTGTATGGTCACGGCAACCACACTATGTTCTCTGTAACAATAGATGTTTGCTGTGAACAAATTATAGTTATTTAAAACTATACTTTGGTCACGATAAACAAGTTTTTTGTTAACAGTTAATCATTCAATGCTTATACGCACCAATAAAGCAACATGGTTGATTTGAAACATATTAAAATTCAAACCACAACCAAATTATTTTTAATATTTAAAAATTATAACCATAATATATTATTATTAAACACAGTATGTTAAGTTTGACTAAAAATAAACAAATAATGTTTGATTTTAAAAATACATATTTTGGTTTTGACATTTTTTCAGTTCAGAAATATGTGTGTAAGCTATGGGTTCATCTAAAACCGTTAAAACATTAAATACATATTTGTTGTCAACAAATAAATTTATTTTTTACTATGAATGATAGTTTTAAATTAATTATAACAAACACAGAAAAAGGTAAGCAGAAAATATCAAAATATGTATGTAAGTCTAAATGGAAATATTCGTGTATTTGTTTTTTGTTATTTATAAATATATTCATACGTTGTCACATATAACCATTTACATGTTTCAAATTATATTATAGTATGTTTATATTATAAACATAACTATGGTTGTATTTTACAACGGCAACAATATTATTTTTATATATAACCATATAATTCAACCATAACATTTTGCTCTTAGATTATGGTTACCTCAACCATGTTTTTTCTTTGCGTGTAGTTATTTCACAAGGAAATTTTGACATTTAAAATGTGGGGTCTATATCGCAATTTAAAAGAATTTTACGATTTTATTATTTTTAAGTATACCACATTGTTTTACAAATGATAGCAAAAGCAGTTGTTTAAAAATTGTACATGAAATAATGCCCATTTGCTTTATTGCACAGCTTTGATAAAATGTTGCCAGAAACATTTCAATGTACAGAGTACTACTTCTGCACATAAATTGGAATCAGGATGCTAAGGTAGTTCCTCACAAAATTTTGCTAAAATTCATCTAGTAGTTTTCATGTGCAGCTAACACAAATGAAAAGCAGACAAATAAACAGACAGACAGACAGACAGACAGATAAACAGACAGACAGACGGAAATGAGTTACTATTTTATTTTATATATTCAAACAAAGTTTTAGGTGGACTTAGTTTTCATAAACTAACGGTAGATAATTGAATAAAATTGTGTTATGTTCTATTATCTGAGTATGGTTATCTTAATAGATGATACCTACCTACAACTTAACACCATCGAAAGGTGTAAAAGCAAAATAAATTTTCTTAAGCGCAAACTTATTTAATATAGTTATAATCGACACTGTTATTTTAATGTTAGTTTACTGTTATAATAATATAAAAATAAAAATACTCTTATATATAGAAATTAAAACAACATAAATAATGATGTTAAATTGTTGAATTGAAAATTAATTAAACGAAAAAACATGTACTTTACTCAATCGTTTTTCTATTTTTTTTTAATCATCAATGTAAAACATATTTTTAAACAAACCCATAAATATACAGTGGTAAATAGTATTTTTTTTTTTGAGTTGACCATTTGCATGCCGTTTCGACGATTGGTGCAGTCATCAAAAAATATACAACATTATTTTTATCAGTGGCCATGACCACATGTTAAATGCAGAATTTTTTAATTACAAAATTAGTTATGATTTAATAATGTTTCATGTACGAAACTGGTGAGTGAGTATGTGCAACCGCAATGCTACTCGATTTATTTTTACTTATACTATCATACATTGTCGTATAGCATGTATAGCGAAATAGTGTTAATCTCATGTTTTAATTTTAACATTTTCACACTTTTGAAATTTGAACTGGTATTAGTGATTGTTATTTTATGTACATCGCAATAGTTCGTTAAGAGTGTATTAAGTCAAGATTTTAATATTTTCAATTTTTGCAAAAGAAACTAAGATCCCGAATTATTTCGACTCTTTCACAACAAAAAGAATATCATAATTTTTTTTGTGATGTATAACATTTGTACTCATAAGTAAACCTAACCATAAGATACCAATCTGTCCACAATCTTAAAGATACTAAAAAAAGAAATCAAAGAAAAAATTACTAATTTCCTGATTCAGAGCACTGTTTTAACACTCGTTAAAATAGGATTTTTTTTAACTCTAACTTTGAATATGGCAAATTAATAGACATGGTTTTGTTAGATTTTAAGGCTGTCCTTGATTCTGTTTGACGAAATGATAAGCTTCAATTTTACATCAGAATTTATCCAACTTAGTTCTATTGGTTCACGACACAAACAGATTAGATGGCTGTTTCAATATTTCCATTTTTTAGACAATAGGGCTGTATTTAGTACTTAATATTTAATGCAGACTACAAACCAGAGACCTGCGCAGAACGGCTAATAGCCGGCTTACAGCCGCCCCTGACGAGTTTTGAGAGCCGCCGCCACCGACATTTTTTCAACTACAATTTAGCTGCCGATCCGTTACTTAAACATTTTAACCGACTTGGAAAAAAATGCAGAAGGTTACCCATTCGTTAGTACTTTTTTATGTTTGTTATGTAACTACGGTGACAAGCCCTTTACTATTATAATGGACAGTACTTAATTTAAGAGTGTTCGTATATAAAGATAGTCCTCTCCTTTAAGATTATTTTGAATATTTTAAATATTTAAATGAAAACTTTAGAAAATCTCTTAATCAAAAATTTAATCTTGAAATGGAGTGTCCTAAATTCAAAACATTCTTAACTAATCAGCCTGATCTTTATATCCATTACATGTCTCGTACAATACATGTGATTTTAACATACATATTTTTTATTAAGTATAAGGAGAAGGCATTTTAAATTTTCGTAAATTGATTATAACCAATACAAAATAACAAAGAGTAATAAAAAAAAAATAAACTACAAAATTAAGGGGAGTCCCATAGGTTAGTATGAACTGTTATGGACAGACACTTGAAAATTTCACAGAATGTGAATTGCTATGCCAGCTATAACATGAAATATCAAATTAAAAATATAATTTAAAGGGTGTACCACAGATGGTGTATAACTGTGGCCGCTATTACAACAAATGCCAATATAAAACATTTTCTGTCACCAACTTCTCAATCGTATGCATTTATTTATAGTGTGTTAAGTTAAAACAAAAAATACATTAAAATTGCCTTCAAGCCGATTATTTGTATGAGCTCGGCAAAAAAGGCTAGCTGATTAAACATCGGCTAATAGCCGACTTACAGCCGCTGCCGCCGGCTACAACCCATCGGCATTGGTCTCTGTGAAGTTCATTCCTACTTTACGAAATGGAAAATTCTTGTTAGTCTCCAGAAAACTCAGACCATGTTTTTCTCCTTTATGCTTCAATTTAAATATATGATACTTTTTTCTCGTAAAAATATCTCATTTTCAGGGAAAATAGAGAAAAAAAACTGAAAGTAATAATAATGGAAACTTGTCGTACATTTAATTTTTGTAAACGGGAAATTTTATAAATTATTCACAGAACTCTACAATAATAGAATTTTATATAAAACTTATGGTGCAACATGCTGAGTTATTATTTAAAGTGATTTTACACGACGTGTATTTGTCATATGACTTGTCACTTTTCCATGTGTAAATTCTAAACACGTCGTGTGAACTTTTTCAAAAATAACATGTGTATTTTCCATGTGTACAATACATATGACATTTTTCATTTAGAATGTGTTCTATTTTGATGTCACAAAGCATCTGACATCCTGTAATGTCAACGTGATATTTTGCTATTTTAGTTTTTTTGTGGTACCAAAAGCACTAATAGCGTGGCAAAAGCACTGCGTTTGCATCTTTGCATCAGCAGTGGTTGGCAATACAAAACTGTGGCGGAAAAATTTTATATTATAGGTTATGTCAGATGTAATTACACATTAAAATGCCTATTTTGACAAACACAGGAAATTACATATGGGTTATCAAACTGAAAAGTCATATGCCAAACACACGTGGTGTAAAACCACTTTTAGAGACGAGTACAAGTAAATATATGGGAGCAGAAGTGAGTACATGTTTGTATTTCTTCGGTTGCTGGGTGCATTAAAATAATAATAATAATGCAGCGATTTTCTTTGTTCATATGTTCTTAACAAAACTGCTCTTAAAACAAATTAAGAAACAATAAGCAATGAGAGCAAATTGAATAACAACATAAAAACTCGTATTTATCAGTTTTGCTCATACTTTTACCAAGAGCCCCCACGCAAACCCCTAAGGGTCTGTGAGCACATACACAATCTCAACCAGAATCTCCCAAAGCATGTACAAATTTTAAATCAAGGGCATACAAGCCTTCAACAATGTAGGTTTGTGTCACTTTGCAAAATATTTAACCAACCAAGGTATTTTCTTTTAAACCACTTTTTTTTGGTTGGGGGCCTTTGCTTTTACTCAACTAAATTAGTAGAAAAACTTTAAATTTGCCGGTATTTTAAATTCAGTTTTCTATTGGTTTGATATAATCTTAGCTTTGTTAATATTGATTTTAAATTATAATTGAAAAACTTCATATACCAAAAAGTGTTGCTCTTTAGTTAAAAAAAAACTTACTACCTGTCGCAAGAGATCGTTAGTTCGCACAATTACATTTAAAACAAAAACAAAATCAAAAATATTTTTTTTTTTTTAAATGTAATTGTCCCTCACTTGCGACAATGAGGGACAGGCTGTTAATATTTTTTAAAACAATGGTCACCCATGAAAAATTCCATTGTAAATATGACAACGGAAGGCTCTTTATCACGTATGATAGACTTAGGCCAAGTAGTGGCTATTAGAGTTCTAAAAAGGCGAATTATAACTGCGCAAGCGTAGGCTAGAGGCCGAAAACTACTAACTGATGTAGAAGCCCGCCTTAGCTGAGAGCTGACAAGACTCAATCACGACCTCTATCCCGTTGAGAAATTGTGGTCAATTGTAAAAAGACGTTTGGGAAAATATTTAACTTAATCAAGTTGTGGCAACGTGTGCTGCTGGAGTAGCAGAAAAATCCAGATGAAACTATACAAAAATCATGAAATATTTATTTCCTAAAAAAATGTAATAATCAAAATGATTACTGTGGGGAAAGATAGCTAGTTCGCTAGTGCTCAACTAGCTCACTTTGACTTTTTTGTGTTTGGAAATTTAGATTTGGATTTCTTTCTAGACTGATTGCATTTCCCATTTAGTCTTTTAAGTTGAAGGCATAAGAATCTGAATTTTTATTCAGAAAAATTAGGAAAAATCCACCGATGAACTAGTTGAGCACTAAAAAAATATACAAATTTTGAGTTAATACACTTGTGTGGGACGCCATTGTTGTTATTATTATATTAAATATACAGGCTCTCATGTGTGTTTGTATGTATTTATGTAAGTGAGTGTATTGACAAACTGACTAAAAGACTTGCTTACAGGCTTAAAAAAAAATAATATTTAAAATGAATTATTAATTGTTTCATTTTTGTTGCTTCTCTTGTTACTTTTGTGTTGATTTTATTGTTATTTTTTAATAATTAATAACATTTTTTTAACAGTAGTTTAATAATGGCGGTAATTTTTGCAAATTATATTAATTTGTGGAAACATTTATGGTTACTTTCATTTAACATTGGAGAAATCCACAATGACTTATTTTAATTATAATATTAATGGCAGTATATGTATTAAAAGCGTGCAAACAATTTGTTTATTTTGTATTTTATTTTTAGGTTATTTTTATTAAATATATTTTTATTTAATTTAATGATCATACACATCAAACGACAAAAAAAGAGTTTACCAATCATTAGCAAATTAATTGCATAAACTCAACCCCAAGTAGTTATCTTTCTAATGACACATCATTAGACAGAAGTGATCCCAAGAACTAAAATGCTTTTATTTGAGTAGATGTCTGTGATATTTAATGAATGTGTTTTTTTCATTATTCCTCTTGAGAGCATATGTTTTCCACAAAGCATCTGCATCTTACACGATTTTGTTGGAGATGTTTTTATATATATATATATATATATATATATATACTTATGAATTCATTTTACATGTTAAATTTAATTACAGAAAACAAACGCTTTTCGCCAACCATTAATCGAAACAATCTAATTTTATGAAAATGGTAATCACATATATGTACATACATATGTATGTATGTATGTATGTATGTATGTATGTATGTATGTATGTATGTATGTATGTATGTATGTATGTATGTATGTATGTATGTATGTATGTATGTATGTATGTATGTATGTATGTATGTATGTATGTATGTATGTATGTATGTATGTATGTATGTATGTATGTATATATATATATGTACATATATAAGCTACTAGTATATCTGTGTATTTTTTTTTACTAAAAGCTGTGTTTTCAACATTTACCTCAATACATGTAAAAACAGCAGTTCGCTATATTTATCTCCCTACAGACAAGCATTGTTATAGATAAATAAAAAACGAAAGTTGCGAGAGAGAGATAGAATATAAAAAAAAATTTGCTGCCCTTTTAAATATTTTTCTGTACCTATTTTTTTTTTGTTTGTGTCAATTATATTTTATTTGAGGTTAATTTTTTTGGCTTTATGTCGGATTCACTTTCATTCATCAGGGCTTTATGCGGTAAATAAATATTGTATTTATTTCATTTACAACCTTTTGCTGTTGATGATGTTTCGGAAGCTCTGGCCCAATTTGTGGATTTATAAAAGAGTATATGTACGTGGACAGATATGGTTGGTGTCGCCTTTAATGGTGGTGGAGATGACCATAACTCTTTTATGTGTAGTTTATGTGTGTGCGTTTATAGTCATTGTGTCATGGTCACTCTTTTAATATGATTTAATATCCGTTATATTGTTAAATAATAAAAATTTCACGATCTAGTGGCAGTATTGTGTCTCTGAGGTAGTGAGTTTGCAGTTGTTTTAAGCAGTTTCATAAATAAATTATTAATAGCAGAAATAAATAACGCAAAATAAACTGCTATCTATATTGAATTTAAGGACTTTTTAAAAAAATTTCAAATCATTTTTTGTCAGATTTTTTATTAAATTTATTTTTAAGTCAGCTGATGTTTTGAATTTGAAGGAGGGTTAGTTTTTATTTTATTTTGTATATGTTTTTACTGAAATAAATCTAAGGTAAATAATATCACTAATACATTGTTTTACATTTACTAAGAAGAGGTCATTATATATATTTTTATATTGTTATAAATATATATTTTTATTGAATTTATTATGAAAATAGTTTGGTAAAGTTCAAAGAGCAGTTTAAAAGTATTTAAATGATTCTGCGGCCAGTTTCAACTGGAGCTAAAAAAAAGAGTAAAAGCTAAGCAAGACATACTTCATCAGCTGCTTTCTTAAGAGTCATTACATTGTATGTCATCAAAACAGTTTCATAAATCAATGAAATGTCGGTGTTCTTCTTGTAATCAACTTTAAGACGCTATAGTAACCAAATGACAAACTTCAAGCATTTCATTATCAGCATACAATTTTAACGAAATAGTGTTACTACTTGGTATTTGGCTGGAAATACTTAACAATTCATTGTTAATGAGCTGCGAGATTAACGTGTCACCAAAAAAGTTTGTTTATCGGACCGTTGCAAGTTACAATGATATTTGTAGCAAAAAAGAACTCCATGTACCTGACCTGTATTGAACGTTATTCACGACAAACTGCCAAATATAGATACACATAAGGCAGTTCACTTTGCTTGTCGGACACCAACTTGAGCTTTAAAATTTGGTTTTTTCTAAAAACAAAAAAAAAAAAAAAAAAAAAACGTTTACGATTCCGTTATATGCACAGAAGTAATGCTATAAATATAACTGGGGCGAACGACAAATTTTTCGATTCGATTATTCGACGTAAAAATAATACTTGTGTGTATATGAAAGTGACCACAATAAGTGCGCCAACGACATTCGTCGCGCGTACCGAACTCTGCGATAAGTTTATTTATTTTTTTATGGCGACAACTAAATTGGTACATAGTGCCCATTTTTCGTTACAGTTTTTTAAGTATTTTAAAAAATAAAATTAGTTTTTATTAAAAGAATTGTTTCCTTTTTTATTTATAGCTTGCCATTATAAAATTAACTTTTTTTAATTGCCTAATTTCCTTTTCTTTGTTTTGTTTTTGTTATTATTTCCTCTCTTTTAATTTGTGTTTTTTTCTGTTGAAATATGGTCACACTATCAGCAGCTGCTTGTAAACAAAAAAATTATTTATAAATTTGTTTTTTTTATAAAATTATTTAATTTTATTTGGACTCGAGGCCAATCCTTTTCATTTGGGACGAACTACTAATTTATTCGTTCCGAATATTGGTCTAAAAAATTAAATAGAATTAAGTATGTAAATGTATGTATGTCTAAAATCGTCGTGGGTAACGAACACTGCGATTGATTTATTTTTATTTATTATGCCGACGAACGACTACACAATTGGTAACAAATTTTTTAAACATTTTAGTCAATAAATTGAATTTTTTTTTAAGAATTGTTTTCGTCTTTATTTATGTAATCTTACAATTAAAATAATTTTTTTTTTAAATTTTATGATAGTTTTGCTTTTAATTTATTTTTTGTTATTATTTTTTGCTGAAATATGGTCACATTGTCAACAGCTGAAGGTAAACAGAAATTTATTTATAAAATTATTTATTTATACAAATTGGTGTATTTTTATTATAATTTAAATTAAATGAAAATGCATAACAGTGAAAATATCATCGAATCATCGAGGAAATGTAGAATAATTATGTTTATGTAATCTGGTACCAAAGAATATAACAATGTCCGGAAAAAAACGGAGATCTGGCAAGGTAGTGGCACTTCTTTAAATTTAGTTTGCATTCATTGTCTTATAGTCGACGAATTAACCGAACAAATTTTTGCCGACGAATTCGTCGTACTATGCGAAGTTTGTCGTTCGTCCTAGTTGTGTTTATACCATAAAATGACCATTGGAGTAGAAATGAAAACAGAAGTTAGGCAAACAAATTGCTTTGCATAAGCAAGAGCCTGTATTAGTGATGGTTATCACTGAACACGTCGTAAATATAAATCGTTAAATCTACCGTGAAAAGATTTGAACCAAAAATTTACCTAAATACTGTAAAATGGGGTGTAGAATTGAAGAAAAGTGGGTTATTGTACAACTAACAAACTTTTTAACCAAATATACAGTAAAAAAATGATTTTGTAAAAAAATGATTTTGTAAATTCCTTCTATTTAAGAAGGATCTTTTTTTTTCGAAAGATCTAAATTTTAAAATATATATCTCCGATACTGAGCAGAATCTTGACGTAGAAATCATACTGCTGGAATCTACTAGTCTTAAGCTAATTTCAGTATTCTGGTGACTTGATTTTGTTAAGTTCCTTCTATTTAAGAAATTTCTTCAATATGACTATTTTTTCATTATTTTATAGGGTGTAGATTTGACAAAAAATAAGTTAAGTTAACTAAAATTATTAGATAATTTTTTATTAAATATTTATCTTTAAATGATAAAAATTTGCAACATAATTTGAAAATAATATTGCATAACATTAGTGTCTCATTACCTTTATTCCTCTTTTAAGAGGAATACAGGAACAAGGTTTCAGTTCCTGTTTCGGGCATTTGATATTGTTTTATTGTTTTTTTTATCACAGCAAAAATAAATTATTTATTGCCACAAATGTTTAAAATACAAAATATAAATTGATAAAATTTTCTATTTTATATGTCAACTCAAAAAAATTTTCTAAAGTTAAATTAAAAGTACATATGTATGTATGTATGTATGTATATACATATATTTATTTGCAAGTCTACAACAACTGCAACATTAGAACAACAACAGGGACAAGGTACATTTATCTTACTAGGTAGTGTCGTCCGCCCAGCTGATTTAGTAGTACGACATGTCAAAAGTTGTATGTTTTCAGAAATTTTATAGTGCAGAAGTGAGAAAGCAAAAAAACACATACACGCCTTCTTAATTTTATTCTATGTTTTTTGACATTTCGAACTACAAAGCAACAACAAAATGCCATGTTGTTCTTGTATTGTTGTAGGAGCGCCACTACCTAGTAAGATAAATATACCTTGAACAGGCATTTTGTTTGTGTAAAAATATTGTTAGGTGTCATTAGCAACTCAGAGATGAAAAAGTGCACTTTTTTGTAATAAAAAACTTAATATCAATTTTGCAAAATAAAAATAAAAAAATTATTATACAATGATCTGTTTATGTTTAGATCCATATGAATTAAAACAAGAATTCATAAAAAGTTTGTTTGGTGCAACATAAATCAGAAAAGGAAAATTTCAAAATTTATGTTACCATCCCTGATGAAACAAAGGAAAATGAAAATGATTTTTTTTCTTAATTTTCTTTAAATTTACTTATTTAAAATTCAATGGCGCTATAAAAAATGTAAATAAATTTTGACACGTAGAAGCAAAACGAAACGAAAAATATCAGTTGAGCTGACGAATGTATTTGATATAGGTATACTTTGGTTAAATTTAACGAAATTTATTCTTTATTACAGCTCTTTTTTTCCTTTTTATGTATTGAATTTTCTTCAAAAATAAAATTAATAACCTAGTAAAATAAACAAAATTTTTGTCAATTCAACGGATAAATTAGTCAGATTAACTTCTTTTAGGGACGTAAATTTAACTAATTTTATGTTTTTTTTTTTGTATTTTTTTTACTAGTATTTTAACTAAATTTTTGTTAGTTGAACAGAATTTTATTAAAATTTTTTATAAAAGTTTTTTCAAGTTCTATTGAAATATGTTTATAAAAGAAATTCTGTTAATTGGAATAAAATTAGTTTATATGAGTAAATTGTATAGAGATTTAAATAAAAATTAAATTGTTTTAACTATTTTTATCACTAAGGATCAACAATTTTTTTTTCGTTAATATTACCTACGAAATTTGGTGTATGGTGCCCTAAAGATTAATCTTCACCGAAAATACCTTCGATCTATATTCGTCCAGTTGTTCTTGGTGAAGTTGGTTAGCTCGAACAATAACATATTTTGCTTATTTTTTAATAAAAAAAAAAAAATAAATACAAAATTATTAATAAAAGTAATAAAGTTTAAATCAAATAAAAGTAGTAGTCAAGTAGTAGTAATTAGTTAACTCTCTAGATTTTTTTTGATATCCTTAAATAAATATAGTTATGTATTTAAATATTTAAAAAAATTCATTATATTGCTCTAATGCAAAATATAATTTTGCGGTTAATTTGTAGTAGAATAAAATATATTAAATTTGATTTTTATTATACAATCATACAATCATATTAGTCATACAATCCCATAGTCTCATATATCCCAAGCATTTCAAACAACAATAATGTCAAGTGAAAATTTCCATGCCATAGTCCATGACATATTCAAAATGGCTGTTTAAGTGCCTGGTGTTCGTTTGTTAAAAGAATTCACATTTTTAGCATAACAAAATAAAGAAAACCACAACAAAGTATTTTCAAATATTAATTTAATTAACTTTAATTACGACAGAAATGTCAAATTCAAACCAAAACTATTCATTTATTTTTCTCTTGCACTAATTAATGCAGTTTTTATAGTTTTTTTTGCAAGTAAAATTATTTCAATTGCACATTCTTAAACATTTCTATTTGACATTTTATACATATACATACATATACCAGATGTACAGATGTATACATCTCGTGTTATAACATTGTTATAATTTTAATCTTCATATTTCATTGTATAGTTCATGTTTTATAGCTCATGTTTTTTTTTAATCATTTGCAAAAGACTTTTTTGAAAATTTTATAAGATTTTATTACCTCATTATATGTATTTTTGTAGATATCATAATGATGTTTGAGATGAAGAAGGCTTAAACTGAATATTAATTTTGTCTACTCATTATTATTTATTAGAATGGCTTAGAAATGCTTTGCATAATTTTAATTAACAAATTTTAAAACTTTTCTTCAACAAGATCTGTAAACATGACATTTTAATTATTTTATATTTAATTATGGCTTAAGTATAATGAAATTTGGAAAACTAATTTAAAATTACTCAATTAAAAGCCCATTGTAGATTAGTAAATAATACAAGAATGTTAGTTGAAAATACATTGATGATAGTTTAAAGTTTAAAGAAAGTCAAATTTCTGAAAAGGAGAAATAATAAAATAAATAATTGTACGTATTGCTCTACAATGTTTTGATGCAAATTTTTTATGCATTTACGTTTGTTTATTTTATTTTTTTAAAGACAACATAACCTGCAAAGCTTTTAGCTTGTCTGTAGAAAACACTCCGAGTCTTTGGCAGGAATCGAACCCGTAACCTCTAGACTGATAGACTAGCGCGCTACCAATTGATTACTAACTGAAAACTATTATTTTTTTGCCAACTTGTTTCAGAAATGCCTTTTAAGCGCTGAAGCTCAAAATTGTACAATTCTTATGAGTTATGAGTAAATAAAAACGAATCAATCAAGTGCGAGTCAGTGTCACACACGTAGGGTTCTCCGTACTATGATCGGTATAACTTTAAAAGTACAAGTTGTTAATTTGTTTCACGTCTTAGGGGCACCCTTCAACTTTTAATTATTTTGTTTACTAGAGTATAGTACTAAGTACCCTTGGTTAATATCAAGTGTCTGTCTATAACGTTTAGAAAAGAGCGCCAAATTCCTCAAATCCGCAACAACTTTTATTATTAAATTACTTGTTGTTACAGTAGATATTGTTAAATATAATCTGTTCAAAATGAGAGATTATATATGCAAAATCGTGTCATTATCACAACAACTTGTTATTGTTAGAGGGGACAAATTTATACATAATCTGCTTAGATTTAAAATGTCTACCCGTTAAAGTTCAAAAAATAGACAACATACATACGTAAATATTTATTACTTTTTTGCTATAGCGGGCAGAAATTTACACACACTGTAAAAATGCACGTTAAAAAATTCAATTCTTGTTCTCGAAAAATGTATCACTATCGGAACACTCTTTAAATGTTAGTACTTGTTGGCCATGGCCTTTCCCTTTCTATGAATATATCAAGAGTCTACCTTTTACAATCAAGAAAAATACGGCAATATACGTGAAAATTATGTCACTGTTGGAACACCCTTTAATTTTAAGTAATTGTCATAGCGTCTGTGGCAACACATCTTCTGTACAATTTTCAAGAGTCTACTTATTATGATTAAATAATTCTTGCAAAAAAAAAAACCGACTTCAAAACAGATAGTAGGGCACCAATTCTAAACTAAAAATGTAAAAAGTAATCTTTAAGAATTAGATTTGAATCAAATAAAAGATGCACCAAACTTATAGGGAAAAAAATGAAGACTATTTGAATGTCAAGCCTCTCCTCTTTTCATCAGCATCCGTCTTTTATAGGGCCACCATTCAAGCCTCTGTCTACGGTTTCACAGATAGGGGCACACAGATCAAATAACATCACATATTCGGACACCCTTTAATTTACAATGTTAAATTAAAGACCTGTTGATATACGGGACTTGGCCACAAAGATTCTTTGTAAATTTCAACTATCTGTCTATAACGGCTAAAAAGTTTAACCATATATATCAAACTACATGAACTATTGGGACACCCTTTACATTATAATTCCAAATATTTATACTTGTTATCATACCAGAGATAGTAGTGGACAGTCTGCCTAATTTTCAAGTGTTTGTGTTTAACGGTTCAAAAGATAGGGCCATATAGATCAAATTACATAATTTATGGGGACACCCTTTAATTTCTAAATTCAAATTGTATACTTGCTATAGTGGACTTTGCAATACAGGTTCCTTGTAAATTTCAGCTGTCTGTCTCTAACAGTTCAAAAGTTTGGCCACACACATAGAATTACATTATCTATTGGGACACCCTTTTAGTTCCAAATTCAAATTTTATACTTTTTGTTATAGATGACTTAGCTCTACAGGTTCTTTGTAAATTTCAGCGGTCTGTGTACAACTGTTCAAAAGTATGGCCATATACATCAAATTAACTGAACTATTGGAGCACCCTTTACTTTAAAATTTTGAATATTTTTACATTTTATTATAACGGTCATAGTAGTCGACATTCTGTCAAATTTTCAAGGTTTTGTCTATAACGGTTCAAAAGATAGACCCAAGCAGGTCAAATTATGTCACCTGTTGGGACACCCTTTAAATTTTAAACTTATTTTTTTATTCAATTCTGCTGTTGAGAGCTATGGCGACACGCAATTTTTTAAAATTTTAATTTGGTACCCTTTACAGTTCTTAATACACGTAAAAAACATGTATGTTTTATGGGGACACCCTATAATTTTTAATATAATGAACTGTTTTTAAAATGGGACCAACCTGAAAGCATAACCTTTCAAATAAAGGAAAAAATTTTAAAATCGGTTTAGAAATGGCTGGTTACATACATAAAAAAGAGCAACATTCAGGCGAATAGATAACCTCCTTCTTTTTTGAAGTCGGTTAAAAAAGGCCAAATACGTGCAAATTACGACACTTTTGGAACACCCTTTAAATTAAACTATTTGTTATAAAGGCCATATTAGTACACCTTCTGTGAATTTTTAGGAGTCTATCTATTATGGTTCAAAAAATAGACCATATTAATGCAAATCAAGTCACTGTCGGAACACCTTTTAATTTTTAGGTTTAATTTTTTTACTTGTTTATGTAGAAAACATAGTTTTAATTACTGTGTGCTAATTTTAAGTGGTTCTTCCTACAGCTCAAGAAAAAAAGATATTAACGCAAATAACACGTGATTTTCGGAACACCCTATACAAATTTCAAGAGTCTATCTATTATGGTTACAAAATTAGGCCATATTCACGCAAATCACGTCACTGTCGGAACACCCTTTAATTTTTAGGTTTAATTTTGTATACTTGTTTATAAAGCGAACATAGTTTTAATTGCTGTCTGCAAATTTTAAGTGGTTGCCTCCTACAGCACATGAAATAAAGATATATACGCAAATAACACGTCACTTTTGGACCACCCTATAAGTTTTACTATTTGTTGCTTCACCTTCTGAGAAAATTTCAAGAATCTTCCTATTATGGTGCAAATCTTAGGCCATACACTTGCATATCACATTACTATCGGAACACCCTTTAACTTTTAGGTTTATTTATTTATACTAGTTTCTAAAGCGAATTTTTAGTGTATGCCTCCTTCAGTTCAAGAAATAAACACATATAAGTTTTACTATTTGTTGCTATAGCGGCAATAATTATACAACTTCTATGAAAATTTCAAGAGTCTACCTATTACGGTTCCAGAGATAAAAGGCGCTGAAAAACGGACGGACAGACGGCGAAACATTGTAGCGAAAACAATAGGGTAACGTTTTTACCTTTCGGGTACGGAACCATAATGAAAAAAGATATACTTTTTAATCCTAAATGATCAAAATATGTAGCAAGCTTTTTGTAACCTTATAACTATGTAGCTTTTTATTGATATCTAACTTAAAGCTCTTTTTTAATATTTTAAAATTGTCATATAGTCTTTATTAAACATCAATTTTTTTCTTTTATCTATATTTAATTTGCTTTTCCATCTTATATTTTCTTTTATCCTTGTTTCTTAATGCATTTTTTTAGTTGTATCCATTTTTCAATATATCTTTAGTTTATGGCCACTAATGTTTAATTTTTTTTGATGCTACTGCCCCTTTTGGCAAAAACCCTATCGAGTTTACTCTGGTAGAAACAACAAATTTTAAGAATATTATGCAGGGTATATTATAATATTTATTTTTTTTGGCATGTCTCTATTAGCCAGAGTATTTAGAGGTTATAGCAAGAAGTAGTTTGAACAAAAAGAAAAGAAAAAAATGCATTTTATGACAGAAAAAAAAAAGGAGACAAAGTAAGTGTTGAATTATGAGGTCATTTAAATGCAATTATTATTACAATTTTTGTTTTATTATCGTTCTATTTTTTGTAAGCTTTCATTCTAGGTCCCATTTTCTGATAAGATTGAATAAAGTTGAATTTTTAATTAAAACAAGGCGATTTAAGAAGCGATTATTAAATGAAAGTTTTTGTTTCATTTATTCAGGCATTCGTTTTAGTTTATTTTTTTTGCTCTTGTTCTACTGAAGGACATTTTGTCCAGTTATTTTCATTCATTTATTTTTTCGTTTTTCATTTTACTTGATACTCAGCAATACCATATTATTTGCTGTCATTTTTAGTGGCCACTAAATTTAGTGAATTTTGTTTTTTTTGTTTCGTTTTTCTCTCTTTCAGTTTGTTATTTTAATTAGTCAATTACAAGGATGGCAAAAAACTACAACGAAGCTAAAATAAATGTTATACATTTAGAAAGGCTGTCAAGGTATACAGTTCTTGATAAAAAATTTAGTTCTTATACTTAATTAATTTTTAGAAATCGTAAGGGATGATGTGTACACAATCTTAACATGGTGCCTCGTAGGTGGTAGGCTAGTAGATAGTGTGCTAGTCTATCAGTCTGGGGTTTGTGGGTTCGATTCTCATCAAAGACTCTGGGTGTTTCACTACAACGAGTGAAAGTATTGGTTAGTATGCTCGGCAAATTAAGTAATTGTAGTGTAGTATTTAATAAATAAGTAAAATAAAACAAACTCAGTAAAATTTTAACATACTTAAAGTGCTTATTGCATGTTTAAGTGATGCCAATATAACTACCAAAATATCGGTTACCATACCACACATTCTACGCGTACGCGCTTTGTATGCTTTTAATACTTTA
Organism: Phasia obesa; assembly: GCA_949628195.1. NCBI lineage: Eukaryota > Metazoa > Arthropoda > Insecta > Diptera > Tachinidae > Phasia > Phasia obesa. The sequence continues at coordinate 57,706,242 of OX451215.1, read as the reverse complement.
AACGAGTTCTATACTTTTCAAACTTCAAGCTACATGCAACGCTTTTTATGCGGCAAGTTTTTTATTTTGATTTTAAAATAAAAACAATTTTTGCTAAAATAGAGAGTGAAATTGAAATTTTAAAATAATTTTTGGGATTCACTAAGTTTATGCACACACGTATTATTAATTAGCTTCTGAGTTGCAGTTGTTTATTATATTGATATAATTAAAAAAAAACACAATCGACAACTAAAATGGAAATTTTGTTGATAAAAGAATTGTGTAAAAATTTATTTTAATGAATTTTATACTTGAAGAAACTTGTAAACTTTATTACAAAATGCTTTAAGAAAAAAAAGTTTTTTTAATAGAAAAAAAAAAACACATAAAAAAGTAATCAATGACACAAACATATTTACCGACAGCATTGTAAATATAATATAGGCCCTTATTATGAGTTGCATTCGATTTTCGATCTTCGCTGGCTAACGAACATCGAAAATCGAATGTCAAATTCGTATTATGAGTTGGAAGCACTGTCGAAAATTTCGTTGCACAACGTATTTTCAATCGAACATAATTTTGCTTTCGATGGTTTGTGTCAGTTTGTAAAACTTATTGAAAATGTAAGTGTTTGTGAATTTTTATATAAATTATTTTAATTTCATGCAGGTCTAAGGTGGCAAGTACCGTCGTACTCATTTTTATTAATAATTATTTAAATTTTTCGTTTATAAATTAGTAAAACAATATTCATTTATAGTGCCAGCTGCTAAACATGTACTATTGTGAATAATCCAATTGAGTAAAATTCACAGTAGCATTATTTTCATCGAATGTGGGCCATAATACCAAATGATCGATCAGCTCTTTCGACTACAGTCGAAGATCGAAAGTTGCTCATAATAGGCACCACAATTAACCATCCTTGGCTATGAACACAGCTGACATTTTTTCATGGCGCTTGCGAAGCGTAGAAAAGTAGAAAGTAAACGTACTTAATGCGTTCTATGCGTCTTAAGCATCTTATGCGATGTGCTTGTAACTTGTCTCATAAAATTACACTGATCTTACTTTTTTGACAGATGCGTGTAAAGCGTGTGTGCATAGAACACGTGGTATGGACTTTCAGCTTTAAGTACCATGGAAACATTTGGTTTTATTAGCAGCCTGGCCTGAATTTATCACTTTCATATTTAAATTATCAAATGTGATTCCGATAACCTGATTTTGTCTAACCAGAATTGATCATTTTTTAATCTGTCACTTATCAATTATATACAAATAATTCTTCATTTTATAATAATTTAAATCAACGTTTTGATCAGCAAAAATTACCAAATATAAATTTATCTCATAAAATTTTGATTAAAATGTTGAAAATTATTTTGTAACATACAACTGCAATATAACATATTGCTTTATATCGTCTTATATAAAACCTCTAATTCACATCTAATGACCAAAAAAACTCAGCGTTGAATAAAATCATTATCGTATAGGTGAACGCTGATTTTATTCCCACATTTTACTCACATTTAGTCAGCAAAGTACAGGGTGGGATTAAATCAATTAAATTTTTAGCACTGTAGTTTCGAGTTGTGAGTTGGTGATCGAACATACTTTTATTTATCCGCATGTTTGAGCAAACGACACACAGAGGGTATTTTGCCAATCTAGCCGGACATTAGGCCGAAAATTAAATTTAAGAATTGTAAAAATACAAGTACGCACATCGACAGACAACAGCATCGACTAGTGAATTTTTAAGGCTAAAATCAGGAAAGTTGAGTAAATTGCATATTTTACTGAGGTTTGCAAAATTTTTTTTTTGTATCTAAACGAATAAAGATTTTAAATGGATTTTTTTTTCTGTGAGAGGCTATATTAACAGCTACTTAGATTAATTTTTAGGAAATTTTTTATTTTAATCTTTTATAATAAAAAATGTTGATTGAAATTAAAAAAAAAAAAATTTTCTTCACTTCTTTTTCAAAAAAAAAGTAAAAAGATTTTTGAGAGTGATCTCCATCGCGATCCTAAAAATTTTATATACCACTATAGAGTTTAGGATCTCTACTTCTATACTGTAGAAAAAACGTTGTGTTTTGTTGCGATTTTTTTTATTTTTTACGCTTTTTCTGTACCTTAAAAATATATCATTACCAAGAAAGAGGGAGAACAAGTAGTGAAAGTACTTAATTTTACTGATTCAATGGTACTGCAATCTTGGCAGTTCTTTTATTTTTGTCAGCGGGTAATTTAATACACTTTACAATTTTAGATTTTTACATAGTGCCTATGTTTCCCAAGAATGGGTATCTTTATATAAAGTAAAAATATCTGAAGAACTATAAAATTACAAGTCTTAAAGTGCATTACTTTCAAAGCAAAATTAGGACGTTATTGAAGTGGCGGGCACAGCTTTTTATGAACAAATCAATTATTATCTGTTAAAATAAATACTATAAAGTAACTAATTACAAAAATGACTTTTATTAGTATTCTTCATAAAAGTTTAAAACTGAATATTTTTGGGAAATTATCAAATAAAATTCACATGGATGTTTCGGGAGGTTTAGAGGGATACCTACCCCTGCCTATAAAAATTTGATTTTTATGGTATTAAGGCGTATGTTATTCATATCTTTTAATAATTACATTATTTTTGCAAATAATATTTTATGTCACCGCCCACAAAAGGTGGAGAGGCGAAAAATAGCATCTTCAGGGTCAAAATTTCAGTTTTTGAACATTCGCTGACTATAAAAGTTGCATTTGCTAAACAGAAGATTGAGAAAACTTAAAAAAATTGATTTTTTCAGAGGTAGGATTAGTTCTTCAAAAGCGAGCTCTTTTCACCTTGGTACGATTTTTCTTATTTTATAGCCTTACCAGTCTATGGCCATAGGGGAATTATTTTTGTCAAGTATCATTAATATACGTCCACTCAGTAAATTTTCAGAGCCAATATAAGCTAAAAAAAGGTAATGACCGGTTAGATTGGCAAAATACCCCTACGTGCGACGTGGTTACCATTACTATAACCATGGTATTTTTCAATTGGAGATGCTACAAGCTTTTTTATTCGCATACAGGGTTCTTGGCGCTATAAGCATTATGATCGCTTAAGATTTTTCATTGGAATTTAAAGTAATATTTAAGTAAATTTTTTTTGTCACATCAGAAAGGGTTACGGTTAACAAAATAACTGGTTGAAATTTATGACATCTTATATCGCAAGCGACAAGTGTTTGCGTTTTTTATATACATCTTATAATAAAATAATAAAACAGTAACTTTATTCCTGTCTGTCTGCGTACACATCTCGTAAAAACTACTACATGGCTTTTAACAAAGTTTGTGAGGAGGTACCATAGTATCCTGGTAACAATATAAAATACTTTGTTTCCGCAAAAATATCGTATTTCCTAGAGAAAGTGAAGGAAAAGCATTGAAAGTATGCAATTTTACCGATTTAAAATTACTGCATACTTTAAGGCACTTTTTATTTTTAAAAGCGGGATATTTTAAACATGGTTGCGTAACAGATGGCGATGTTAAAAAAAATGACAAAATATGAATTGAAAGTGGGATATTTTAAACCCGTTTGCGCAACAGATGGCGCTGTTTTAAAATAATGACAATATATGAATTACTTACTGACATAAAGTTAAGCACTATAAAAGTAAGAGTCTTAAAATTTGGTGTAAATTACTTTCAAGACAAAAACGAACAAAATGTTGTCAGGATTTACACAACTTATGTCGACATCGCTAGTATATTAGGAAGCTTTCCTTCCCAGAAGAGTTAAGGGCAAGTTAAAGCGGCCAGAGAGATCTAGAGATTTTACTACGTTAGACGGCTTCTTATAGTATTTCCGTTAGCCTTAGACCACACAAAACACTAATTCTATTACAGTCAATATTACCTGCTAGTTTGCTTGATTAATGCGCCAAATAAATAGTAAATTGGACCTTTTAGATGTACTCAACGCATATTTTTTCGCCGCTGTTATTTAAGTGATGTCGTATTTCACTAATAATGTTGATTTTAAAAATTCATTGATATCTCACACAGTTAACTTTACAACATCTTAAAATTTTATCTTAATAAGACAAAAAATCTTATTATATTTGCCACATATACTTTAAGATTAAATAATTGGTGCTTTATTTTTTTCAATTACATGACTTGAAAAACATAAGCCTTATCAAAATTACTTCTTACCTTATAATTTATACTTTGATTTATATTAGAGCCACCAATAATCGTGTTAGTAATACGTAAGATTTTTACGAGTAGTATAAGACAAGTTAATTATATTTACTCAAAGACCGTGATTAACTTAATCACAAATAATTGCCTCTTGGCAACTTTAGGTAATGACCCTGCCTTTACTTACTCGCTGTATTAACTATAAATGTTGTACAAACCATACTTTTTTTATTTAGATTGTTTTTCTATTCATTACCGTACATTATAATTGCTCTATTTATCCTGTTATAATTTCAACATTTTCTGTATAATTTTCAACATTTTATTAGATTTTTTCTCTTTTAATGCAAAACCACTTACCACGAATTGAGTAAAATTCATTAATTAAATGATGTTGCATTTAATTTTATTTCATCATTTAGATTATGACATACATACATACATTCAGACATACATACATATTTTGAATAGCCATATTTAATTGCACTTTTCGTTTTTTTTCTTCATTAATATAAATAATAGTATATTTTATTTCTTGAATGTTTTTAGGGTTTTTGTTAAAAAAAAAATAAATAAATAAACTATAATTGGTAATAATAAAAAGTATAAACAATATTTTTTTAAACACCATAGATGATAAAATTGTTTTTTTTTAATTTTTTAAATTACTATAAACGTAATAAAATACAAAACAGTATCAGTTTTTATTTGAACATAAAAGATATTAAGTCAAATTGTGGCATATTCAAAAATGCTTCATATGTGGCAGGTCTTTAATCAGGTACAAAAGGATTAAAAATTGGTCCTTCTAGCTATGCACAGTGGAGGAAAAGACAAAAATTAAAATAAATGCATTGTTTCCAATCCAATACTTTACGTGCCTTTAAGAGAAGTATAATCGAGATTAAAATAAAAATGAATTTGTACCTTATAGACAACGCCACATTGCTACAAAACGGGTAATATCGGGTTTAAATACAAACCGGTACGAATTTCATATTATAGAGCCGATTTAAAAAAGTTTAATTTATTGTTACGTTTTTACATTTCATCCCAATGTGCGACGACTGAAAGGTGTCGAAATAGTTTTTACCTAATGTAATTTTTTGTTTGTCTACTGTTGGTCCATATTTTAATGCCAGTGATTGTAACATCTTCTAGGCAAATATCTTCTCTATTTCATCTTAACTAGATGATATGACGTTATCGTTTCCCCTTAATTTCGATTGTATTTAAGTATCTTTTTTCCTTTCCGTTCTAATTGTCTATTTAGATCTTTTCTAGCTTCCGCGCAAAAAGTTCTCTTCAGATATTTTTTTGAGGTAGGTAGGTAAAGTGCAACCATTGTTGCATATCACATCTTAGTGTGATTTTAGATTTGAGTTTGCACTTATTGTATAATCCATATTCGTAAGTTGATCGACCTGCTGCATCCTATGTGTTACTTTATTTACATTAATGTGAGTTTTATAAAACATTTTAGCGCTAATTTTAAGTCTACATTCGGTTGTTGCATGCTACAAGTCACCTACTGATTGGCCGCCTTCTTCCCTTGTACTTAACTGTCCAGAAGGTGGTCAACTCCAAGCTATAGTCCAGGCATCAATAACTCGAGTGTATTGGTATGTTTTCTAGGTAGAGATATGTAGTTTTCTCAAATTTTAAGTCCGAAACAGGTTTAATTCAATTACTGTCAGTAAAAATTTAAATGTCGCACAGAGGAGTATTTCACCCAAAAGCTGGCCAAAAAGGCAAAACTGAATTTTAAGAAATCTAAAGAACTAAGTATGCAGCTCGACAGACAACAATATTTTACATTATATTGTAAATTTTGAAGACTTTTAGTTGCGATTTGTAGCTCTGAGACCCGCTAAAGTCAGGAAAGTGAAGAAAATTATATGAGATTTAAATATTTTTTTCGGTTTCTGGATGTTTATATGATTTTTTTTGCGGCTAAACGAATAAATGTTTAACAAAGATTATTTTTTTCGCTGAAAGGTTTGATCAAAAGTTATTTAAAAAAGAAAAAAAAAAATTAAAATATGTTGAATATTCATGTTGAAACAATTCGTTCAAAAGCTAAAAAAAAACAAATTATACACTTTTTTTGCAAAAAAGGAAAAGAAGAGATTTTTAAAAGTGAGGTTAGCATGTCTACGAATTGTGTTTGTTACCATAATAAAATTTTGAATCTCTAATTTTAGAAACAAAAAAAAAAAAAAAGTGTGCGCAAGTTTGCGCCATTATTTTTGACGATTTTTTTAATTTTTCACATTTCTTCTATTTTTGCTCATCAGGCACTTTTTCTTATAAATTTATATCGTCATAAACTTTTATGTATTTTGAATTATTGATTTCAACTCTTATTCATATCACTTTTAACACTTCACAATATTAATACCTTGCCCAAGAAAAGCAAGAATTTGCAAGCGATCATTAACAACCTGACACCGATGATGCAGCTAATGAGGATAATAATTAGTAAGGAATTTTTATTAGTTTAACTTTTCCGTTTCTAAAGTATTAAATAATATAAAATGAATATAATAAAGCCTTTTTTCATAAAAAAATACTGTTTTATAAGAGCCTTACAATTTTCAAAAAATTTTTTTAATTAGACTGTAAATCATATGTATGTATGTACCTACAGTCTGTCAAGAATGAGTTTAAACCTTTAAAATCAACATTTGTTAATTGAGTTTTGCGATTTATATCGTCTTTTATTCCTTAGGAACGTGGCTTTTAAAAAAATCTTTAAAATTTTAACTTTTTGGTTCTTAAATTTTTTTATTGCATTTTGAAAACATAAAATTTGACGCATTTTGCATGTAAAATTTTTTTTCGCCATTAAATTTTTAATAACTCCAAAATAGTAATAGATATAAAATAAATAGGGTAGGGTTAGTTTAAGCAGAATTTTTCGGTGCATCTTCTGATTCTCCTGCTATTAAAATCGGAGAACCTGTTTTCAAGTTATGGCAAAATATATAAGGCAACCCAACGATTTAGGGGGTGAAGTATGCCACACCTTTAAAAGAAAATCCTTACGTACTAGAGAAAAACGGAAAACATATTTGAATTAAGGGCATCAAAATCCATATAGTCCACATACTTTTATTTCTAGGGTAGAGAAAAATTTTTTGTTGCGCAGTGTACTTTTGTTGCGCAGTGTAATTTTTTCAAAATCTGCCACTAGACTTTTTATATCATACTACACCTAAAACTATTAAAAAACTAAAACTTCAGAAAACACTTTTAATAATTTTGGCCAGCTTTTCAGGCCAAATACTCCTCTGTGTATAGCTTTATATACACATATTGTATGGTGTTTTCTGCTGCTCATAATTGTCAACGGCATTTTGGTCTCTCTAATCATGTTCCATTTTTTTGGCATCTCCTTTTATACGAAGTACTGATATTATTGGAGTTTTATTTACAAATAATATCAGATGAAGTCTAAAATTTTTTCAAATAGATATAGTCAAAAGTTAAAACTCATTGATTATAAGTTATTGATTATAAGTTTTAACTTTAAAGTGAAAAAAAAAAAAAATATTCTCAACTATCGCCATGTAAAAAAGTGACTGTTTTGCCGGTCTATATGTAATAAAACATCAGAGGTAAATATATTCTATGAAAGAGTTATTTAACATTACTATGGTGAAGGGTACCATAGTAATGTTAAATATTTCCAATCTATACATAAAGCAAAAAATGTGTTGTTCGTTTGTCAGGAAGCTATAGCTGCCTACATACACCAGTGAACCGAACTTTCTGAAATTCTTATAGTTTGTTATTAGATATACGGTTGGTAAAATAGGGTACTTATTTTTCTTGAATTCCATGAGGGAGTGGTACTATCGAGTTCCTGTCGTACTACAACAGATAGAGCTTTGAAAATTTTCGGGAGTAACCCCTGTGCTAATGCGCATAGTGTGCCAAAATACAGAGTTCATTGGGTCAGTGGGCGTGGCACCTCATTCAGCTAGCTTCACAATACAATACATTCGGTTTTAAGTTTTATGTTTTTAACTTCATTATTACAAATATTGTAAAAATTTCATAGAAAATTTTTTTTGTATAAATTTTATTCAAAATTTTTTGTAGAAATTTTATCGAAAATTTTTTGTAGAAATTTTATCGAACATTTTTTGTAAAAACATGCATGGCACAATTATATAAGGTAGTCACATTACTACAAATTTTAAAATGTAAAAATTTTATTGAAAACTTTTTGTAAAAATTTTACTGAAAATTTTTTGTAAAAATTTTATCGAAATTTTTTTTTTAATTTTTTGTAAAAATTTCATCGAAATTTTTTTTGTAAAAATTTGATAGAAATTTTATTTGCAAAAATTTTATCGAAAATTTTTTTGTAAATATTTGATCGAAATTGTTTTTGTAATAATTTCATCGAAAATTTTTTGTAAAAACTTTATGGAAACTTTTTTGTAAATACTTTATCGAAATTATTTTGTAAAAATTTTATAGCAATTTTTTTGTAAAAACATACTTGGCACAATAATATTAGGTAGTCGCATTACTACAACAACAAAAACTACATGTATTTTGTTGATAACAATTCAATAGGCAGATCTTAAAAAGAGCTGACTAAAATGAAAACTTACAACGCAAATTTTACATTTTTGTCTTTTACTGCTTTTACTTGTGTCCAATAAAATAACAAAATTTTTTGCTAAAAATTTAGCTTTTTTTCACGATTATAATAAAAACGTTATTTTTTACACTTTTTATACTAACAGCTTAATTGAGCATGTGTGAAGACTAAATTAAATTTCTCAATTAAGATTAAATTGTGTCAATTAAGAAAATATATCTGAACATGGTATTATTGAGATTTGGGGCAAATCGTTGATTTTTGAGAGAAACGAGTCGAGAAAAGTGTAGATGAGGAACAAAGGGTCATACAGCGATTTACTCTTCTTCTTTAGCTGTGAGTCATCTTGAAATTATAAATTTTTCTTGATCATTGTGTGAGTTGTCTCTTGAACGATGTGTGCAATAACATCATCAGTGAAAAGTAAATGCAGAATTTCATTGGCTTTTTGAGCTCTCACGGCTAATGGAAGTGACGAATTGCCTCGAAAATCTACCTCGTTTATATGTAAATATATAATCGTTTGTTCCATGCCAGTTTGCATAGTTTTTTTTTGGAGTTTTATATATTTTAGATTTGAGAGAGAGTAAATAAATATTTATAAAATAAACTAAATAGTGGAATAGCTCCAATGAAAACGTCAGGATAAGGTTGAGTTGATGGTTCAGTAGCTTCAACTGTTGGCAACAGAAATTGGAATCATTTGGATTTAAAGGATGCTTATTACTGAGCATATATCGCACTTAAACCTTGAAGTGCGTTTGATTTCTAAAATCTTTTACTACGTTTTCAATAAAAATATGTCCTTGTAGCTTTCGAAAATAGTTTATTGTTCTTTGGGCTTAATTTAATAGATGCATTGTATTGCTACCTTTAGGCTTATGTTATCCCAATTTGTTAGTTACTAGATAACATTTAATGTCCATAAAATAACCTACAAATATCATTGGTCTTAACAAGATACAAATTGCTCATCGTACTCGCTTCTTAATAGATAGGTTTGGCTAACAGATACATTTTTGACAAACGCAGCAAGAAATCTTTTAATTATTGATATTATTGTTGTTGCTATTATAATTAATCGGCTTAAAACTCAATATTATAATATCAATGTAATTTAAAATTAAACATTTCATTATATTATCTATTATATGAATCATTCCATGTTAAATTACTAAAAAAAGATTTATTCTTCTCAAATTTACCATACTACTCTTATAAATTTTAACTATAAAACTGTAAGAGAAAGAATTTTTTAAAATTATATTTGGATTCAGGAAGTCAAGGAATACGAGTATAAATAAAAAAGTTTCAATGAAATCTAAAGTAATCATTTTGAGTGCCATGTTGATTTGATATGGAATGACCCATATACTAGTATTTATGTATATATTATTAATTTTTATTCAATGTTTTTTTTTATTGTGATACCATAGATTTTAAACACATTTATAACACTTTCAATGAACACAGGCAGATACGATACAGACACAGATTATACAAATAACGAATGAAAATAAAACAACAGATTTAATTTTCCAAAACCACAGGAAGCGAAAAAATTAACAATTTTTTACACTTCTATATTACACAAAGGAACAAAGGATAGGAGCGGAAGAAAAATATTGAATTTATTGAAAGCGATTTATGAAAAACAAAAATATTAATCACCCTTTGCATTAACTCATAAATAAACAAAGAGCAAAAAAAAAAAAAAATGTGGAAATATGAGCTGTGTTTTTTTTTAGCGGAAATTCCGTTTCAAGCTGACGTTTTTTTTTCATTTTTATTATTCCCATGATTCCATGTACTTTGTGAGTTTTAAAGTTTGTAAAAAATGTTCATAGTTCACGAAAGGGCTTTAAGGATATCGAAAGGAACGTGAAAGTAAAATAACAAAAAATTCCTGTCTATACCGGAATCCCATAAAAATTCTTTGTTGCTTAGACGCTAGCATTTTTTAAGCAGTTTGTGCATAAAAGAAGACGTTGTGGGATGTTATGTCATAATCAACATCACCAACAATGTCATGTTTATTTGTATAGTTGCCTTAAAGAATTTTCCGCCATTTAGACTTGTTACATGTCTAAAAGCCTTTACTAATCAATCTTAAAAAACCATCGTTGGGACTTACGATAGAAGTAAAAAATATTCTTTCAACTTAAAATAAAACGAACTTAATCCTTATTTCAAAATTTCCTTTGTATGTAAAAAAATAAGTATAAACAGTTCATTGGAATTACCACCACATCAAATAGAAAACTAATGTAGCTGTATATAATTAGATAGAATAATAAGGCACCAGAAGAGGTACACAAAATTTAAGCACACCAATCTGTCAGGCATAGCTTCGAAAATTTTGAAATTGTAATTCAGCAACATCGAATCATTCCTTTGAAGGCTGCGGGCCAAAAACCACGCTCACCTAATTTACTTCACGTATTTTTTAATTTTTTTCGGCTTTAATGATTCTCATCTGATTTTTGACAAATAAATATTTGACCGCCAGATCGAAGGAGTGCATAGAGATGACGGGGAATCAATAATCCCCTGCGAAGGACGATTTTTGTTTGTTTTTAAGTTGGTAGGGTTTTTCTTCTTTAATTTTTATTAAATACCTTTATAGAAAGCACATAGAGGTAGACAATGAATCCACAGGAGCAGTTAAAAGGCACATGGGGGGGTCAATATGAGGAAATTTTTAAGGGATTTTTATATTTAGTCTGACCATTCTAACTCAATATAGATTCCAGACAGGTCCTAAATTTAAAAAAAAAACTTCATTAACATTTAAAATATTTCCAAAAAAAATTATAAAACATTTTCACAAAGATATTTTTATAGAAAAATTTTCGAAAAATTTTTTTTAAAAATTTTCCAAATATTTTCGATTTTTTTTTTTAATTTTCTAAAAAAGTTTCAAATGCAATTTTACAGAAAAGATTAAAAAAAATATTTTTGAAAAATATTTTACATACAATTTTCGAAATATGTAAAAAAAATTTTATAGGTAAACGTTGTGGCTGTAGTCAACTTAGTCTAATTTCTATTTTTGGATGCTACAATTTTATTCAACCAAAGAAAATTATAAATTACAAATAACAGATGTACATTAGGGTGTCCCTTATAAGACAAAAATTTTTTTTTTTAGAATTTCGAAACGCATACCCTATAATTTTTTTATATATAGAAAATTATACCTAAATATGAAATTTTACTCTTCTATCATGATTGTAACCCGTGGCGACTAAGGCAAGAAGTTTTACATAATACAGTAAATGAGAACAATGAAAAAATGAAAAGATGCATTAAGAATATTTTATTAAGAATATTTTAATATTCCAAATTATATGGGATAACTTCTTTTTAAAGTGTTTTTTCTGCAGTCTGGATACAGGTTTCTGTGTTCCTCAACACAGCGCAACAAAAACTGTTTTTGCTCTTCATCAGCAGTAATAAGTCCGTGAAAATCTTCCACAAGTTTGACTGCTCTTTCAGCAGCATCGTTTACCACTCGTAAAAGACTTACTTTTCGTTTGGCTTCCAGAAATGCAGCGTTGTTTATCCAAGACGCCACATTTGTGCGAAGAAAACTATCATCGATCTGTAATCTTGCAAGAAATACTTTGCTTTTACCTGATACAAAGCAATCAAGTGTTTTAGCTGAAATAAAGAAAGGTTGTAATAAAAGTTGTTATAAAAGCATTCAGTACTAATTTTTCAAAAAATATGATTTAACACAAAGATAACATTAAAAAAAATAAATTTGACTCACCAAACAACGATCCTGACATTTCATCGCTGTTTGGAATATATCGTTTGTTAAAATCCGATATTTCCTCCCTGTTTAAGTTAACAACCATATTTGTTTTTGTTTATCATCCACTTCGTCATCAAAAAGTGATAAAATGACTGCCTCTTCACTTAAATACCATAAGTGCTTACAAAACTTACTTAGAGCAGCATTCGAAATTGTTTCGTCTATTTCATTATAGCCTTTGACAGCTTTCAAAAAACCCAAATCCTGATTAGGTGCTTTTACAGCTTCTGTACACTCGAGCCATGGCTTTACGTAAATTATCGCAACAAATAAGCAAATGTCCTGCAGAGCACTTTTATCATTTGCATCTATGTTGATCTGGGACTGGAGCAAACATATTTTTAATGAATAAATGGCTCTGGCCATCCATCGTGCTTGGTGTAAGGCTCCGGGGGGCTTGATTTTTATTTTCTTTTCTGGATCGCCATTCAAAAACACAACGCAGAGTTCTACTAATTCACGATAATCTTCTCTTATAAAAGTTTTTTCCAATGCCGCTTTGTAATACCTTAAGATGGATAAAATTTGTTCATCAGGAATGTGCTTTCTAACGAAATCGATGCATGGTTCAATCTTATTCGAATCTATATTTTTCCAATTGTCTCTAGTTTTTTTAAAAAGTGGTATTTCTGGAGATCGAACATTTTGCTTAATTTTGGCTTCAAATACACTTTTAAGCACTAACTCATAAATATGATGACGACAAGCGAAAAGCACCAGGTCTCTGCCCAAACTTTTCTCCAAAAGATCACAAGCGCCATTAAAACGGCCAATGTTCGTTGATGTTGTATCACAACAGATTATTTGCACCTTGTCAATGAGATTCCAGTCATATAGAGCTGTTCTAATAGCTGTTTCTTGGTGTTTACCAGATGAACTCTCCAATTTTGGTACTGCAAGAAGTTGTTCCTTGTCGCTATAAGAAATTATAATTGGCAACCTCTCCTCTTTGGAGCTTCTCACGTCTAAGCCGGGTAAAAGTTTGCCATCCCAATGGACGGTTATGATATCAGGTACGTTGTTCTTAAAGTCACTTTTTATAGTTTCTGCACGTGATTTTCTCATTTGTGTACGAATTCGCTGAATGGAAGATTTATTTATTGCAAAATCGTCGCATTTCAGATCCAATGCCTCTAGGATAGCCTGTATAATATAGACAGAATCTCTTATACTTAGCTGGCACCTGTCTAAAACTGCGACTACCTTTGGTGTTATCAGATTTTTTCTTCCTCTTTTTGAACTGTCGCTCTGCAAACTTGTGCTTGCCTCTGGCTGGATTTCGTCGTCGTGGGAATATTGTGAATCTTCGGTATCAGAATTTAATATTTCTTCCACGTCTAAAACTTGTCTGCATTCAGCATATGATGTAGAAGTCGATGCAACTTCCGAAAATTCTTGTTGCCTTAATTTTCTTGTTTCTTCGAGTAATAACCTTTTTCTAGATCTTTCCTCTTTGTCTGCCAAGTTTTTATCTATGCCAGCAAAGCAACCCGGTCTACCCGGCTCTCTCTGTAGCTTCAAAAATGCTTTATCCTCTTCTATTTTGATAATTTGAAGGGCAGCAGCATGAGCAATATCAAATAGGTTATCAAGATCACTTTCAAAATTACTTTCACGGGTCCTATAAATATCGAGACTTTTCTTACAATTTTTTTGCAACTTTTTCCAAAGTGTATATTTATCTAAAAGCTTCTTGACACAGTTCGGAATTGCCTTTGTAGGAATTCTTGCCTTCTCCCAAAAAATTACACATTCTCTAATTACTAGATTTGCACTTTCTCTAAGATCGAGCTTGACTTCGCGCATATTGTAAAAAAGCACAGCGAGAACTTGTCTATTAGATGGTAGTTTAGCACCATTAATTTGATGACAAGGCATTCCGATGAGAAAAATTTTTTGTTTTCCACTTCGTAATTCGACGGACATTTTTTTAGTTAAGGCACCGAACTTTATAAAACACACTATTGAAATTGAAAATTGCTACCGCAAACAATACATTAATTTGACAGTTGAGCAAAAAGGAGAATCACCTTTTTAGATAAACAAATATATATGAAAGCTTATTTTTTTGAAAGCAATGTAAACGATCGCAAGTCGCCACGGTTTACCATTCTTGTATCAATGTAAAATTTTTTCTGGTGGCTTCTTAGATTATTTAGAAACTTTTTAGCGGGTATGCGCAAAAAAAAAATGACGTCCAAAAATAAGGGACACTCTAATGTACATATGTAACTACATACATACTGTACATCAGTGTTGGGATCTGACGATGTTTAATTTTGTACCGCTCCAATGATAAAATGGTACCAGAATAGGAGGAATTGTACTAAAATTTAGGCTTAAGTAAAAAAGATCTACGTTGTTTCTTGGCAACGACAAATGACATTCAATTCCTATTATCCTAGGACCCGCTATTGCAGACCAATCATCTAACTCGAACAACAACTGAACAACTGAAACTAACACAAGAAAACAAATCAATACTTCTATACTAGGGAATTTTATCGTAATTATAATTGTCCTTGGTTTTTGAACTTCTGTTTCTGTGTTGCTAATTTATTAAAATTTCTTTTGCAAAAAGGCTTACCTATTTCATAAGCAAAAAAAAAAGGCTTCAAATATTAGGAGCTGGTTGCACTACAATTTATATCAAGTGCATCAAACTCCACCAAAGTCATCGGATCTTAATCCGATAGAGTATACGTGGAGTTATTTGGAAGAATAATTAAAAAAAAAAATCAGCCGAATATTGTCGGAAACTGACTGAGGCGATGGAAAAACCGTTCAAGCTGTAGTTTAGCAAAAAGATCTTGTAACTAAATTACATATTAATTATTTAATATTATGCTAATTACCCATAACGTTTTTTAATAAAAATACAATTTATTTGTTGGGGGAAAAGAGCTAGTTCCTATACGTATTTCACTGGGTGCTCAGGGCAGATCATCAGGAAACCTTTTTCCTAATTTTATAGAAGCCAAAAATACTCTATAAGTAATAAAATTCTACAAAATTACATATTACTTATGCATAATAGAGTTATCAAAGTAAATAATTAAAATTCTGAAAATTAATCAAGAATGTTGCTATTTAGTTAGTTCTAGCCAGTGGTGGAGAACTATGAAATTAGCACTGTTTATTTATTTAATAAATTTTATATGAAATTGTACCAAAAAAGCATAAAATGTACCAGTGTACCAATGATGTGTCGATTGTACCCAATTTGGTACAATTGTGCCACAAATCCCAACACTTCTGTACATACGTGTTTTGTCAAAAATAAAAATAAATGTTTTCAATAATAGAAAAAGTTAAAAATCTTGAAACACTTACATATGTATGTGTATCTTGGCGAATTTACAAAATGTTATGAAATATTTTGCTCCACAGTCATAATTAATTGGAAGTGCTTCTTCTCCAGTGCTGGAATGTTGTTTATCATGAATAATTTTCAGTATTTCACTTTGAATTTAGTTCAACGACATGTCACAGGATGAATCAAAAATGGCAATTGACCCTTCCTGGCGCAACACCATGTAACGGTGATAATTAATTGGAAGTGCTTCTTCTCCAGTGCTGGAATGTTGTTTATCATGAATAATTTTTAGTATTTCACTTTGAATTTAGTTCATCGACATGTCACAGGATGAATCAAAAATGGCAACACCACGTAACGGTGATAGGTCTTTTTCATATATCACTTCCATTCCCCTTAGGGACATGACTGGTAGTATCATATTTATACCGTAAGTTTTCGGCTACTGAATTGTTGTTTTTAGATTCACGAACTTTATGCAACAGCGCTATGTTTTTTTCTTTTTGGAGTTTATTTTTCCCTTTAGAAATTTATTTAGTCAGAACATATGTAAATAAAACACGTTAAAAAGTTATATTCGGCTTATGCCGAACTTATTATACCCACTTTGGCAATGGTCGAACAATAACTTTTTTTAGTTTCTTTTCTATTACTAAGTAAAATTAATCATTTCATTTTCAAAAATGGCGATTTTTTGAAATGTTTGTAAGGGAAACCCCCCAGGGGTGGTTCCAGGGGGTGTGCCACTGGCATTGGTGGGTGCGTCATACATTTGGACTCGATTGAGGCACTCTAAATGGGTCAAAGTGGGATTAAAAATTTGGACCTTCGGGTCAAATTCCGGGACATCAAAATTCATTTTAGAGGTATGGTTCCTTGGGAAAAGTTTCTTATTTTGATCCCTAGAATACGATTTTCCTTGTACCTTGAGCCATTTTTTTGCCTCCATACAAATCGACCCGGCCTAATGTATATCCACTAAGGCCATTAAGCTAACATTTTGAAAATAATAATAGATAGCACTTTTCCGAGTTTAATTTTTTTGAGGTGTTCTATAAATATCGGGATTATTTCAGGATATTTTTTTAGCAAATAACGTTCTAGTTAGGATGGTAGAAGTGTACCACCACAAGCATAACATACATATGTAGGTCCTGTACGTTAAATTATTAAAAATGTTCGAATAATTTTTCTTTTGACCGTATTTGAAAGAAGGACATTTTTGTCCAGTCATTGCCTGACTAGGATTATTTTTTTATTTCCATTATTGTTTTCTGTGTTAATTCTGTAAAAAAATTATGATTTACAGATATTTTGTTATGACTTTTTTATTTTTCCTTGCGTCGTAGTTTTGTTGTACTTCATACTTGTTGAAATCGTCTTGTTATCGCAATTAAACTTGATTGTTTACATGCTCGGTTAAACTCATTTTTTTTTCTTTCTGACAGTTTAGAAATTATTTTAACTTTGTGCATTTTTTGCTTTGGTTGTTATTTAATTAGAATTATAAATGAAAACGGACAAGATTGCAGAAAATCTCAAAGAACAAATATGTGGGAATTTTAAACATAAACAAATTTTATGGCACATTCTACTTAAAGTTTGGAGTTTAAAACGTCATGGTCCAGAATATAACTGAAGTATTTAAGGGTATTTGTGTGTATAATGTTTGATTCCTTAAGCTTGATATAGAAAAAATAATTTGTTGTTCCTAGATAAAATTCACTAAGTTACATATACGAGTTTGCACTCAATAGGAAAGGAAACGTGTTGCGCTTATTTTATTATAAATCATAATTTTTAGGGTTCCGTACCAGATGGGTAAAAATGTACCCTATTGTTTTCGTTACAATGGCTGTCCGTCTGTCAGCGCCTTCTATCTCTGGAACCGTAAAAGGTAGACTCTTGAAATATAGCCCCTAAAGCAAAAAATACTAAAACTTATAGGGTGTTCCGAAAGAGACGTGATATTTACGTACATGTGTTTATTTCTTGAACACTAAAAGGCATACACTTAAAATCTACAAACAGTAATTAAAACTTTGTTCGCTATATAAACAAGTACAAAAAACTAAACTTAAGAATTAAAGGGTGTGCCGATAGTGACGTGATTTGTATGTATATGGCCCAAGTTTTGAACCATAATAGGAGGTGTAGTACACTCAGGAGATGTGTATCGCGTCAAGACAGTGACGTGATTTGCGTGAATATGTCCTAATTTTTGAACCATAATAGATAGACTCTTAAAATTTTCACAAATGGTGTATTACTATGGCCTCTACAATGAGTCGTGAATTGCACTTACATACTCTTGAAATTTATACAGATTTGTACAATTAAGGGGTGATCCAGTTACATATTTTTCACGTATATTAATTTTTGAACTGCAATAGGTAGGCTTTTCATTTTTACAGAAATCAATTATCATGCTCACTATAACAACAATTACTAAAATTTAAAGGGTGTTCCGATAGTGATGCAATTTTCGCGATTATGACTTTAATATTTTAAACGTGTGTAAATTTCTGTCGCTATAGCAAACAATATACAAAAAAAAAAAAAAAAAAATAAATATGAAAGGGTTTTGCCAAAGTGACTAGTATTTACTTATGGTGTGTAGCATCATTTTTTAACCGGAACGGGTAGATACTTTTAACCTAACCAGATTATTTATAAATTTAGCCTTCTCTTCTAAACGTTATGGTCACACACTTGATATTTACACAGGATATTTAGTACTATGCTCTAGTATAAAAAATATTTAAAAATTAAAGGGTGCCCCATAAGACATGAACATAATTAACCTCCTGCATATTTAAGGTTGTACTGAACATGTGTGAGCCTGACTCGCACCTGAGCCTGACTGATTTATTTATTATAAGTTTCATTTAAAATTTAGTTAAGATTTCCCAAAAATGGAGGTTAATTAATTTCTTAATTTTTCTGATGTGTGTGTTTTAAGAAGTTTTGTTTCTTTTTCGTTTTTTTTTTGTAAATTATTAACATCTCAGCAAAGCTTTTAATCAGCCAAAACTTTAGTAGAGTTCTTGATGTAGAAGGTTGGCATAAAGTAGGTCAAAGTAAATTAGGAGAAAATATCCATTAAAATGTTTTTTTAATTAAATAACTCAAGATAAAAAGGAAGCTCTGATTCCAGAGCAGCAGGGGAAGGATGTTATAAACAGGTGCGGTTGTCACCATTGGAGGAAGCGGTGGAAATGTAGAGAGGTAATGTAGTGGTATTCGCCGACCACGAAGAAGTTAGATCGCTACTGGGATGGCAAAAATTTTAACGTTCTGTCGTAGCATCTTCCCATTTATATTTATATACATTATGTCATCACCATCACTTAAAAAAAATAAAATTCAGTACTCGCCATATTTTTTTAAAACTTACAAAGATATGACAAACTTTTCAGAAATTTACAAAAATATCATAAATAATAACATAAAAACTGCAGTGCTACAAGACTTTATTAATTTTTCTCTTTCTTACGATAACGTTTCTTCATCGTTTCAATATATTTCAAGAATATGAATTTAGGAACGAAAAGACGATAAAAACGACAACGACTTAGAAACGACTTTTAAAATTAAAACGCCAATGGAAATAGGGCCGATTATTTTGCATGCACATGAACAAAACGTCCGCAGAATAGGAAATATATGTGGAAAAAACGTATCGATATACACGTTCGGATTAAACATAATTTTCAGTTTGTCTTAAATGTTGTTTGAGTGCTTATAGCAAAGCAAATAGGATTTGCAAGCTTGATCAACTGAAGGCCTTTTTAAAAATTCTAACTTTCACACCAAAAACAACATTTGACGGCAGACGTCGTTGTGCGAACAACTGTTCTAACAATGCTGTTTAAACAAGAACATGACATGGCCAATAATGTTCTTCAAGAGGCGTTTTAATGTGCTCACATGAAATTGTTTATTGGTTGAACAAAACAATGGCTCGTCAAGACGTAGTGTAAGATTGGCTCAAGATGAAGCAGCAGATATTAAGAAGGGAAAAGATACAACGGCACAACATACATATAAAAGAAAGTAAACATACGCAGTGTTACCGTTGTGTGACTAAAGTCGCAAATTTGCAACCTTTTTGGTGGACTGCAACTTAATGTGCGACTTTTTCACACTCATATAATTATGCCACTTTTCCTACCGTTGTACGACTTTTTCCCCCTTTCTTAAAAAACAAAAACAAAAAAGCGACAGACAACGCGTCCACTATGTTTGGAAGAAATGTTGGAGTGTCCAGTTTATTAAAAAAGAAAGTTTCCCACTTGTTTCATCTTGGCTGTGTTTGCCATTCTGTGAATCTTATAAAAATTTCGGCGTTATCCAAGGACATTTTTAACTTTTTTCGAAGTTCAAACAGGCAAGTAGATTTTAAAGACTTGCAGAGCATTTTTGACGTTCCAAAGCACAAGCTATTAAGGCTTTCGGACACCGATAGCAAATAGAATTTTAGAACAATCGACAGTACTACAGCATTATTTCATTTCATTCGCAATTTGAAGAAAAGAGTGCAATTCAGGATAAGTTGTCGTCTACCAACGCATTTATTTAAAATTTTTAGTGTACATTTTAGGTATTATGAATAAATTTAACAAATGCTTTCAGAGTGAGCCATCTCAAATAATATACCTGATATTGTATACAAAGGACATTTTACTCCAAATTTTCTGAAAAAAGAATATATATTGGTCACAAGGCTAGAAAATATTTTAATTTTAATCTTTTTACAACCAAAATTTGTTACCTCTAACGAAGATATTAACTATATTGATCTCATATCAGAATTTAATTATGTCATAAGTGAACCTGAGACCTTTATTAGCGAATACAAATTATTGGAAAGTAACGCTAAGGATAAATCATACGAGCACATTTTTGAAATTAATGATGCTTAGACTTTTTGGCATACAGAAGGTAGTTTAAAAAATTCTTTAACCTTTGTATCTAAATTTATACAAATTGGCAGCGCCAGTTTTAACTTTACCTCACAACAGCGCATGTAGGGAAAGAATTTTTTCTAAAATAGGTTTAATGAAAAATAAACTAACTAACAGGTTAAAAGTATCATCTTGTGGTTTCATGCTATCAGCTCTAAACTTGTTAGATACTGAAGTAGAAGACTGGACTCCAAGTAATGAACTTGTACAAGACTATAGAAACGAAGTTTCAAAAAAATAATATGTTAAGTTGATACATACTTATATAAATGTGTATATAAACAATTATATAAAAAGCTGATTTAATCAACCTTTTTCAATGAATTGATGTTTAATTTTTTGTTGTGTTTGAATTGTTAATTACTTTTTGTTTAGCTATTTTGTTTTGTTTAAATAAAAAAAAAGTTTTTTTTTGGAAAAACGACTTTTTTGTGCGACTTTATTTTGATAAAACGACTTTTTGTGCTACTTTTTCAAAATTCTCGGCGGTAACACTGAACATACGATCGATTTTAAGAGCGTTAAAATACAGGACAAAGAGAGTGATCTGATAATAAGAGATATACATTGGAGAGCTTAAGAATACAACAACGGTTATCAAAAGCTCTAAATACAAGAGAAGACACGTACCAAACAAAACTCCAATATTTTACCCAAGGCATATTTAACCAGGTGACTGCACAAGGCAGAGCTAATATTAAAGAGAAATTTTTTCAGTTTTTTTATATGGAGTTTGACATTAATCAGGTTTTTTAAGAGAGAATAATATCTATTTTACTGTCAAAATCCATATAAAAAAATTGAAAAAATTTTTTGCTGAAATTTCCTCTCCCTTACGCTATCACCTTGTTAAATATGCCTTGATTCTACCTCAATACACCAAAAGTAATAGTTCTGTGATTTAAGGACGTGGCACATAGAATCCGTCATACGTTATACTTTAAAGCTCTCAATTGAAATCAAAGTAACAACGGAAGAGGTTGACACCAGTGTTGGAATTTGACAATATATAAATTGTACCGCTCCAATAATAAAATTGTACCAAATCAGCATTAATTGTACCAAAATTTGCCTCGACAATAAAATGTAATAAATCATTATACTAGGGTATTATACTAAGGTCGCTAATTTATGTACTAACTATTATTTGGCCAAAATACATAGTTTATAAGCAAACGTATTAGTATGTTACCAATATGATTTACACTAAATTTCCACCAAAGTAACCGGATCTTAAATAGATAGAGTATGTTGGAGTTATTTGGAATAATAATTAACGAGTCATCTCATTACCATAAAAGTCCTTACGATTTCTCTCTAAAGAGAATAGAAAAATGTATCAGCCAAATACTGCCCGAAACGGATTGAGGCGATGCAAATAAGTTAAAACGCTGTAGTTCAACAAAAATGTCTTGTTATTAAATTACATATTACTTACAGCTACGGTCAGAAAAATAGCACCAAGCTTAAGAAAAAATGTCTCCAATACATATTTTTCTATAGTTTAATTGATATATTTCAAAATTTGCCATAAGACGCTTAGTAAACTGTATAACTACATAAAATAAAAAAATTTATTTTTGCTAATTATTTTATTTTGAAATTTATACTTTATTTGAAAAAACTTGAAATCAATCAGTCAATAATTCTTGCAAAAAAAAAACCGACTACAAAACAAATATATGTGCATCAATTCTAAACTAAAAATTTAAAAGGAAGTAATCTGTAAGAAATAGTACGCAAATCTATACTTTTTGCTCTATACTTTTGCTCTAACGGACAAGTAATATACGTTCTGTACATTCAAATGTGTGTCCATAACGACAAATTACGTCAGATATGAGAACAGCCTTTATTTGTTTACAGTTATTATTACTGACACAGTTATAAAAAGTAAAGGTTCCAAAGATATTGCCATATAGCTTAAACAATATCACCTAGGGGACACCCTTTAATGTACAATTTTAAATTAAACACTTATTTTAAAGGACAGATTCTTTGTTAATTTCAAATGTCTGTCTAAAACGGTTCAAAAGTTTGGCCATATGCATCAATTTACATCAACTATTGAGACACCCTTTAAAATTTTAAATATTTATAAATGTTATTATACTATGGAGATTCTGTCTAATTTTCAAGTGTTTGTCTATAACGGTTCAAAAGATAGGGCTAGATAGGTTAAATTATATCAATTATGGGGACACCCTTTAGTTTCCAAAAATTATATACTTGTTGTTATAAAGGACTTAGATATACAGGTTCTTTGTAAGTTTCAACCGTCTCTCTGTAACGGTTCAAAAGTTTGGCAATATACATCAAATTACATCAACTATTGGGACACCCTTTAACTTTTAATTATAAATATTTAAGTTCTGATTATAAATATTGGACATTCTGTCCATTTTTCAAGTAATTGTCTACAATGGTTCAAATGGCTCATATATTTAAATTGACGTCACATATGGGGACACCCTTTAATTTTTAAGTTTTTTTTTTTTATTAATTTCTGTTATTGGCAGCTATAGTGATATACAGTTTTTTAAAATTTTATAAGGGTGACCTTTACGGTTCATAATACACGTAAAAAACACGTATGTTGTATGGGGACACCCTTTAATTTTCAAAATTCTGAACTTCTCTTAAAATGGGAACAATCTGTATGCATTTCCTTTCTAATAAAGAAAAAAATTTTAAAATCGGTTCAGAAATGACTGAGTTCTGCGGGCACAAACATAAAAAAAGCAACATTCAGACGAATTGATAACCTCCTTCTTTTTTTGAAGTCGGTTAAAAAAGTAGCACTTCACTTCAATTTGTACTAATACATATTAAACACTAAATTAAGAACAAATTAAAAAGAATTATAAATGATGCATTTTAATTACATTGAGCATGATTCGTGCGTCATTTTAAATTGCTTCAAATTTGTGGCCAATTATCCATTGCAATTGATCCTTTGAATTGTGTTTACCCTCATTGAAGCACTCTGTGATAAACAATATTTTTCGTTTTGTTGTCAGGGAACATGCGACATACCATTTACCTTGTGGAAAACATCCATTCTCCAGATTGAGGCCACAAACACTCAATGATTGGCCTTGTGATTTATTGATTGTCATGGCGAATACGAAACGCAGTCGGGCCATGCTAACACGGCGATATTTAAACTCTGTTTGCATTACAGGTTCGATGCGAAAGATTACATCTTCTGGGTCGCGGCATTGTGAATAACACAATAAATGTGGGATAATGGGGTAGAATAATGGACTGACGTAAACGTACTTCCCTACCAAATTATACAACACGTACGAATAATAAAACAGGATAGAGAGTAATAGCTCGCTTGCCAAATGAGTTATAAATTAAAGTTGTTCAGTTGTTAAGTAGAAACGAATAAAGAAAGTTGTAAAGTCGCTTTTTAAGTTGTAGAAAGTTGTTTAAAGTCGGACGGACATAATTACAAATATTTTCTTAATTCTATTTACAATTATTTTCCTAATTAATTTTGAATTTATTAATTAAAATTCAATTTTCTTAATTAAACATATTAAAATATTAAAAACTATTCAGTGTTTAATTTAACTTTCTCTACATAAATATCACGATGCACACACAATCACAGAGAATATAAAATGGCGCAGAAAACTGTCACAATGCACAGTGGGACAGAATCAAAATATTTTGGAAATAACCTCGTAATTTATAAACTGCTCCATCTTCTACAAGGATGATCAATTTTATACAAATTTAGTTTAAACGTACACAAATATATTTAGCAAAAATTTAAATTTTTTATATTATATTTATATTTTATTCCTTAAGAAAACGTTTCCTAACAAAAAAAAAAAAAAAAAAAAAAAAAAAACAACAAATAAAAAAAAAAAACGTCAATGACCTTTTTTGGGCTAAAGTACACAAAAATGCAAAAATTTTGGATTTTTCAATTGAAATTCGTGTTGTGTTTAACTTAGTAAAGATACAAACGTCAAATTTATCAAAAATATAAAAAATTAAATTAAAATATATAATTAAATAAAAAATTAAAATTATAAAAAAATTTGAAAAATCGGGTAAAAATTGTACGCAATATATATAAAAAACTGGACCAGGGTAGCGAAAAATGAAAAATTTTATTTTCTAAAATGCTTATAACTCAATAATTTTAAATTATTATTTGAACATTCAGATACCATTTTGTAGGTATTGACTAGACCTTTAAGACCAAGTATAATTTTTCAGAATAAAACTAAAGAAATGGCAAGCTGTAAACATTTTTCAGGTGCGCGGTTCCCAACTTTGAGACCACATAGCGCCACCTCTAGACGAAGTATGGTACCCACCTTTAAAACTTAAGTTCAGATAGTCCTTTGTTATGCTCATGTCAAATTTTGGATCAATCGGCCTAGCCGTTTATAAATGACTAGGTTAATTCCAAAATATTTCCATTCTGCCCCACAGTGCAATGTAATGTAAACTTAAACGTCATCTATCATGAAGATGGCGTCGTATAATAACCCCATACAAAATTTATGGGAAAATAATTTTTCTTGATTATTTTTCTCTGGGATATTTCGGGAATTTTCTTATGTATTCTTCTTGTTTGGCCGGACACCAGTCCGAATTAGTATGAATCATCGAATTCGGCCCAGGCGTTCTTGAATTATAAATGTAATAATGTCACTCTCTCTCTCTCTCTTATATATATAGATTTTATGTTATCTTGTTCATTAATTTTACAGTGATAAGTGGAAAATATGATTGTGATGTTAACTAAGTTGTAAGTCAAGCTTTATTTATATTTTATGAAATTTTTTTTAAATCTAGTAAAAAAGAAACAGTTTCTTCAACAGAATTTAATAAAATCCTTATCGAAGAAACGTTGAGTGAAAGATGAAGTAAACTATTTTTATTTTTATCGCTTTAATTGGTAAATTACCATCATTAATCCACAAGAGTACGGTCTTAATTTTTGAAATATAAGAAATGTTTAGTTTTTGATATATATTTGTACAAGTAATTAAATAGCTATTATTGGGCATTGTAGCAGGCCTTAAACAATGGACCAAAGAAAATTGATGGCGATATAAAAATATATTCGATATTCCAATGGCGAAAAAGACGCAGTTTATTTTATTTTAATTTAGTTAAATTTATTTTATTTTAATTTATTTTCTTTTTTTTTCGCTTTTCTGTTCTTTTATTTTAATTTGTTTTTTTATTTTATTTTATTTTAATTTACTTTGTTTTATGTACATTAATTTTAATACATTTTAATTTATTTTATTTTAAGTTATTTTATTTACTTTTTATTATTTTAATTTCTTTTAATTTAATTTCTTTTATTTTTTATTTTATTTTATAAAAAACTAACTTTAATAACTTTTGTAGCGTTTTTTGTTGCAAACCAACACACTCATATAATTTAAAACATTTTAAAAATGATAAAATATTTGTTGATTATACAAACATGTGAATAATAATCACGCTGCGAACATCAATTAGCGGGCTTCGGTTTTTTATCTTTTCCGCTGAACTCTGCTTTCATTTCCTTTTAATCGTTTTTTATTTGGTTTGTTATTATGAAAACTGAATTATTTCTTTTTATGCTTTATCATTGTAATTTTTGTTTAATAACAAAACACCAACAATTAATTATAACATTTTCAAGAATAATAAAGTCCAATGAATTCCACTAGATGTAACACAATTACACAGTTACATACTCACCTAATTGTTCAGCCAAAAACATTCATACATTGTGATTTTTTTTTAAATTCGTTTGCTGTAAGCTGCCAATTAAAGTATACTATATTTTATTTTGTATTGTTGTACATTGCATAAGTGGAATGTTCAGAGTGTTTTTAAATGCAAGAGTGTTTGTGTGAACGTGTTGGTTGCGTTGCTATTACTGCTGTAATGGTTTACCGTGGCGTATAATTAACATATTTTTTCACGCCTAAAAGCAACCAATCACAAGTGTTAATTTTAACTTGTATTTAAAATTTTCCCGTTACATTGTTCAGTTCGTATCAGACTTCAGTTTAAAATTATTTTCGCAAAGCCAATATTTGAACACTTTTAACTTTACATCATCAATTTTCTTAAAAATATTTCCCAACAATCATTTCACGAGTTTAATAAAAAAAACAATTTCGTGTTTAATGTTTTTATGTTAGAGAAAGTTTTAAAGGAGACTTCTTTAAGTCTGCTACTGTTGGCACTGACAACTATTGTCTGATATCCTTTGCAAATATAAAACTTTAAACTTAAAACGTTATCTCCTGAACTGAAAGAGGTTGCAACGATAATGAAACAAATGCTTCTTCTTACAGATATTTCGCTTTATCTTTTTCTCTATTTTCCGGTTTAAACTGACAAGTGAAAACAAGAACTTGTTATAGCTTTAGTAATTTGGGGCTTCCGAAGGGTGGCAGTTGACCTCCTTTCTCATCAGTAAGTTCTCAAAACACAAGTTTGTAGGTTTAAGACCACTATGGAAACCGCATTCGAGTTCTCAGGTATTAACCTGCTAATTTATGTGACATCATGTTAATGGTATAATTATCTTATTCATTTCACTACAGATTAGCTCCGTGAATAACATTTCCGATTCTTAAAATGCTTTGTTGTCAATCTTCTTCCATTCTTTTGTATTGGAATTGGGCTTCTTTTAAATTCTCCTACTTTTGCACATTTTTGTCCCAGATATTAACTTCTATCTTTTGGGAGACAAAATTCTGTTCCTCGGAATTTTAACTGTAAGGCGACCGACCTCCAGAGACCTTTCCGTATTCGTTACACAAAAGAGAAAGACATGCTTTTAGGTAGTTTTTAGACGCCACCACGATGAGATAGAATTCGAAATTCTAACAATACTGGCTAGTTACCGATCTTTTGTTGTGTTTATGAAATTTATTTTTTATTTGATAGCGTAATCATGAGTCAGCACATACTTGACTGACTAAAGTCGTTAATTGTTGCTTTATCAAAATATGTGAGTCAATTTGCAGAATAAAAAATGTTAAAATGAAATGTTAAAATGTTTTTAATGTTTAATTCATTTATCATGTTAACAAACATAAAAACATTTCACAAAACTAAATACAAGTACACCCAGCAAGCACAATTATTTGAAATTCAACTCTTTGCTTAAGGCGGAACATTTGTGCCCATAATGATAAAAGCGGTCTAAATCTAACAATATTATGTAAATATTTGTCGTTGAATTGAAAAGAAAAACAAAAAACATTTGCATAAAATAGTGGTAAATTTGTTCCATTCACTTATCGGTACCATTCTATAAGTGTATATTTAACTTATTTCTTGTCTGTATGTTTGCTGTCGGTCTGTCTGTCTGTTTGCGTTCGCATCACGTAAACACCACGATATAGATTTTAACAAAATTTTGTGAGAATATACTTTAGTATCCTGATTCAAATATAGGAAACTTATTTTCCGCAAAAATATCTTATTCCAAGAGAAAGTGGAGATAAAGCAGTGAACGAACGTAATTTTACCGATATGCATACTTTAAGGAGCATATTTTAGTAGGGATGAGAGAGACCCTTTGTATAAAGTAAATACATAAAGTAGATTATTTTTATTAGGCATCTAACAAATGACGATACTTGTCGGAATCTTAATAAACTTCTAGAAATGTGTGTGATCTTATAGAAATGTGATGATCTTATATTCATATCTTTTAGAAACGGGAAAAATTGCATTCCTGGGATTTCCTAGACTCGCCCTGGCAATTCCCAGGCTTTGCCGGGGAAAAATCAGTTCCTAAAGAAATTAAGTTTATTTAATAAACAGGTATGAAAATACTATCTTATAGTATACTAGCTGTGCCCGCCACTTCGTCAGCGTCCTTTAATATATTGTTCGATTTTGCTTTGAAAGCAATCCACACCAAAGACCCTTACGATTTTAGTTTTTTTTTTTTTAAGAGAAGTAACTCTCAGGCAATTAGTGCCTACATTAACTGTGTTACTTCCTTTAGAAACGGATAGTACACTGAGGGAAAAACGACGTTGCAAATTCGACAACGAATGTGGTCACTTTGATACCTTTTCGTTATCACTTTTGTTTGACAACGGGTGTTGTCAACTTGTAAACGAACGTGCTTAAATTGGCTGTACAATGTTGTCAAATTCCACGGGTTCTAGTAAATATTTTTCATTGTGTTAGTTTCCTTCAATTTATCCAAACGCATTTTTTGAAACATCAATATAGACAAATAGACAAACAATAAACGACTGGAGAAAGTTTTAAAGGAAGCACTGCCACCATTAAGTCTGCGAGGGGGTTTAGAGAGAAGATATTTGCCACAAAAAAAAAAAAAAAACAGACGTAATACAATGTTTTGATTGTAAACGGCTTATTATTTTTATGTTTATATAAATTCACAGTTCAGAAATAATGACACCAACAACAATGCATTAGCGTCATATTGCTCCAAAAAGCGGGGGTGTATTAACCAAGGTAAGAGAAATTGCGATAGGAATTATATAGAGCATCTTGAACCATTCTAATGTGATATAATTTTAGATTTGATGACACCAATTAATGAAACATTAAAGGAAACATGCTGAAAAAAAATAAAAAATTTACCTGTGAGCATAAATATTATTATTGTTATTATTTATAAGATAAATTTATTTTAGAATTAAGTTTATTTAATATTTTGGCTCTTATTTGTGAATAAAATAAGTTTAAAAATTAATAATCTATTACAATTTGCTTTATTATAATAAATTTGGAAAGGAATGAGCATTTACAAATCGACAACGGTATGGTGTCAACTTTACAACGGTGTGGTGTCAATTCGACAACCTAATGGTGTCAGTTTGACAACAATACGGTGCCAAAGTGTACACGTTCGTTGTCAATATTTCGTTGTCGAATTGACAACGTCCGTGTACAATGTGAGTACAAACGTGGTCGATATACTTTCGACACCGTATGTCGTCGTTTTGATAACGGATGGTGTCATTTTTTCTCTGGGTGTAGTAGATAAGACAGCTGGTTAGTGCGATAATAAAGCTTCGCAAGCGCTTCTGGTGTTCTTTAGGCGAATTAGTTTGAAGCTAGCATAGCCAATTAATAATTATTTTACTTCGCCGGCGATTTAGTGCTATGTGGTAATAACGGCGTTTTTAGTTCCGCCTTTAGATATGCTACGTATCAGTTTATGTATTTTTTTACTTTATAAAAAGTAAAGTATTCATATACGGTTAGTTCAACTGCGTACTTTTACTGCCTTTTCTCCACTTTCTAAGATATTTTTGCGGAAAAAACCAGGGACCAGGATACTTCTCACAAAATTTTATTAAAATCCATCCAGTAGTTTTTACGTGATGAGAACGTCAATGAAAAGCAGTAAGACAGACAGACAGACGGAAGTGAGTTACTATTTTATTATATGTATTATAATAGATATACATAGATAGAGACAGTCTTATTAAAACAAACAAGCAAAAAAAGGTTTAAGAAATCATGAGTTCATAAAACTTAAAAACAAAGAAAAAAAAAAATAAAAAGTTAAGGTAACGGAACAATGCATTGTCTGTCCGTCCGTCTGTCAGCGCCTTTTATGTCTGCAACCGTAATAGGTAGACTTGAAATTTTCACAAAAGTTGTATAACTGTTGCCGCTATAGCAATAAATACTAAAATTTATAGGGTGTTTCAAAAGAGATGTGTTATTTGCGTTTATGTCTTTATTTCTTGAGCTGTAGGAGGCAACCACTTAAAAATTGCAGACAGTTATTAAAACTATGTTTGCTGTTTAAGCAAGTATACAAAATTAAACCTTAAATGCAACCAACTAACAACGAAGCTCTTTGGCCAGCTGCCCAGTAAATTTGTAATTAAATTCCAAAGGAAAGATGGCATAATCTTGTAAATTCGATGCCAAAACGTTGTGCAGACGTTATTACAAATAAAGGACATGTAAGAAGGTATAAATTAGAATATATAAATCATGCTCAACGTAATAAATGCATCCTTTATAATTCTATTTAATTTGTTCTTAATTTAGTGTTTAATATTTGTACAAATTGAAGTGAAATGCTAATTTTTTGACTGCTTGTTTTTAAATTTTTTTTAAATAAGGTATAAATTTCAAAATAAAATTTATTACTTTATGGAGTTATACAGTTTTCTAAGCGTCTTATGACAAATTTTGAAATATATCAATTTAACCTATAGGGAAATATGTATCGGAGACATATTTTCTTAGGCTTGGTGCTATTTTTATGAACGCAGCTGTATATAGCCTTATTTTTTAACTGCAATAGGTAGACGTTTGAAATTTGTACAGAAGACATATTGCCACGGCCGCTATGATAATAACTAAAAATTAAAGGGTGTTCCGCAATAACATATTCTCCACTTATACTGCCTTATTTTTTGAATATTGAAATTTTTTGAAATTTGATATTTTTATAGAAAGTCTGTATATTTTAACAGTAATAGGCTGACAATTAAAATTTACACAGATAGTTTTTAACAATATCTACTGTAATAGATGTCGCGAACTTGAGGAATTTGGCCTTTTTTTTAACTGTTATAGGAAAACACTTGATATTAACACAGGGTATTTATCTCTAGTATAAAAAATAATTAAAATTTAAAGGGTGCCCCATAATACAAAAAAAAAAAAAAAATAACAACATAGAACTATTTACTAAATGAATTGATAGTCATTTGCCGGCATAAGAAACATAAATAAATCCATCCCAGGGGTTGCTATGCACGACGCTTTCATTGTGTATATTTTCATATACACAAATGTATTTTATTTTATTTTTTTGTACAAATATTCGCAACTAAAAATTCTTCGTTTGTTCCAGTTGTGTTTATAGCATTACTTTTTTGAACTCTAAAATTCTATTTTGAGCTATATTGAGCAAATGGCTTCAATTTCAAACACTTGACCATTTGTTTGTTAGGCATAAGTATGTATATTTTTTTTATAAAAAGATTTATCATTAATTCTGCAGCCTTTAATCATGCAACATATAAATTATATTAAATACCAACTAAAGACCAGTTATGTGCCGATAACATACTGACATATACTGACGAACACACAGCATAGGACACAATGTACAACTATGCTGATCGACAATTGGTTTTAAATGAAATTATCAACAAATTTATAAACGGATATTAAAATCAAAACAAAATCCACTTAATCGCTTTAGGATTTAAATTTAATGTGTTTATTATAATTATGTACTGAATTTGTACTTGCGAGAGTGAGTAGCAGTTGAGTATGTGGGGGGAATTTTTATTTTTAATAAAATTCAATTTTATTTAGCTTATTTTCGCCTAAACATTTATACCTCATTAAATTAAACAAACAACGTTTATTACACTGGGTTTCTTTTTAAACATTTGTTTCCTAATTTCCGAGTGTTTCAAATATTTATTGTTCAATATGCAACATTATTCTAGCTAAAGTTTGTATGACCTTTTCACTGCATAACACAAGGTTGTTGAAATTATGGCATATTTTGTGGGGTTTAAAATTCATCGAAGTACAGTATGAGGCAAAAGTAATGAAGGCAATAGAAATTAATTTTTTTTAACCTAAAAATATAATTATATAAGCACTTTGAAAACATTTAAATTTTAAAATGTTTTTAAAAAATTTTTAAACTACATTTATACATAAAATAAAAAAGAAAATCCTTTCTGTCTATCTATCTACTTTTTATTTGTGTTAGCATCACGTAAAAACTACTGGATGGATTTTAACAAAATTTTGTGAGGAGGTACTTTAGCATCCTGATTGCAATATAGGATACTTTTTGCCGCAAAAATACCTTATTTCCAAGAGATAATAAAGAGAAAAAGCAGTAAAAGTCCGCCGCCTTCTTTTTACCGATTTAAAGCTATTGCATACTTTAAGGCATATTTTAAACACGGTTGCGCAACAGATGGCGCTGTTTTAAAATGATGACAAAATATTAATTACTTACTGCCAAACAGCCAATTAAATAAAATTTGTATTTGATTTATAGTTTTACAACGTTATTCAAATATTTTTACAGAGCTTTATAATAATTTTTAGAATTTTTTTAAAATTTTAGAATTTTATCCAGGGACGGATACCTTTATATAAAGTAAACACATAAACTATAACTGAAGCACTATAAAAGTAAGAGCCTTACAACTTGTGTGGAATACTTTTAGAGCAAAATCGAGCAAAATATTGTTAGGACGCCCACGACATGGTGGGCACAGCTTTCAAATAAATTTTATTACTTTTGCACACGAGCATTAATTTTTAAAGGGTAATTTTGTGTGGAAATAAAATTAGTGAAAATTTTTAAACCAAATTAATTTTTAAACTAAATTTTAAATAAATATTTTTAAAAATTTATTTATCGAACTTCAATCAGCTAAAAATGTATCCTGAAATTTGTTATTTTAAACCTGTTCTTAATTCAATACCCTTGTACTGTAACTGCTTAAAGCAATTTTTCATTTCATTTCGTTGCTTTTTGTTTCATGTTATTATTTTCTGTTTTGTATTTTTCTAATGACATAAATTGCATTGTAATTTCGATAAACAAATGAGGGCGCTCTTATCAATGAAAAAATGCCAAAAATTGTTACAAAAATTGAATTGAATAGAAAATTAGCATAAAAATAGCAACTTAATGCATACAAAATTGGCCATAATTATTAAGTTGCTAAAACCAAAAATAAATGTTATTATATTCATAATAATAACATTTAAGTTCAGAATATTAAATGGCTAAAATATGAATATTTGGGCAAAATGGTTTGAAATTATATTAATTTTAGGATGAACATATAATGAAGTAATTTCCACAAATCCAAGGTGATTATTGCTAATAAAAACTAGTTTATTTGATAAGATAGGTTGTTTGTGAGATTGAAAATAAAAAATGACGAAACGAAAACTTTTTTCACTGTGTCAAAACATTTTCTTAACAGACCGTACTTATTTTTTAAATTTTACAATTAATATTTTTCAGTTAGGCTTTCTTTACAATATAACGAGTGATTTTTTAAGAGCTTGAGAACTTTTTTTTTTAAAAAAATGCATAAAATTTGCAAAATCTCATCGGTTCTTTATTTGAAACGTTAGATTGGTCCATGACATTTACTTTTTGAAGATAATTTCATTTAAATGTTGACCGCGGCTGCGTCTTAGGTGGTCCATTCGGAAAGTCCAATTTTGGGCAACTTTTTCGAGCATTTCGGCCCGAATAGCCCGAATTTCTTCGGAAATGTTGTCTTCCAAAGCTGGAATAGTTGCTGGCTTATTTCTGTAGACTTTAGACTTGACGTAGCCCCACAAAAAATAGTCTAAAGGCGTCAAATCGCATGATCTTGGTGGCCAACTTACCGGTCCATTTCTTGAGATGAATTGTTCTCCGAAGTTTTCCCTCAAAATGGCCATAGAATCGCGAGCTGTGTGGCATGTAGCGCCATCTTGTTGAAACCACATGTCAACCAAGTTCAGTTGTTCCATTTTTGGCAACAAAAAGTTTGTTAGCATCGAACGATAGCGATCGCCATTCACCGTAACGTTGCGTCCAACAGCATCTTTGAAAAAATACGGTCCAATGATTCCACCAGCGTACAAACCACACCAAACAGTGCATTTTTCGGGATGCATGGGCAGTTCTTGAACGGCTTCTGGTTGCTCTTCACTCCAAATGCGGCAATTTTGCTTATTTACGTAGCCATTCAACCAGAAATGAGCCTCATCGCTGAACAAAATTTGTCACATTTGAACATTTCGAACCGAACACTGATTTTGGTAATAAAATTCAATGATTTGCAAGCGTTGCTCGTTAGTAAGTCTATTCATGATGAAATGTCAAAGCATACTGAGCATCTTTCTCTTTGGCACCATGTCTGAAATCTCACGTGATCTGTCAAATACTAATGCATGAAAATCCTAACCTCAAAAAAATCACCCACTATAAACGATTTCATAAATAATACCTTCAAACGATAAATAATACCTTAATTTTCTAAAGAATTTCGAATTTAAATTTAACTTGACAGAAGAGCAATGTCGTAATATTTAGAATAAAAAAGGTGTCGTTATTTTATATCGTCTGTTGCAAAACAGATTTCAATAATCTTCAAACTGAGAAAATTATTGAAATATTATATCAAAAGGTTAATTATAATTTTAATTCATAGTATTAAAGGATTTTAATATTTTAAAACACATTTAAATTCAAATCTTCTTTTAATTTGGTTAGATAACTTCATATATAAACTAAGACAATCTGTCATTATCGCATTTTCGTCACAATCGCAAAGTTTTTTTTTTTGATTTTCTAGTATATATTTATTCTTAAATAAACCCAATTATTATACAAGCATTTAATTGTAAAGGGCGTTTTTTATAGAGGTATAGAACTTTAAGTTGGCATTACTTTTCAAGATGGCGACTGATTTAACAGATGTCAAGTGATTTATTCTCAGTTTGGTTTGGCAATTTATCATGAATAGACTCACGCCTGAACAGTAAGGCGTAGATTCGTCGAATGGGCCCAAAACGAGGTTACCGTTGTTCAGAATTTTCATAAGTGAATTTTGTTTAGCGATGAAGCGTACTTCTGGTTGAATGGCTACGTCAACAAACAAAACTGCCGCATTTGGAGTGAAGGTAATAATCCTCAAGTGTATGTCGAAACACTGTTACATCCAGAAAAACTGACTGTTTGGTGCGCTTTATGGGCTGGTGGAATCATTGGATCGAACTTTTTCAAAAACGATGGTGGCAAGAACGTTACAGTCAATGGTGATCGGTATAGAACCATGATTACTAACTTTTTCACTCCTGAATTGAATAACAATGATGTCCAGGAGATGTGGTTTTAACAAGACGGCGCAACATGTCACACAGCTTGTGCCACAATAGATTTATTGAAAGACACGTTTGGTGACCGCCTAATTTCACGTTTTGGACCTGTGAATTGGCCTCCAAGATCTTGTGATTTAACACCGCTGTGGGGCTATGTAAAGTCATTGGTCTATGCGGATAAGCCACAAATGCTTGACCATTTGGAAGACAACATTCGCCGTGTTATTGTCGATATACGGCCACTATATCCGCGCCAGCCGTGACGGTCATATGCCAGAAATAATATTTAAATGTAATACCACAATATTATCTTTCGGATAAAAAAAAATTCATGTCAATCAAATAATCCATCGTTGTTTTATTGCAACTTAAAGTTCTATACCTCTATAAAAAACACCCTTTATATACATATATAATTTTATCCTATCACTTTTAAGATAATTTAGATTTATAATTCGTGAATTTAATGATTTACCACAGAACTTAAAAAATATTACAAAAAGCAATCTTTAAAAATTCCCTTAAACGTTATATTTGAGCAATTAGAAGAACTTGTGACTTAAATATGATCGCAAGAAGCAAAAATTAATATAGGTGTCAAATTTACTTAATTTTTTTATTTATAATACATATATGTACGTACCTATTTTAGTTTTGTTAGATTTATTTAAACAACTAACCTTACAATGAAAAGTATTTTTACATAAAGGTAAAAACTGTTATACTAACTGACAATAAAATCATTTCCTCTTAGGATTAAAAATATGATACCATATTTGAAACAAGTAAAGTATTTTTTTAACATGTTTTAACACATGTATATATTTATAATATAAATTTACTTTGTTATTGCCAACTTCGTCTCTTCGCCACACTGGAAGACAAGGAGAAACAACATTTTTAAACAATCGTACACATAATTTCAAAATAGACATAACAATACACCTTAAAGAGCCTTTTTTTTACTTTAATTGTCACAATTTGCTGTCGTTAAATTAATGTTTCTACTATCGCGGGAAATTTTAAATATTTGCATAAAGAACACAATGCCAAGGTCTATGTAAAGGTAATCGTCACTTTTTAAGAAAAAATCGTCAAATCGGAAATTGGCTATTTTTGTGCAAATATCGTCAAATCTAGCAGCCGTGACTATGGCTCTAAATGTCGCCATCTTCCAGGCGAATTAAATATTAATACTTTTAATTTGCCTCGGCCACAGTGTTGTCAATGAAGAATTTGCATACGAAATATGACTGCCTCCCAAATTATATATCTGATGAAAAACTGGAGATACATATTTATTATATTAACTCAAGCATAGGTAACAAAAATTTAAAAATAAAAAACAATAGTAATTCATGTATGCACATAATTATAAGTAAATAAACCGTTAAAAGAAAAACACACTGGAGTATTTTATATTACTTTTGCTTGTGATTTACTTCTACCACTTCTTCCGACAACCAGCCTTTAATGTTTTTTTTTTTCAAATTTATTATTTAAATTTCAGAAAGGTTCTAAATCATATGTACCTGTTGGCCAATTCAAAAATATTACATCAGTTCGGTGGATTGAGTTTTTATGCTCGTTAGATTTACTAGACCACACACATTCACTTGGACTCACCTCAGAGTACAGTATTTTGCCAATATTTATAAAAAATTAATGTTTACTTAAAGTTTACTTTATGTGGAATTTTTTTACAAAAATTCCTTCAAGTGCATTTTATTTTTAGGGTTCCGTACACAAAGTGTAAAAACGAAACCCTATAGTTTTCGCTACAATGTCTGTCCGTCTGTCCGTCTGTCAGCGCCTTTTATCTCTGGAACCGTAATAGGTATACTCTTGAAATTTTCACAGATGATGTATAGTTGTTGCCGCTATAGCAACAAATACTAAAACTTATAGGGTGTTTCAATAGAGAGGTGTTATTTACGAAAATGTGTTTATTTCTTGAACTGTAGGAGTGATACACTTGAAATTTACAAACAGTTATTAAAACTTAGTTCACTATATAAACAAGTATAAAAAATAAAACTACAAATTAAAGGGTGTTCCGATAGTGGTGTGAAATGCGTGTATAAGGCATAAGTTTTGAACCATAATAGGTAGACTCTTGAAATTTTTACAGAGGGTGTACAGCGATGGCCGCTATAACAGCAAAAATTAAAACTTATAGGGTGTTCCGATAGAGAGGTGTTATTCACGAATATGTGTTTATTTCTTGAACTGTAGGAGGCAAACCCTAAAAATTTACAAACTGTAATAAAAAGGTAGTTCGTATATACAAGTCTAAAAAATAAACCTAAAAATTAAGGTTGTTCCGATAGTGTTGTGATTTCCATGTATAAGGCCTAAGTTTTGAACCATAATAGATAGACTCTTGAAATTTTCACAGAAGGTGTATAGCTGTGGCCGCTATAGCAAATACTAAAACTTATAGGGTGTTGCGACAGAGAGGTGTTATTTACGAATATGTGCTTTTTTCTTCAATTGTAGGAAGAATACACTAAAAATATGCAAGCAGTAATAAAAACTTAGTAACGCTATATAAACAAGTCTAAAAAATAAAATTAATAATTAAAGGGTGTTCCGATAGTGGTGTTATTTTGATTTATAAGGCCTAAGTTTTGAATCATAATAGGTAGAATCTTGAAATTTTTACAGAAGGTGTATAATTTTGGCCGCTATAGCAACAAATATTAAAATTTATAGGGTGTTCCGATAGAGAGGTGTTATTCGCAAATATGTGTTTATTTCTTGTTGAAAATTAAAGGGTGTTTCGATAGTAGTGTGATTTGCATGTATAAGGCCTAAGTTTTGAACCGTAATAGGTAGGCGCTTGAAATTTTCACAAAAAGTATATAACTGTGACCGCTATACTAGCAAATACTAAAACTTATAGTGTGTTCCGATAGAGAGGTTTTATTCACGAATATGTGCTTATTTCTTTAACTGTAGGAGGAATTCACTAAAAATATGCAAGCAGTAAATTAAAATTAGTTCGCTATATAAACAAGTCTGAAAAACATAAACCTAAAAATTAAAGGGTGTTCCGATAGTGGAGTGATTTGCATGTATAAGGCCTAAGTTTTGAACCATAATAGGTAGACTCTTGAAAATTTTACCAAAGGTGTATAACTATGGCCGCTATAGCAACAAATATTAAAACTTATAGGGTGTTCGAGGTGTTATTTACGAATATGAGTTTATTTCTTACAAACAGTATTTAAAACTTAGTTCGCTTTATAAACAAGCCAAAAAAAAATAAACCTAAAAATTAAAGGGTGTTCCGATAGTGGTGTGCTTTGTATGTGTAAGGCCTAAGTTTTGGACTATAATAGGTAGACTCTTGAAAATTTTACCAAAAGTGTATAACTGCGGCCACAATAGCAAAAAATACTAAAACGTAGGGTGTTCCAAAAGTGACGTGTTATTTACGTTTATGTCTTTTTTTTGAGCTGTAAGAGGAAACCACTTACAATTTGCAGACTGTAATTAAAACTATGTTTGTTTTATAAGCAAGTATACAAAATAGAACTTAAATGTCAAAGGGTGTTCCAATAGTGACGTGATTTGCATGTATATATCCTAAGTTTTGAATAAATAGGTGGAATCTTGAAATTTTTACAGGAGGTGTATAACTATGTCCACTATAACAAATAATAAAAATTACAGGGTTTTCCGCCAGTGACGTGATTTGCATGTATAAAGCCTTATTTCTTAAACCGTAACAGGTAGACTCTTGAAATTTTGTACAGAAGATGTGTTGCCACGGCCGATATGACAATTACTAAAAATTAAAGGGTGTTCCAAAAGTGACATGTTTTTCACTTATAGTGACTTATTTTTTAATCGCAATAAGTAGACTCTTAATATATTTATAGAAAGTAAGTTACCATGGCCACTATAATGAATAATAAAATTAAAAAATTACTGTTTACAGTAGATGTGTTATTTCGGCCGCTATAACAAATACTTAAAATTGAAGTGTGTCCATTAGTAACGTGTTTTTCACGAATATTACCTTATTTTTTTAACCGCAATAGGTTGGCTCCCGATATTTTAATAGAAAGTGTATTACCATGGCCGCTATTAAATGAATTACATATTAAAATTTAAAGGGTGTTCCAATTGTGATGCAATTTTCGCGATTATGACTTTAATTTTGAAATTTAAGGGTGTCCCATAAGACATAAAGAAATAAACAACTGGAATTTTTAAATTATACTGAACATAGTACGGAACCCTACGTGTGCGAGTCTAACTCGCACTTGACTAATTTATTTTTTATCAATAAGAGCATTTATTTTGATCCCAATGCAATTTATAATGACTGTTGCGCCCTCTGGTGCATGGGTTCAAATTATGGTGTTAGTTGTTGGACAGTATAACATTCGTTACAATGCAATATATAGTTATTTTTGGTATTTTTGGTATTTTTGTCTATAAAAAAAGAACTGTGCGGCGCCCACAATTTTTCTCCATTTTCCAGTATGAGAGTTACTTCTGCAAAGTTTAAAAACTCTACCTATTGTAGATCTCTAGGTAGACGATAGTAATTTTTAACCCTGTATGCGAGGTACCACGCCCAATATCCCAATAATCCAGTCTATGTTTTGCTAGACTAAGCGAATTAGTACGAGGGTTACTTGTGCAAAGTTTCAACACTCTATCTTTTGTAGTGCTACACGGGAATAATTTTTATATATGTATATAAAGGGTGTTTTTTTTATAGAGGTTTGCAATAAAACAACAATGGATTATTCGATTGACATCAATTTTATTTTTTCGAAATATAATCTTGTGGCATTACATTTTAAATGTGATTTTTGGCATATGATCGCCACGGCTGGCGCGGATGTAGTCCAACCTGGACGTCCAATTTTCGATGACTTTTTCCAACATTTGTGGCCGTATATCGGCAATAACACGGCGAATGTTGTCTTCCAAATGGTCAAGCATTTGTGGCTTATCCGCATAGACCAATGACTTTACATAGCCCCACAGAATGTAGTCTAGCGTTGTTAAATCACAAGATCTTGGAGGCCAATTCACAGGTCCAAAACGTGAAATTAGGCGGTCATCAAACGTGTGTTTCAATAAATCTATTGTAGCGCGAGCTGTGTGACATGTTGCGTCGTCATGTTGAAACCACATCTCCTGGACAGGATGGTTATTCAATTCAGGAATGAAAAAGTTAGTAATCATGCCTCTATACCGATCACCATTGACTGTAACGTTCTGGCCACCATCGTTTTTGAAAAAGTACGGACCAATGATTACACCAGCCCATAAAACGCACCAAACAGTTTTTCTGGATGTAACGATGTTTTGACGTGTACTTGAGGATTACCTTCACTCCAAATGCGACAGTTTTTTTTGTTGACAAATTCGCTTATGAAAATCGGGAACAACGGTAATCTCGTTTTGGGCCCTATTTGCACTATTTGCAAGCGTTGTCCAGGCGTGAGTCTATTCATGATGAATTGCCAAACCAAACTTAGAGTGTATCACTTCACAGTTGTTAAACCGGTCGCCATCTTGAAAAATAATGCCAACTTAAAGTTCTATACCTCTATAAAAAACACCCTTTACATACATTAGATATATACATTAGTACATTATACATACTAATAAGAGAGTTATTTAAACAAAATTTGAAGGATATACCAATAACAGTTTTCAAATAACACGATGAAAAATATTTACTTTGTATGGGAAGTGCCACGCCCACGTGAAATATAAATAAATATGTAACCTATTTTATCCATTGCATATCTAACAAACCGTGAAAATGCCAGGAAGATCGCTCTTCTGTTGTAGGCAGCTGTAGCTTTTCGACAAACCAACAAACAAACATGCGTACATAGTTTGTGCTTTATAATTGTATATATATTAACACAAAATCTTTTTAATCGTTTAAGTTTTAAATTTAATGAATTTACAAATTATGAGCTGCAATTTGTGTTTGTGGGAATATGTGGATGTTTCGTTTGCCACGATAATTTGTGTTTTTATAAAAATTCAGTTTTGTAAAACCAATTTTTGCCCAAATTAGCCAAACAATATTTATTTCACTGGTTTTCTTTTTTAAACATTTCTTTCCTAATTTCCGATTGGTTAAAATATTTATAAATCAAAATACAACATTGCTCTTGTTAAAGTTTGCATGAACTTTTCACCACCTAAAACATTATTGCAGAAATGATGGCACAAAATATTGTTTTATTATTTATCGAAGTACAGTATGAATAAACAAAAAAACGTCAAGCTTAATAAGTAAAGTTACATTTAAATCGAATAGTAAAGAGTATAAATTTGTAAAATTTTGTTTTAAATTTTATCATTTCTTAATCCCACTTTAATTATATCTTAAAAATCAATTTTAACTTGAATAGAATAACAACAAAATGTATATTAATAACATTTTGGGGAATTTAAATATTAATTATTTAATATTATGCTAATTACCCATAACGTTTTTTAATAAAAATGCAATTTATACTTGTATATTAAGTATAAATTGCATTTATTATTTATAATCCAAAATTTTAATTAATTAACTTCATTTTAATATTTAGCTGCATTTCTTTTTTTTTCGTTTTAAAATTCGTCTCAAACTTTTAGTTCTAATTAAACGAAATATGTTCATTTGAAACACTTAGTAAGAATTCCTTTAGCACTTCAAGGAAAGCTGTCCTTACAAAATCCTGTACTGTAAATGCTGGCAACGAATTTTTATTTTGCTAAGTTTTGTTTGATGTTATTATTTTCTGGTTTGTGTGTTTTTCTAATGACAAAAATTACATTGTTATTTTAGTTAACAAATCAGGTGGCTAAAAACGATTTTAAAATGCCAATAACTGTTATGTAAATTGAATTAAATAGAAAATTATCATAACAAGAGCTAGTTATGCATATAAAATTGGTCATAATTGCAGATTTGGTAAAACTTAAAAATTATAATAACATTAAAAATAATATCTAAGTTTAAAATATTTTTTTTTTTCTAAATTCCTAAAATCCAAATATGTATGCATGTGTGTGAAATATTATAAAATATTAAATAAAATAGATGAATTAAAAATGTGCTGATGCAAAACTTAAATAACATTTTCGGATAAAATTATAATTGAACTAATTTGCATAACTTTTAGTTAATTCTTGCTAAAAATATTTTAATATTATATATGGACACATAACAGGTATGAGTAAAATAATTAATATATGGACATATAACAGGCATGGGTAATAATTAAACTTAAAAAAGTTTCCATGGCATAACATATGTAATGTGATACAATTCAAACGATTTTATCGTTTGGCTGTGGAGCTCGAGTTATGTTATTTTTCGTTGAGTTTCAAATATAGAATCTGTCTTTATTTTTCTGTTCTTATATACAGTTGAGTTAACAGTTTCTTAATTATAAACAAAAATTACTTAAATTTTAAATATTACAAAATATGTTGATTTTAAAGTAAAACTGAAGAATTATTTGATAAAATAAAATCTGTTACAAAGTTTGTTTGTGTTTATGCTGTAAATATAATAAATTCAATGAATCGATAATTTAAATGGGATATTTTATGGGAAACTTTGTAACCCATAGTTTGCTAACATTTATTACTCTAATTAAAGTAAAATTCAGTTTGCTTGAGTTTATTATTCTAAATAAAGTAAAAGTGATGAATCGATAATTTTATGAATTTAAATAAACTACAATGTAATAATTTCATAATTTCACTTAAAAGTATATACTGTTGTCATACCATAGTACCATTTTATATATAAATTTAAAACAGCAAACTAGCATTTCGTTTACACCGATGGACTTAAAGCTATAGACAATATAGCCTTTGCTGTCGTTGATGAAACAGGGGAGTAACAAAAGTAGTCGGATTACTTCCTCAAATCCTAGAAATAGGCATGATACAATCACTTCAATACAACAACTCTTACGCGAGGACCGTAAATAACAGTTATCGTTTTAAAAAAATTATTTTATAACAGTTATTTTGAGAGTTAAATAAAAAAATCCATCTAAACCAGTTATTTTTCAACGTAAAAATAAAAAATCAAATGAAAGTTTTAAAAAAAGAATTTTATTTTCTCGTCAGAAAATAAAACTCGTTTTATGTAAATTGATAACCAACACAATCAGCTTGCATTTCAATTGAATAAATCTTCATTAAAATAATGTATATTTTAATTTGTTATTGTTTGATTAAAGACCTTCAGCGGATGTTTTCCCATCGGCAGGGCAGGGCAGGGCGACTCTGCCTATATCTAAAAATTATTTCAAACGAAATTAGAGTCAAGTTTATTTTCCATCCCTTTTATTGATATTTGACAATCTGAATAAAAAAACTTTTTATGTTTGTTTCTGTTGTAGTACTTGTAAGCCACAAATAAACATAAAAATTATAATGAGTTCTTAATGCTAACGTCGAAATTACTATTAAAAAATAAATTATGTACGTGGTTTTGTATTCAATAAAAAGCAAAAAGCATTTAATATTTGTTATTTGATTTAATTTATTATTTATTTATTACGCTTATATTACAGAGGGTCATTATTTAACTTGTTTGGTTTGCACGCGTAGAAAATTGTATTAGCTTGTCAAAATAAAATGTGATCAATTGGAATAATTTTTTTTTTATGGAAATAGTCACACCCTTACACTGCTTACAGATACTAGAGTTCTGTAA
Organism: Phasia obesa; assembly: GCA_949628195.1. Classification (NCBI taxonomy): domain Eukaryota; kingdom Metazoa; phylum Arthropoda; class Insecta; order Diptera; family Tachinidae; genus Phasia; species Phasia obesa. The sequence goes on along the minus strand of OX451215.1, from coordinate 57,661,740 downwards.
TAAAAACATGCTCTTTGAGGACCATTTAAATCGAAAAAGTTTTCAAATAAATATGTTGAAAAGAAAAGTTTTAACATTTGGTGTAATAACCAAGGAAATGCAATATTTTGGTATGGTTTACTAGCCGCGGAAGTCATTGCTTGACGCAAGACTTTATATCTTAATTTTTACTAGCATTCCACGCGATGTCACGTCGCTTGACTACCTTTGTGCATGCATATATAAAACTTGGTTGAGGTAGAAAAGCAATGATATTATGCTTAATTACTTTTGGGCCAACATATTATGATTGAATTATATGGTTATAGTCAAACCATATTATTATTAAGATAACAATATTATTGTTATGTTAGAACCATATTATTGCTAACATCAACATTATATTGTAAAATACTAAATTTTATAACAAAATAAATTCAATAAATATGGTGAGATATATAAATGCAACAACATACCATATTTGGTTAAAACATACCTTCTAATAAACACTCACAGTTATTTATCAGTCTGGGGGTTGTGAGTTCGATTCCCACCAAAGACTATGGGTGTTTCACTACAACGAAAGTTAGAATATAATTAGTTATTGTATTGCAACATTTAATAAATAAATAAATAAATAAATAAATAAATAAACAAGTAAATATTTGTCAGTTTGTTTATCAAGCATTTAGTATAAGAAACGACTCAATTCATAATATACATTATTTGTTTGGTTAAATATGAGCAAACTTATCATAATTTGTTTAATAATATTATATAATGTTTATAAATACAATATTATTTTAGAATACTAATAAAACATTGCTTATGATTTGAAAATTATATAGTTTAAACCAACCATGTTGCAAAATTTGAGTGAAAGAACTATTTATTAATCAAATAGTAACAAAACCATGTTTGTCATGACCATAGTGAAGATTAAGACAATTAACGAGTGATTTTTTAAGAGCTTGAGAAATTTTTTAAAAAAAAAACGCATAAAATTTGCAAAATCTCATCGGTTCTTTATTTGAAACGTTAGATTGGTCCATGACATTTACTTTTTGAAGATAATTTCATTTAAATTTTGACCGCGGCTGCGTCTTAGGTGGTCCATTCGGAAAGTCCAATTTTGGGCAACTTTTTCGAGCATTTCGGCCGGAATAGCCCGAATTTCTTCGGAAATGTTGTCTTCCAAAGCTGGAATAGTTGCTGGCTTATTTCTGTAGACTTTAGACTTGACGTAGCCCCACAAAAAATAGTCTAAAGGCGTCAAATCGCATGATCTTGGTGGCCAACTTACCGGTCCATTTCTTGAGATGAATTGTTCTCCGAAGTTTTCCCTCAAAATGGCCATAGAATCGCGAGCTGTGTGGCATGTAGCACCATCTTGTTGAAACCACATGTCAACCAAGTTCAGTTGTTCCATTTTTGGCAACAAAAAGTTTGTTAGCATCGAACGATAGCGATCGCCATTCACCGTAACGTTGCGTCCAACAGCATCTTTGAAAAAATACGGTCCAATGATTCCACCAGCGTACAAACCACACCAAACAGTGCATTTTTCGGGATGCATGGGCAGTTCTTGAACGGCTTCTGGTTGCTCTTCACTCCAAATGCGGCAATTTTGCTTATTTACGTAGCCATACAACCAGAAATGAGCCTCATCGCTGAACAAAATTTGTCACATTTGAACATTTCGAACCGAACACTGATTTTGGTAATAAAATTCAATGATTTGCAAGCGTTGCTCGTTAGTAAGTCTATTCATGATGAAATGTCAAAGCATACTGAGCATCTTTCTCTTTGGCACCATGTCTGAAATCTCACGTGATCTGTCAAATACTAATGCATGAAAATCCTAACCTCAAAAAAATCACCCATTATAAGTTGTTCAACCATATATTGTTAGAGAGAACATATGATGATACCATAACTATGTTTTTTCTCTGTGTGCGTATACTAGGTTATGTTAGGCTAATCTATACACATAATAAAATAGTAACTCATTTCCGTCTGTCTGTACGTCTATCGGTCTGCTTTTCTTTTGCGTTCGCATCACGTAAAAACTACTAAATGGATTTTAACAAAATTTTGTGAGGAGGTACCTTATAATCCTGATTCCAATATAGGATACTTTTTATATAAATATCTCATTTCCAAGAGAAAGTGGAAAATGGCAGGGAAAACGCAATTTCCGGTTTAAAGGTACTGAAATTTTCGGTTTAAAACTGGGATATTTTAAACACGGTTACGCACCTTTTTTAAGTGGGTTACTATAAACAAAATTGCACAACAGATGGCGCTATCTAAATAAAATTTTTATTTGTTTTGCATTTTTACTTTGTGGAGTTATATTGTTATTAAAATATTTTAAACACCTTTTACAAAGCTTTACAATAATTTTTATAATTTTAGAACTTTTCATAAATTTTAGAATTTTACACAGGGATGTGTACGTTTATATAAAGTAAATACATAAACCATATCACTTGGTGTCGGATACTTTCAAAGCAAAAACGAGCAAAATATTGTCAGGACACCCAAGACGTGGAGGGCACAGCTAGTATATACATAAATAAGAAAGAAAAAAGAGTCAAGGGAAAGAAAACAAGAATGAAATATAGATAAAGAAAATAAGTATTTACTTGAATATTGCACCAGTGCTATAATAGCCATAGTGGGCAAGCTGACCCTTTTCCCTAATAATGGAATTGGTCTTTGTCGATTATATTTTTCATATGAGAATTTAAGAGTTTCGTTCCGTTACAGATAATCCTATTTTAATATTTGTATAATTTTACCCAAACTCCAAATCCCTTTTTAAACCGATTTTTATAAGCACTGAGCGCTAAAAACATACCCCGATATTAAGGAGTCAAAATTTCCTGTAAAGAACGACGTCGGGATACAGTAGTTTATCAAAGTACGAATAACAGATAGTTTCTAAAATGCTAATATGCTCTCTGTTTCCAGATGAGAGGTCTAGATGGTAGACAGTGAATCTACTGGTTTTCTGGCAAGCAAAGCGAATAGTTTCTCCAGTAATATATAGTTGCCATATTTCGGTAAAAACTCTCGACGGTGGAGCAACTAACATAGAAGTTAAGAAGTTTTAAAATTGATACTCCGCAAAAAAAATATTGGTGTAATGATAAACTCTAAAGACAACCACATTGAAATTATAACATTATTGCATAAGGCGATTGCCGTACACTACTCTATTAGTTTTGGGTTGTGGGTTAAATTTTTACCACAGACTCAGAAATTCATATGAAAAAATTAAAAATTTTCACCTCAATATTTTCCTTCTGTAGTGAGGCTACCTGTTAAATGTACCTTGATTTATAACAAATTGTTGAAAGCAAATTAGCAACATCAAACATAAACTATTGTAAAATAAGTTGACGATAAACGCTATAACATGATAACAGGGCTTGTGAATTCAACATTTGTTAGCAGAAAGGTAGGGATTTAAATTTTTGAAATTGAAGTGAAACTAAATTGTCGTATAATTTATTAAGCAAAATAAAGCGTAAGCGCTGGTTTAACAGCACAATCAAAAATATTCAACCCTTTTAAAGATTCATAAAAAATGCTTAAAACATCCCTCCTTAGTCGTATAATCAAATGTTTATTCATTTTAATGACATAGTACGCAGTGTTTATTAGTAAATTGTGTTAAAATGATTATTTCTTTTAATAATCTAATTAAGTTAAAATTTTTGTTTTGTTAAATTTACATTGTCGAGGTTTAAAACAAAAAGAAATGTGTTATTTTCCATAATCTTTTTTAATACAACCCTTTAATTGATGAGTAAAATGTATTCCATGACATTTTTGATGAAAGATAATTACAACTCGATAAATAATAAGATTTCTCATGGGTTTTAAAAAATTGGTTTTTGTGGTTTTATTTGGGTGCAAAGTATCTGCTCCCTGGGGAACTTTCTGCCGTTTATTTTTTTTGTTTTGTGGATTTGATTTTACTATTCTCGGCATGGCCAACTCAATATATCGTATTGATAATACGAGTAAATTTCTCTAGATTAAATTTTTACTAGGATTTTATATTAGTTTGACCTTTTGTATTTAAAAACTTTAAAAATTTCAGAGAGGTAAAGCAGAGATGGGGCTTTCCCAAAGTTGGATACCTGGGGAATATTTTTTTGTTTAAATTTCACCAAAAGTTTATTTATAACTCCAATGTTAAGATTTTGCATTTTGATGGTTTTTCAAAGACCAAGGATGGTTTTTCAAGGATCTACAACAAATGTGCTCACATGTAATGAATTAGATATGTATTTGTTTGTCGAATCTCTAGATTTTTTATGTGATGGACTTATTTATTTATGATCAGATTATTATTTTAAGATATCGGCTACACTTTTGATAAATTTTCAAATAAAGTAGTTATAGGTTTTGTGTCATCAAAAAGTTAGATGCCTCTAAAAAGGTTTCCCCAAAAAGTAGGTATAGTTTTTTTTCTGTAAATTAAACTTACCTCGGTATTACTATCTTGAGGGTTCCGTACTCAAAGAGTAAAAACGTAACCCTATTGTTACCGATACAATGTCTGTCCGTCCGTCTGTCAGCGCCTTTTATCTCTTAAAATTTTCACAGAAGATGTATAACTGTTGTCGCTATAGCAAAAAATATAAAAAACTTATAGGGTGTTCCGATAAAGATGTGTTATTCACGTATATGTGTTTATTTCTTGAACTGTAGGAGCCATACTAAGTGTAAATTTACAAAGAGTAATTAACAGTAACTTCGTTCGCTATATAACTTTAGGTGCCCTCGTGAGATCCGGGGCCCTTGACACACGCCACTTGTGCCCTTACGGTAAAGACGGCATTAGTAAAAGATATCTATTGAAAATTTACTGTGATTGTGTATTTCTATATCCGTAGTATCCTGATCGCAAAAATATCTTATTTCCAAGAGAAAGTGGAGAAAAAGCAGTGAAAGTACGATTTAAAGGTACTGCATGCTTTCGTCGTTTGGGTAATGGAGTTTCTTTGCTTGAAACTTCCCTTCTTTCTGCTTGAATACCCCTTAGCCTAAAAACATTTAATAGAGAACAAATTTTTGATTCTGTTAGGCATTTTTGGGTGTAGGGTGTAAATATGATAAAAATGTACTTAAATTAACTAAAATCATAATTCAGTTTTTTTTTTATTCAATATAAATTTTTATAAGATCTTTATCATTATTAGATGAAGATATGGGAATTTATTACAACCCTGTTCGTAATCGCTAATATTTTGAAATTTGCCGGAAAAAGTTTTTCGTTTAGGATTGACCACAAACATATTTCATTTATTGTCACACATTTTTAAAATACAAAATATAAATACAAAAAATTTTGTATTTTAAATGTCACCTCAAATAATTTTTCTGATGATAAATTTAACGAACTTTCTTCATTTTTCTTCAAAAATAAAATAAAAAAACTTAGTAAAATAAACGAAAATTAAGTCAAATCAACGTTTAAATTATTCACATTAACTTCTTTTAGTGCTGCAAATTTAACTGATTTTAAAGGTTGTTTTTCTTAGAATGATATTCTACTGTTTTTAACAGAATTTTATTTAAATTTTTATAAGTTTTTCATAACGTTTTATTGAAATATATTTTTAATAAAAGGAGTTTTGTTGATTTGAATAAAATTAATTTATTGAATATTCGTATATATAAATAACATAAAAGCTGTGGATAGAATTTCAATGTTAGAATCCTTGATTAAAGAATATTTATATCGAAACAGAGAATTTATTTTAATTAAAATTTTTTTATTTTGATACAATTCCTTATTTTAGCATAATTATATTAAGTATGGATAACTATAAATAATTTATAAATTCAATAAGTAATAATGCTATTATGACGCTGAGGTAATACAAATGTATTGTATTGTTTTATGTATACTTGTACAATGTAAATAAAAAAAAATCGTATATAGAAAAATCGTATATAAAAATTAAGTTGATTTAAGTATTTTTTTAAGTTAAGGTTCAAATATTTTTTTGCGTTAATATTACATACAAAATTTGGTTCAGTGTAGCAGTTGCAATAACGAAAAAAATCCTAGGTGGATTTTTCCTGTTATTTGAAAATACATAATTTGTAATTAATTAAAGAATTAATCGTACTAAATTAGATTGACTTATCGATTAAATACTGAAGTGTATAACACTTGATATAATAATAATAATAATAATAATAATAATAATAATAATAACTGGTCATACTCAAATGCCTTTAAGTATTAAAAAATTCATTGTAAAATTAATCATGCAAATAGATTGTATCGTGGCTATTTAATATTTAAAAGTAGCTCTCACGGAGATCTATTTCACAACACTAATTAACATGTGAATAATAATGTGTTGGTGAAATTTAACACATTTTCTTCTCCCTTTTATATTCAAAAATATTTATTTAAAACTATTTAAATTTTATCAGCTCGATTAAGCTGCTAATTATATATTATTATATTTGTATTAAAAACTTTCCTTTTAATCATTTTAATTCTTCTCTTAATTCGTTAAACTACTTTGTGTTCTGTTGTTAAATTACTTTTTGCAAGATATAAACGTTTATAAACGTTTAATGCAAAGCTCAACAAACTGTTTTAATAGAAACTTTTTGTTAAAAACTTTAGTGGTAATAGTTTTATTCTAAAACCACTTCTACTAATTTAAACAAATATAGTTATTAAAACCCTTAACATGCTTGCATACATATAATATTGATATTAAAACTGCATACACACATCGTTAGGGGTATACGTACTGATAACTTAAAAGGATTGTAACATGTGTCGTGGTCTATTTTCAATAATTATAGTGTCAAGTTCCCTGGGCCACAATTTAGTGCAATTACATAGAAAAGAAAATAAACAGATACCAAACAAATATCAACTCTTTGCCATATGGGTTTGGTTGCATACAACATTGTTTGGCCGATAAAATTCCCTTGTTAGTTACTGTGCAAAAGAAAGCTTCATTAAATAAAACATAAAATAATACAAAAATGAAATTAAAATGAAACTTAATTTAAAAAAATATTATGTTACACAAAAACTTAAAATAATTATACAAAAACTTATAAAAGCAGTAGTAACAAGGACAATGATGATGACAGTTGTTGTATTATTACTCCTAATACCATTAACAGGTCTTTTAGTTTTATCAGTTAATTTAGCTAAGAGTTAATCGACTTATTGGATTGAGTTGTTCGATTAATTAAAATTTTAAAAATTAATTAATTAATTAATTAAATTAAATTAATTAATTAATTTAATTAAAAAAAAAATACAAAAATTATTTTAAGAATATCTAAAATACCAAGAAATTTATTGATTAATTAAATCTGTCTACTTTAGGTGTAACAGTAAGTGTTCAAGTCTTAGCCAAGCAGGGCACGAAATATTTTGGAAATAACTCAGCCATTTGTTAAAGGTCTACTTGATATCTACAAAGTGGTAGTTTAATCTATAAATTATGATTTAAAATAAGCAACATTAAGGTAAAGGAAATCCCACAATTCCCAAAATAAATGCCAAAAATTCCATAATTGGACTATGGGTCACGAAATACTTTACAAATGGCTGAGTTATTTCCCAAATATTTTGATTCTGCCCCACTGTACAGGGTAGTAAATGCGCTCTTCAAAGTTTTGTTCATGTTTCAGTCTTTTCTATCTAGTTAAGCCAACGGCTTGAATGGGTTTTTAATTTTAATATGCCTCTCTCTAAAATTTTTTTGGATTCCCCTTCAGCCACTGAGTCATATAGGTTTTTTTTTACCCATATGCATATGGGTTTTTTTGTTTCATTATATACCGTGGATCATGACTGGAGCATGGTCTTTTCAATTTTTAATTCGGCCCTCTATTTAACATGATTACTGGAATTATTTTCGTATTCTATAATGGGATTCCATATTGCCCAATCGTTTTAAAGCAATCTTATACATGATGCCACAATTTCGAAAGTCAGTTCATATAAAAAACTTTAATTTTCCCACGAAGTCACTTGGCTTTTATATGACAACACCAAGTAAGGCCTCCATGTAAATGACTGTTAAGGAATCTTACGTATGATTATAATGTGTGACGTTTACGTTATAACAAGTAAAAGAGTAAGTATTTTTCTTTCATCACGTGCTTTACATTTCGTAGATTTTAGCCACTCCTCTAAACGCTTGAGATAATTATTCACACTTGGTGCCAATTAAAAATCTACGAATTAAGAATATGTGTGTCAGTAGTAAAAAAATTGTTAATAAGTTGAAACGCTTTTAGAATTATACGCCACCAGCTGAACTAATTGTCATGTTTTCTTCTTACACACAGCGACTCAGTGCTTATGGTGTATTGTTGTATATGTGGGTACCAGATCCTGGCTGGGGCGTTAACAGGGAAGAAAATTTTGAGAGGTTTTTCGAGGTACGAACAGTATTCAAAAGACTGTTACTACGAGAACCGGTAGCCCCACAAAGATCTACCCATGTAGTTTTCGTCCTAAATCTCAGGTTGAGCGCTTTAAATCTCCAATTCCCTTGAAATGTTCTAAAATTGCAATTTTTTTGCTTGCGCAACAAGGGGGCAGGTTTACACGTTGTATTCTTTAAACCAGGGTAAGACCATAGTCAAGTTATAACTAACTGCCGACGCAAGCTAACTAAAAAAAATATTCACTTTAAATCATCTTGATCGTAGAGAAGAGTAATACACAAATACTAATCAAGATAGTCTAGCCATTAGCCAAGAAACAAAATGAGAAAATATTCTTAATAGAAAATTCTTAGAAATTTTAAATTTTGCTATCTTTAAATCGAATTTTAACATACCATATGGTTTATCTTCTGGTCATATCAATTTTATACCAACTATTAATATTGACATATGATCCATATGTTGCAATTGTTTGATATTTTAGAAGATTTACAGGCAGTAATTTATTCTTTACTAGCTGTGCCCGCCACGTCGTGGGCGTCTTGACAATATTTTGCTCGATTTTGCTTTGAAAGTATTCCACAGCAATTGTAAGACTCTTAATTTTATAGTGCTTCAGTTATGGTTAATGTATTTACTTTATATAAATGTACCCATCCCTGGATAAAATTGTAAAATATATAAAAAAAATATAAAAACTATTGTAAGGCTCTGTAAAAGGTGTTTAAAATATTTTAATAACGTTGCAGCTCCACTAAGTAAAAATACAAATCAAATACAAATTTTATTCAATTGGCGCCTAATGTTACATAATAGTTTTTTAAACAGGAAATTGCGCTTTTTCACTGCTTTTTCTCCACTGTTTATTTAAAATGAGATATATTTTGCGGAAAAAAGGCTGTATTGCTATATTGGAAACAGGATGCTAGGGTACCTCCTCACAACATTTTGTTAAAATCCATCTCGTAGTTTTTACGTGGTGCGAACACAAATGAAAAGCAGATAGACTGACAGACAGACAGACGAAAATGAGTTAATATTTTATTATATGTATAGATTACAGTGTGAGAAAGATATTGATAAATCCGTTAATAATTACACGTTATTAGTTAGTTCGGACTTAGTTTACTCTAAATACCCATTCCCCTTTAAATATACTAATTCTAATTCTTTCTAAATCTGAAATCGAAGAAGAGATGTCTGCAAAGAAGAGACTGTTTACTGTATGTAAAATACTGCAAAGCCTAGACCTAATTTTGAGCGAGGATCGCATATGTAGAAATTATATTTACAAAGCCTACAAGTTTTTATTCGGAAGGCAGTTATAATTATATTGGCACTATCAGAGGGAAAAGGTCCTTTAAGAAATACTGACAGCTGATTGTTTAAGTAACATCTTTTAACCAAAACAACCGACATGATATGGTGTATTAGAGAGACCCTAACAGTACATAGTATGAATCACACGTAAATACTTTAAATACAGAAATTGTTCAAAAATGCAAAGCTAAAATCTTAATGGAAGAAAGTTCCACGATGTAATTTAATAACACTGTCTTTGATTAAAATAATGTGTAATGTGGCAAGACTTTTGCTATATTTAATATTTAGAGCGGTTTTAAAACGTAGCTAATTGAGCAAAAGTTAATCGATTAACCGATTAACGGCACAGTAGATCATTGACATTTTTAATACAATACTCTTATAGAACCGCTTGCATTTTAAAATTTTCATTACTACAAGTTCATGTAAATATTTACCTGATCCTAAAATAGGAGAAGTTTAAACACACAGTGGTATAAAATAAAGTGCAGTTTTATTTAAATGTAAATATATATAAAAATAGATGAGGATAGATACTATAAAGCTTTACTCACGCAAACGTATAAAAGTTGTTACACATACATGCATGCATGCATGCAGGCAGTATATGTTCATATTCATTTAAGTAAATTCACATAAAAACTTTTAGCATATGCGCCACCTCATATTAATTTCATAAAAAATTTCACAACAAAACTGAAGAAAATGAAGACAAAAACTAAAAATGGGAAACCATTTTCTGTATTGTAGTTTAATAAGAAATTCATTTTTATATGTTTTTATAAAACAACAACAGAAATATTCAAACTTAATATACCGTTTCCATTGCCGACTGAATGAAGTATAAAATAAACACAACCATCAGTAATGTAACAAATATTGTACTATGGTTAAATGGTAAAGATGTAAATTTACACACCATTAAGTAGTTTGCAAACACTTAAGCCATCTCCCTTGCACCACCTTAAATGCATCGACCGTTACCGACACCGCTTTCAATGAACAAAAATTACTAGGAACAATTTGAAATGGGGAGAGAAATGTTAGACCCGTCTAATAGAGAAAAACGTTAACTGGAAAATGTTTTTAATAATTTACGTTATATTGAAAGCAAAGTTTTTTTATTGAAATGTTAAAAACACAAGATAATGTTCTATATGGAATAGTACATCGGCCAAAGAGCCTTTCAGGTTTTTATCATCACAATGTATAAATGCATAGATGATTGTGAACTTGTTGACATAGGCTTTTGACTTCCAGTCACCGCATAATAAGAAAGCCAATGGCTTTAAATCACGCAAACTTGGAGGCTTATTATGATCACCGAGATGAGAGATTGACAGACCAGGAAACGTTTTAAGCAGTAGTTAAATTGTTTCGCAGGTAGAAGGAATTGTGTTGTCATGCCGAGTACCAGTAACAATCACTGCTTGGTCGGCATAATCTTTATCCTTGTTATTTCCGAAATGCTAAAATTTTGGTTGTTATTATTATTATACGCTTGAGACACATCTATGAATTGTGCGGAACAATATTTTTTTCCTTTTAAGCCGGTTTTACTACGTTTATTAATCTGTGCTGTGCTCTGAATCGGAATACTTCATTTCCCCCTTTAAAATAGGATTTTGCTTAGTGATGAGTATTGTTTTGAAATATTTGATAATAGACTTATTGCTCGATATGATTCCACCTTTGTAACCTTAGTAATCAGAGAAACCTTTCAGTCTGGCAGATAGTGCTCAAGGCGTAGAATGGCTTTAAAAACAAAATTAATTACACGTGGAAGTTCTATTATCATATATTTACTTGTTTTTCAAAGGGCTTAAACCAACAATGCCTTTTAAATATTTCCTACGACAAATTTAAGGGAGACTGCTGCTTAGCCATATGTGGATGGCAACTCGGCTATATTAGTAAAACTATTCGCGGTATATTCGCGGTACAGCCTTTTTCAAATTGTTCGCCTATAAATTGCCTTTACAGTATCATATTTTTTGAAGTTACCCGGTTTTAAATTGGAGCAAAATATTACATTGCACCATTTTACGCACTCTAAAACAGTTTTGTTGTTACTTCGATTATATTAGGTAACATTTTTCCAAATGTTCTCAACATTTATATTTTTAACAAATTCAAAAAGAATAATTTTTTTACAATTTTCAAAATTGTGTTCAAATTTTTCCCTTTTATTTAAAAAAATTTTTCTTCAATAAAAATACATTAAAAATTAATTTTTTAAACAATTTAAGAATATAATATATAAAACTATTTAATGTGGTCCAACTGAAAAGAACAAATCATTATTATTTATAAAATACATTAAACTCTAAAATTTTAACTTTAATATCTGTATTAGTTCTTGCTGTCGATTTCTTTGGAGTACCTCATATACAAATGTTCATAAACATGAGTAGCGCTTATACACTTACATTAAAACAAGTAGAGAAGAAACACGAATTTTCCTCAGCTGCAGTATGCACTCGTGTGTATGTACATAAATGCGAGAATAAAATTAAAATCTTGAACAGGCATGCCAGATCTTTCTAGAATAGAACATAATTGGCGTTGCTGTTCGCCTAAAAATAGAATTGACACTTGCGAGCGATATGTGATCAGTTTTCATGTACTCGTATAGTAAGAAATTGTTAAACAGTGTTTAAAACAAAGGCCCCCAACCAAAAAAAGTGGTTAAAATGAAAATCCATTGGTTTGCTAAATATTTAGCAAAGTGATACAAACCTACATTGTTGAAAGCTTGTATGCCCTTGATTTAAAATTTTTACATGTTTTGTTCTCTTTTTGAGATTCTGGTTGAGATTGTGTATGTGCTTACAGACCCTTAGGGGTTTGCGTGGGGGCTCTTGGTGTAAAACATTGTCGTCAATAAAATTTTATACAAAGCTGAAGAAATAAAGTGACTTAGAGTAAAATTAATATCGGTGTGTTTTTATTTTGTAATTAAAAGAACCCAACAAAAAAGTAAAACGTAGCTAGCTAGATGTTGCTTTGCAGTGTATGTGTGCGTATACGTTTTATTCGTTTTGTATACGTACTCAGGTTATACTAGAAAATAGGAAACTTTAAATTGCAATCGTTCCACCCTAATGAAAGGTTTCCTGACGAGCTAAATTAAGAGGTTAACGAAGTAGCCATAGAAATTAGCTTACCCCGTAGTAAGCAATTTTAGGGTTAACCTTCATGTCAATAGAAAAATATGTTTTGCGTTTTAAATTCACTATATCTCAAACCGTAGATATCTGATTGATCTGAAATTTCATGATATCCGTAACAAATATATTTTATATCATATTCCCGTGTTTGAGTGGAATTGGACAACTCAGATCAGAGATATGTCCACTTTTCGAACCCTACCCCTTACGTCAACAGCTGCATACCCGGGAGTGTTTAGGAAAATACATGAAATTTTATTAATATTCCATACATAATAATTGCACAAAATTGAAAAGCAATCCTTATTTTTAGGTACAAGTTTTGAAAATAGTACAAAAATAAAAGAACAAATAAGAAATAGAACATATGAACATATGAACATACATACAAACGTATTTACAACATTGAGAAATTAAAAGAATTTTGCTCAGGTTGCGTTAGTTGTTCGCAAAGTTTGTAAAGGAACATCCTACGACGCACGTTGGTTCAAGAGCGGCATTAATTCATTTTTTGTATGTCTTCTGATTTACTGGATTTTTTCACAGTTTATAATAAAAAATCTAGATATCATGTACCAAAAATATTAGGCTTACATTTGATTTATTTTTTTCTCCCGAGACATTCAAATTTGTACTAAGTGAATGCGTTTCAATTAACCGTATTGTATATGCTACTCTCTATCGCTTCCTGCTTTTAAAATACTCTTATAATGACACTATAATCATTTTTTATATACATTTGGATGCTGTATGTATATATATATATATACAGATAAAAAAATTTTTAAAATTAAAAAAAAAATCTTTACTACTAAGAATTGTCTAAAAATACTTATTTTCTCTAACTTCTATGGCTTGTATCTATTGATCTCAAACTGCCTTGAGTCCCAGACTTATATCACATTAAAGTTTGAAGTAGCAGCTAACGATTTATTAAAAATTCAGCTGCTCCTTTTTGCTCCTAAGCAATTCCGATATAGAAAACTTAAAAAAAAAAAATAGGAAAAATTTCTTTCTCAAGCATGTTATTGCGCATGCAATAACAACTTTTTTTTATGTTTTTTGCAATACATAGCAATAACTTCTAATCATTATTTATAGTGTTGTTTATGTTGTTGTTGAACAAAAGCTGAGACAGAGGTTCTTCCAAATCAACTACAAATAATTTCTAAATGGGGTTGTGATGGATCTCCAGGACATAGCGAATACCATCAAAAATTCAATGATCCAAAATTGAATGACAAAAATATTTTTTTTACAAGTATTGTTCCTCTCAATTTGAAATGTATAGATGGCACAAATGATTACTGGCGAAACACAACAGCTTTTTGAAGGCCAATAAAATTCAATTTGTGAAAGAAACGGCAAATATTATTTCTGATGTATTGGAAAGGTGCAAAATGAAATTAAAGATTTGAAAAAACCCGTTGTTAATATAAACGACAAAAGTTTTGAAATTTTGCATACTCCAGTTTTAACAATGATTGATGGAAAGGTTACGAATACAATAACACAAACATCAGGAATGGCTGCCTGTTTTATATGTCAAGCTAAACCTAGCGAAATGAACAATTTAGAAGTACTAAAGACAAAACCAATTTCGGAAGAACGGCTATGCGAGGATAAAATTTATGAAATGCATATTGCATAGCGCATACAACAAAAGTTTTCCAGAGTGGAGAATGACCAAAGATACAAAACATGAAAGAGAAAATGCAAAAGCGGAAATAACAAAAATTTTGAAATGGTCTTAGGCATAAATGTAGACATAGTTAAACAAGGAATATGCTCAACGAATGATAGCAATACTTCTAGACGTTTTTTTTTCGCAAATCCCTTCATAACGGCAGATGTTCTTGGTGGTGATGAAAATTTAATTTATTGATTTAGTACAATTTCAACGGTTATAAACAGTAATTCCGAAATAGATGCAGAAAAATTTAATTTATTGTTTATTGTGACACTGCAGAACGATATATACAACTGTAAAGCTGGTACTATATGCCTATTACTGTACACAAAGTTCTAATTCATGGGAGTAAAATTATGTCAGCAGCAATAATGCCACTTGTCATGTTGTCGGAGGAAGCTATGGAAGCTGATCGCATCGCATCAACAAATGCAGATATCATGCATATGTTACTAGCGTCTTCAGATCCATATGTAAATTCATACCGTATACAGTTCAGGAAGGATACATTGGAATTTTCTGATTAAGTAAAAAATTTGTTGTGTTAATAAAGGTACACGAATTACTTTGTTTTTAATTTTTTTTTATATTTTCTCCCATTTATTTACAGATCTATTCACTAAACATGGACATGACTGTTGCTATATTTTTTTATTTATGTTTTAATCAAATAAAAACACGAAAATTTAAATCTGTGTATCTTTTTTTAGCGATCTAGCTTTTTAACAAGGAAAATATTGCATTTTATGTGGTTATTTTATGTGAGAGGCGGGCGTGGCTGTTAGCAGATTTTTGCCGTTTGGTTAAATATTCTACAAGACATTTGTAACATGGAAAATGTCCTACTGTAATATCATTACTGGGTTCTATTATCATTACTGGGTACTTCCTTAGACCTTCTACTTCCCTTCTGTTATGCATTAGTGAAAGGACTACAACAGCTTCTTTCCTTCAATTGTGTGGTTACTTCTTTTGTCACTTTAAATATAGGAATTTTGGGTTTTTATTCGACCTCCACAAAGTTCTTTTATTCACTTCTTTCGAAAACGTTTATGTTCTTGTAAAATTGTGGTTCCTACAGTTATTGTATTATTTTATATTTTCTTAGGTTATACACGATGACCAAAACGATTACACGTGGTTGATTAATACAACCACTAATAACAGAACAGCAATACAGCTATTCAAGGAAGCCAATCAACCAGTGCCTATACTTTACGACTGAAATTAAATGAAATAAATTAAATTAAATATAAAATTAAAATTCATTTTCTTTAGCTATTTAATAGTAAAAACGTAATTTCAATAGTTTTTATTGAAATACTGAACCAACTCAAAATTTATATTTACAAATTTTATAACTCTAGAATCGCGTACTCCCCTGTATTTACTGTTTGTAGACTTCAAGAAATTCTTTCATCAGATGGACTGCCATATGGAAATTACTGAAAAGAAAAGGAGTTCCCCAGAAAATACTGAATCATCAGAGTTATTTACGAGGATGCAGAACTCTCAGCTATTCACAATGGGAATTTAAGTAAACGATTTCACACAAACGCTGGAATATAGTGCTGAATGACATCATGAGCGAAGTCTGTTCAAAAAGAAGAGAAATTACATTTAATTTCTCTCATGTCAACTCCAGGATTTTAAATATATACGAATGATATCTGCCTACTCTCTCATATGATCTCTAATATGCTGGCAAAAAATTTACATAGAGTCCCAACAGTACTGCTAAAAATCAAATTACATTGTAAAAAATAATATTGCGCCGTCCTTTTAAGGACTATAAAGACCATCTGGATTCCTAATTTAAAACATCTTTGTGCTCTTTTTTTCAATTGTTGGGTATTTACAAATTTTTCAAATGCGAATGATATTTAATTATGAATTTTCCCTAATTGTATGAAACTATTTTCTTAAAAACTTAATATAAACTGTAAATTATGTGTTGTAAATTTCTACGATTTACTCATATACTTTTTAATAGATTATTATCCGGCTCTGATGTTGCATTCGAAATAATATGTTTTCTGGCAGATGGAATTGGAGATAGGTTTCCCCTGTGGAGAGCATTACACAAGCACTATCAAAATCCAGGATACACTTACGGGACGCTTTGGAGCCTTCTACCTCAATTTTGCCCTGCATTGACTTTGCCCGTATTCTCAACCTATTCAAGATGTTTTATTTTTTTGATATTTAAATTTTTACTATTTTATTAAACATTATTTTATTAAAACTAGGCCTAAAATAATGCATCGTCATTTTATAACCTTTATTTGTTCATGATTTAATACCTAAGTGGGGTATTAAAACCTGAAAAATATTTTAACTGGATTTTTTTTCTTTGTTCTAGTTAGACAGTGGTAGATGTGATTTTTCTTTGTCTAATACTTATTTAAGGCACTATAAATAATCAATATAGTTTTTGCAGATCCTTATATTTGGATTTGCGGTATTTGGATTTGCGGCACCTCTTATCCTATTCCAATCGTGTTTAAACTTGACAATTGATTTAACAATAGCAAAAGACACATTAAAATTGAAAACAATACTTTTTCGTTCTACCTTTTATGTTAAAAATTTCCTTGGCAAAATAAGAGTTGAGTCAAAAAAATTATAAACAAAGTAATAAATCTCAAACAACAAACATTTTTTTTTAATAATCGAAATTAAACGTTAAGAAATGTTAAACTTTCATACAAGCGGATCTTAAACTAGTATGCATTGTTTTTAAATAAACTGAGTTATTTATTTTGCATATTTATTTCTTTAAATTTTAAATTGTGTAATTTTTACTTCATTTTAAAATATGAGTTACAAATTTTAAGAAATCTATAAAAATCTTAGAGAAAAACTTTTAGAAAATTTTCTTTCAATATTTTAAGACTTTAGAAGAGCCAATTTTTAATACTAAAAAATAATTAAAATCAAAATTGATCACACAAAAATATTCAACTCTTTTTAACAGTGTAAACAACCTAAATTTACGTGGCCCGCATAACATTTTAATATACCTGCTCTGTTTAAAGCAAAAGCAACAACCATCGAAGTGTAACTTGATTAAAAAACGCGCAAAAGCATTGAAAAGGAACTAAAAGAAAAAACAACAGTTTGTTTAATGCTGTTATAAATTAGTAGGTTGCCTTTAAACCACATACTAAGAGCTTCGATCTTATTCAACTTTATACAACAAAACTACACAAACAATTTATACTGAGTTAGTGATAGTAGGCAACAACGGCAGCAGAAACAAACCAATATTGGTTATAGTAAAGTGTTATTTGCATACACATGTAAATTCCTTTCTTTCTTATTTCGTATCCTGTTGTTATATTTAATCGTATAGAAAAATGTTTATTAAATGCCATACAGAATAAATATTATAAATGGTGTTAATATGTACATTCAAGCTGTTTAGTCGTAGGAAACAGTTTATTAGGGTCGTAACCTTTTTAGTTTTTCTTACAGTTAACAAAACTCTATTTTTGGTTTTTTTTATTCCCTTGAAATAATAAGATTTCTCAAAACAAGACTACAGCCTTGGCCAAAACCGGCACTTTCATTCGTCCAATAGATTGTACCCACTTTTTCGGACATACGAATTCGTTCTATAACAGCAAGGATTCAAAGTTTTGTGTAACACTGTTATTTATATTAGTAGTTAAATTAGTATAATGGGGCCACTAGGCAAAGCAACTCCCATCAAGGTGAAATTGTTGTTTATCTAAAAACTTTTATATCAACATATATCAATTTCGCTAGGCTTTTTAATGTCCTAACGCTTTCGATAGTTTTACAACGGTGATATATCATAGCGCCTTTCTAGCATGTTAAAACTTCTATATTGACTAAATATGTTCTGTCCTAAATACTTCCTCAATATGTACGACTTATATTTTTTATCTATACATATAATAATATCTGCCTGTGCTCGGATCACGTAAAAACTGCTAGATGGATGTTAATAAAATTTTGTGGAGATGGTTCCTTAGTATCTAGATTCAAATATATGATACTTTCTACCTTATTTCCAAGAGAAAGTGGAGAAGAAGCAGTGAAAGTACACAATTTCACCCAAATGTATACTTTAAATTAAATTAAAAGAATGAAGTACTACTTTACAGCGCCTTTTATTTTTTTTAAAGCGGAATATTCTAAACACCTTGACTGACTGTATGTATTTAAAGGGTGATCCATTTCGAGTTTGTTTTTTTCAATAGAAAGATCACGTGTGAGTCGTATCATGCTGTCATGTTATTTTTCTTTAGTACTGTTTGGCATTTCATAATGGATAGACTTACGTCTGAAACGCTTCGCTCTTCCAAGAAGATCCGACGTTTTCGAGGCAAATTTTGTTAAGCGATGAGGCCCATTTCTGGCTCAATGGGTATGTCGCATTTGGGACGAAGAGCAACCTGAAGAGATTCAAGAGAGGCCACTTCAAACAGAAAAAAACAACGGTTTGGTTTGGTTAGTGAGCCATGGAAACATCGGTTCATATTTCTTCAAAAAAGATGCCGGTGCGAGAGTAACCGTCAATGGCGACCGTTATCGTGCCATTATAGCCAGCTTTTTGATGCCTGAAATTGAAGCTCATGATCTCGGCGACATTTGGATTTATTGAGAGAACATTTCGGTGAGCACATAATTTCATGTTTTGGGCCGGTCGATTGGCCACCAAGATCGTGTGATATCACACTGTTAGACTTTTTCCTGTGGGGATGTTAAATTTGAATTTTCTGTGTTTTTTTTCTTTAAAAAAGTAGGGAATCTCGAAATGGGTCACCCCTTATAATAAAATGTATGTTTCAAAATAATGAAGAAAAAAAAAAAATATCCTCTATGACATTTTATATTTTTTAACCACACTATAATGGTTAAATTTAACTATAATATTATAATGTTGAACAATAATATGGTTTAACTACAACCATATAATTTAACCATAATATGTTACTTTTAGATTATGGTAACCTCAAACAAGTTTTTTCTTTGCGTTTGAGGTTTTTGTTTCAAAATACGAAGTACTAGACTTCATATATACAGCTGCGGTCAAAAAAATAGCACCAATCCTAAGAAAATGTGTCTCCGATACATATTTTCCTATAGGTTAAATTGATATATTTCAAAATTTGTCACAAGACGCATAGGAAACTGTATAACTACATAAAATAATAAATTTTACTTTTGCTAATTATTTTATTCTGAAATTAATTTTTTATTTAAAAAGCTTGAAAAACAATCAGTAAAAAAATAGCACTTCACTTAAATTTATATTAATATTAAGCATTAAATTAAGAAAAAATTAAAAAGAATTATAAAGGATGCATTTAATTCGTTGAGCATGATTTATATATTCTAATTAATACCTTCTTACATGTCCTTTATTTGTAATAAGGTCTGCACAACGTTTTGGCATCGAATTTACAAGATTATGCCATCTTTCCTATGGAATTTTATTACATATTTTCTAGACAGCTATCCAAAACGCTTCGTTGTTAGTTGGTTGCATTTGAGACACTGTTTTGTATATCTGTGCATAAATTCTTAATTGGTGTGGGGTCTGGGGTCTGAGCGGGCCATTCCGTCACATTGCCTTTATTGTCCCGAAACCACTTTGTCCCAAGCTTGATTGTGGTGCTTCGGCTCATTATCTTGCTGGAAGACCCACACCAATGGCATTTCGTCAGAAGCACAAGGGAGCATTACTTCCTCGAGTATACCAACATAAATGTTCTTAATGTGGTTTTGTAGGTCCTACACCATAGTAAGAAAAACTACCCCATACCATTACGCTAGATCCACCGTGTTTTATGATTTTAGTTTTGCGTTGAATTCTGCATTTGGGGTCTTCTTAAGTAGGAATGCGATCCCATGCTTCTAAATAATACAATTCTGAACTCATCTACTACATATTTTTCCGTTGGAATAAGAAACTACATTTTGTCGCTGGTGCT